>CM076581.1:191840745-192297444 GCA_034641835.2 Pinus albicaulis
CTATAACATAGGCCAGTTTCATGTGTTCGTGCGCGGGCTAACCACCTTCTTCCCTGATATTACTCTCTCTTGTGTACATAAAACTGCACTTCCAGTTTTGCCCCAAATAATTTTAAATCTGGGCAGACTCAATAATCATTGCGGAAGCTTATTTCACTTATGGTTGTAAAAATCACACAACAATACAACTCAGATTCCATTCTCATGTGGAAGCTTATTTATTTAACCAATGGTTATCAAACCATTTGAGTACCTCACCTTATGATTTAAATCATACTATTCGAATTCAAATGAACTCAAATATAAACTTCCCTTTCAATCCAACATTCGAGCTTTACACAACTCAATATTTAATGTGTCACAGCTGATCCAACATCATATATATGACTTGTACAAGACCCAATCTATAATATGGTTCTGTGGGCCAACCAACTCACACATAATAATACGACCCCAACTAAATATCCCATTCGATTAATTACAACTGCGATTAAACCAAACCCTTCATGCATTTATCCCATGTAAATACATCATTCCAAAGCTTGACTTTTGGTTTAAAATACAAAGCACCAGCATGTATTAAAATGAACTTTCGTGCCCATCGATTAATTTACCTCATTAACCACTACACACCTTCAAATGTAGATACCGTTGGATCTCCCGTGGTCGAAATCGGATGGCAATCGCGTTCGTTAACTCTCGAAGGCTATCACTCCAAAATTACGCGATAAAAATGGTTTTAAAATACCGCCTTATGCCATGTGTCCTCTAACGGATGATATCACATTCCCTCAAGCAAATCCACTTACCAAGTGAATGCTTACGCGAAACCACTGGGTTAATCTCACCAAAACCGCCTCAACGTTCCATCGATTACGATTCCAACCTGAAGGTCTTTTTAAGGCTGTGCATCTGACTTTTCTACTAAGCATCTGGCATTTCATTCTTTAACCAAATCTTTGGTTCTTTTCGACTCTACCTTTAGTGTATCTCGACAGATCTTGTTTTAATGGCACTGTTGCCATTCTATAAATCCACTGCTTCCATGTTTAATACCTCTCCCATTAGTAAGAATTCTAACTATCCATGGATTTATGCTTCTTTCAAAATCGACCTTCCGCTTAATGCAACCTCACTGATGCCGATTCAATCGATGCTATGGATTAAACAAATAGAGTTTGATCCCAACAAACAGAGGTTTAACACATGCTCAATAATCAGAGGTCAATTCACTTGCGCCCTTCAACAAACGGATCAAAATTCATCGACCCTATCGAACCCTTCACACAGGATTAAATCCTTTACTGATTTACTGTCTCGTGGCTTTGACAAAATCGATATCGATTTTGTGAATCGAACCCATAATTCCTTTACATAGATTCATGCCAACTTCAGAGTGGAATTCTGAATTGATCAGAATCTCTTCACACAATATTAGCGTGTAATTTATTCATACAGAGAGGTGTGGTTCAATAGGCGTTCATGAAACCTAAGCCTTCACACAGAGACTTAAAACCGTAACTCACTGCAGCCCGAAGGGACACAAATTTGTCCTTCACGCAGAGAGAATTAATTTAACTTCCTCCATAATATAATAACTCAGGAAATAAGAAAGGATCGAACCCCCTCTTAACCATACAGTGGTTTCATAATTTCAATTCAATTCAGAATGCATCCAACTTGTCATATATAAATTGAGACAGGCAATTAAATACTTTACTGGAATCGATCCTTTCAGTGATCGATTCACCCAATTTGCAAGTCAAATTGAAATACACACAGCCTCATACACAAATGAATCTGACTCTGAATTCCTCTATATAAATAAACTAAGTTAATTACAAAACTTACTTCCTCTGTGGCCTGATCTTCAATTCGATGGCCCTTCTATCCTCACTACTCTGGCTCTTGAATACCTATCCCTCCTATTTGCCTGTAGGCTTACATTTATACAAAATACTAAGGAATCAATTCAGTTTCCCTAACAGCTCACCCAAGACTCTTGGAATTCTCAACATCCTAAATTTAGACTCAATCCCTAAAATAACTGAAACTGATCCTAATTCGACTGTCCCTTCACATTCCTAACTAATCACCTTCCCCTCATGTTCTCTAATGGTTCGAGAACATTTACAATTACTCACTATTTTATTCAAAATACTAATAATTACATGAGAATTTAGAAACATAAGACCCCCCTATGCCTTATAAAAATACAAAGTATTTCTTGAGCCTAATGCCCCTGCATCAGACTCCCAAGGTTAAAATTGATCATGATCTCCTGATCATGTGCCTTCAGTCCTTGTCTTCCTGGATCCCATACTTTGCTTGGCTGTTGTCCAACAGCTACATTATTCTCCAACTGCACTTCTCCAGGTTTCCATATCTTGTTCTGCAATTTACCACCAGCTATACTTTCACATTCTGCTCTTGTCTTTCCTTTGTTAAAATTCCTCTGCTTTCTTGCTGCTTCTGAGACACCTTCATCATCAGTTCTCTGATGTTTTCAATTTCTATGTCCAGCCTTTCCTTTGACTGGAATTTACTTTGCCCACTGCTGCTGCCTCCAATTTCTACTGCTGTAACTGCCTTTGCTGTTGTTGTTGTTATTGCCCTTCTTGCTACCAACATTGATGTTGCTGCTGTCAATGTTGCCTCAGCTGTTACCTCCCCGATTGTTGTTGCCTCCCAAATTTCTTGAATATCTCTTAAGATATCTCCCTCTGCAACAATTTTCTTTTGCTCATCACCTGCAAATTTACTCTTAAAAAATGAACTTTTATTTAATTCTCTTCCTGCAGTAACATATTCATTTATCTCTGTTTGTATACTAGTAAGCAAAATTAATTTTAACAAACTAGTATCTGCTCCTTTCACAACTTCAGACATCTTTACTCCAGTGCCTGCAATTTCTTCCTCTTGTTCAAATGTCCTCAGCAAACATTTCAACCATCTCATTTGTACTTGTTTCACATCATTAGTATGCTGCAATTCAGTTTCAGTATATCCCTCTTCTTCCTTGACAATCTTCAGTAATTGTCTTTCATCTCCTTGATTGATTCTGGCAATCAAATCGAGTTCTTCAAACTCTGCATTTTCATCTTCTATCAGAATAGAATTCTGATTTTCCATCACTGTAGTAGTTCCACAAGTCTGTTCTCCAATCTTCTCTTGGCTATTCAAACAAGCCAACTCCTCCTTGTCACCAATAGTAACAAGTTTCTGCATGACTGTTCAACTTCCTTCAAGACAATCCCAAGAGATGGACTGTCTCCTACAATACCTATAAGCACAATCAAATTGTCAGTTTCAAAATCACAAGACCCAATGATCTCACTTGCTGATCCAACCACCAAATTTTCTTTCTGCAGTTTTAAGTCTCCTTCAAGACTCAGAAATTCTTCATTGTCCTTCTCCTCTGACAACACGTCAGTTTGTTGCTCTGAGTTTCCTTCCAAATCCTCTGTCAGCACATCAGTATGCTGATTTGCATCCTCACGGGCCACCGGCTAATCTCTCCTTCTCCATCACATTAGGGGAATTTTGAGGTCTAAAATGGGCCTCCTAAGGAAATTATAAAATAATAGTGGAAAAAATCAAATAAGATTTGATGACATCATCAAATTTTATAGGGAAAAATGAAAAAACTACTTTTTCAATTCATATTTTCAACTTATCTCCCAAATTTTTTACTCAAATTTCGAGCGGGAGTACTCGTTGGATGCGGAATTTAATTCCCCATCCAAGGAGTACCCATGTTGCATACTTTCGATGGGTCCTACTACACAAAAAATGAGAAATACATAAAAAAACGTGATTGTAATCACGTTTTTTTATGTATTTCCCATTTTTCATGTAGCAGGGTTCATTGAAAGTATGCAACATGGGTACTCGTTGGATGAAGAATTAAATTTTTCATCCAATGAGTACTCCCACTCGAAATTTGAGTAAAAATTGTGGGAGATAAGTTGAAAATACGAGTTGAAAAAGTAGTTTTATTATTTTATTATTTTTTAATATTTTTACCCTTTTATTTAAAAAATGGTAAATCATCCCCATGGTTGACATCATCATCTTGAATCCTATTGGTTGTTATAAATTTTATTTTTTTTGTACATTTTTCTTAGGAGGCCCATTTTAGACCTCAAAAATTTAATGTTTGTTTCATGAATGTCCTTCTGCTGTGATTCACCAAAATGAACTTCTTCATTTTGCTGAATCATTTTCTTATCCTCTGTTCTCTGATTGTCATTCATGACAATTCCTCTGTCTTGCTTCTTCAGCAATTTATCCTGTGCATAGGTCCTCTGCTTCTCCAATTCTCTTCTCTGAAGATCTAATTTTCTATACAATTCAACAATTTCAATTGAAGTAGACTTTGGGAACCTTACACAACAGTTTATACCTCTACTTGTTCTTGACCGATCATCAGATGGTCCTTCATCTCTTGCCTCAATATTCTCATTAGACTCCTTTGTCTTCAATTCCTCCTGAGATCTTGCTATCTCAACATTGATCTGAACAGATTTCAGATTCAATTTCTCCTCCTCAACAAACTTTAAAGCTTGTTCATTTGCCTGTGATGTACATGCAAACATACACAACTCTTTAGTTTTAAAACCATAAGAATTTTTCAGTCTCAGTTGCTTCATCTATCAGTGCCTCAGACTGATCCTCTTCTTTTGTAGAACCTGTAATCACCTCACAATTATCAGATTCAAAAATACAAGGCTTTACATCATCTAGCTGATCTGGACTTATCCAATAACTCAGGAAATCATCAATGATTTTCTCTTTAGCAAGACAAACTTCTTGTTGCCTTAAGTCTTCATCATGGTTCATAAGATCCTTCCTAGATCTGTATTCTTCACCTGTACTCTGTTCTGCTTCACAAACAGAAACTTCTTTTCTCAACTCAGCTGCTCTTAGTTCTGCACATTGCAACTGTACACTACTCCTCTGTTCAAGCTTTCTCATCTTTTCTGCTAACTGCATGTTCTCTTGCTGGTCTCTTCTCTGTTGTAGCCTTGGCCCCTTTACTCTCTTCTTCCTGAGCCAACCAACTCTCTGGCTTTTCTCTATCATCATCTTCAGTTTGTTAAACTGTTCTCTGAGCCCAGCTACCTCTTTCTCATATTCTGCATCAGTCAATTTCTTCCTCATACCATTTGTCTTGGCATCTTCTTTCTCTTTTCTGTTGTGGCCTCTCTCTGAACCTCTGCTATCTCTTCTATGACTATCAGTAGTCATCCTTTTCTCCATGAGTTCTTCACTCATAAGCTGCACTAAGCCTCTGCAACAGCAAGCTCTCCTGCTGCCACTTACCTCACCAATCCTTTTCTCTGGATCTGGGCTCTTGGCAAGTACTGGTTCTCCTTCTGTTGGAACCTTTTGAGCACTCTCTTCTGCTCTCTCTAGGATTCACTTTGCAACTTTTAGAACTCATTCAACCTCTGTTGAATTTCCTCAAGGTTCTGCCACACTTTCTTCTTCTCTTTAGAATCCTCTGCTGGACTCTTTCATCACTGCTCTCAAAGCTGTGATCTGCTTTTGCTGAGATTTCTTCAATTGCTTGCAATCTGAATTCTGCAAACAATTCTTCAAACCAGAGTTAAACACTGCTCATCAACTCACCTTCTCTTGAGAATACTGCAATTGTTCTCCCTATCCAACCTATAGCTGAATATTAGGTTCACTGCCATCACCATCAAAACTCTGTCTTCACTTTCTGCAACCATAATTCTGCAATCATAAATTTCAAATCAGATTTAAAATTATTCTACCTGCAAGATCCCTGCATGATCTTGTTCTTCATTCATTCAGTTCTGCAAATCTCTGTTCACTGCAATTCTGTGTACCTTTGCATATCAAATTTTAGAATCTGATGTTCTTTCATTCTTCATCACACATTCAGATTTAATTAATTAAAAATCTTCAATTCTCAACAGAGCTAACCTGCTCTGATACCACTTGATAGCGGGATAACCCCGCTAACCCACAACCTTCACTCTCTTGTGTATATAAAACTGCACTTCCAGGTTTGCCACAAATAATTTTAAATTTGGGCAGACTCAATAATCATTGCGGAAGCTTATTTCACTTATGGTTGTAAAAACCACACAACAATACAACTCAGATTTCATTCTCATGTGGAAGCTTATTTATTTAACCAATGGTTATCAAACCATTGGAGTACCTCACCTTATGATTTAAATCATACTATTCGAATTCAAATGAACTATGTTATTGACTAAATCTACCTTAGAGGCTGAAGGAAGGCGTCTTGGGTAGCATCAAACCACGCTCGGTGCGAGTAGCTAGCCCTACCAGAACAGGAGAGGGCTCTCTCCAGGTCAATCTCACCGAAAATTAATCAATAGGGCTTGAGATGACTGAAATAGAAGCTAATTTTAGGCTAGGTATATAAATAAAGGAGTTTGAGTTTGATTTTGGGGTTTTTTGTTGGAAAAAAGGGAAAGGCAGTTTTGGGGGTGGGGGTAAGGCCTAGTTTTTGCAGAGTTCTGATTGGGGCGAGGAAGGCAAGTGTTTTGATGCTTTAGATTGATCGAATGGATGGATCAGACTAGTGAGGAGATGAAGAGGGTAAGAGGGTCTCAAGAGTACTCCTCAAACAGATGAAAACATGTAAAATTAAACAAAACTAAAGGCAGAGCAAAGCAAGCTACTGAATTCTACCTTTAACACTGATTTGCTTAATTTAAGAAGAAAGGAGAATGATAATGGTACACATAAAAATCAGTGAACTTAAAAATACATGGAGGAAAACACCATCAAAACACAGAGCCACAAGGATCCCAAAGAGGGTTGCAAACCCTGGTTTATTCCTTTGCCAAAATTGCAGAATGAATGTACAATGAAGTGCTATGCAATCCCAAATGTCCAACCTTGAAAATGACTGAGAAAATACATCATATAGACAAGCCTAACCCATTCCCATGCTTCTAGGGGTCGAGCTCATCATTCTAGGAGCTATTTCAACCATATCTAAACTAGGAACTAGAAAATAGGCCATGAAACAACTTGCCTCTATATGCTAGGAAACTGATCCATTCACTCACATTTCACCTTTTGGTGAATGAATCTTCTAGAACAAGTAAAAATGTGCCAAAATTACATCATGGTCATGAAATTACATCAAGTTAGATCAAGAGTTACATGAAAAAGTGAAACTGGCCAAAACTAGGCGAAATTCTAAGCTGTGGAGTGAAAAATAGGCCAAAATCCTCTATGCGCCGCGCCCAAAATCTCTATGCATAGCACAAATTTGGAGCTGATTTTTAGGCCCTTCACAAAGTCTAAATTGAGATCATGATATCTCATTGGAAAGCCCTACCTGTCTACTTTCCCACCCCAGTGGAATTTCTGGATTTGGGGTCCATTTGCCCCTCCAAAAGTTCAATCTCCCAAGACTGGTACATGTGTGTGCAAAACGTGGCAGAAAGGCCATTTTCAAGGTGTTTTTGACCCTTAAGGCAACCTAGAACTTGATGAAATTATTAGGCCATTCCTGAGCATGCATAACTTTTCATAAAAAATCTAGAAATACAAATTTTTCCCTCTGAAGAGCTGCCAATCATAAGCGCGCGCAAGGTGGCGCTACGTGTCGGGCAGAAAAACCTGTTTTGTGACCAAAAACTTCAAAAATGACAAAATTTTCTCCAAATTCCTTGAAATTTGGACTAAAGGTCCCTCATCAAGTACCATGCTCAGCCAAAGAAGCTTCGGCCAAGATTTGGAGTCGATCATGCCTTTTACGCCGTTTCAATGCCCTCCTTAGCCTCGCTTTCAGGATCTTGATTTTTGCTTTGCAAACATGTGTGGGTGCCCAATAATGGTTCTTCATATTTCTGAGCATGTTCTTCTCTTTATTTACCTTCTCCAAAAACTTCTCAAGATGCAAGTTAACTCTCTCAAGCCAAGTCTCTCTATCGGCCTCAATCTCTCGCTCAATAGGTGTCATCTCGGATGGGCTTCTCTGGGCAGCTTGCCGGTTCTCGCGGATGTTTGGTAACTCCATGATCGTATGCTGATCCTCCAACTACTTATTCCGCTGCTCCAGATAGTTAATGATCCATTGAGCTCTCTGAAACTTGTTGGTCAATGTGCTGATCTCAGTTTTCTTCTCCTGAATGATCTCTCTCAGTTTTGAGTTTGGAGAGCTCAAATCCACATCAATCAATGTGAAATCAGTATCTTGACCTCCTGAAGGGCCCTCCTCCTGCATTGGCCTCTTTCCTCTGTCCTGTACCTGTGCTGATGATGAAGGCAATGAGACCCCTTCCACCCCGAGTGGAGATAGTACTCATCGGGCTGCTGCAAACAATGCTCTCGTGCCTCTCCAATAAGTGACATACACTGGCACACCGATAGGCTCTGTCTTGAGACCTTCAAACTGATGTGAAGGTTCACCTGCATCGTAAACAATCTCTGGAGGAGGATGAGGGGCTGTGAAGAAGTCATGAGAAATGAACTCTTCCCATGCAATGCCCTGCAATCCAAGCTGATGTACCACAATCATTTTGATGAGCGCATAATGATAAATGTTGTTGTACTGCTGCTCGGGAGTCTTCTTCTGCACAAGATTAGTCATCCTCTCTATGTTTCAGCACATGAAATATGGAATGTTCATCATCCTCACTCCCTTGAAATGCATCAATAGTCTGATGTGGTATGCATAGAGGCGTGAGAATCGTCCCTCACAACTGAAGTATCTGATAATGAATCTCATCAATGGCACATAGGATTCCTTCAGGAACCGGAATGGGAATACCCTGCTGAGTTGCCTCACATAGCCAGGCCTGATGTATGGCTCATAATGAACTCTATCCACCTGCTGTCTTTTATTCCACTCCTCACCTACATTCGGTATTCCTGTTGCCTGAGAAATGGTTTCTGGTGTCAAGGTGAAATTTACGCCAGCGAGGGTAACCTGACCATCTCGCAAATGTAAAACAAACAACCGGCCTAACTCATGATGATGTTGAATCTGAGCAATCCTCTCACAATACTGATAACATGACTTCTCTTGGAAACATGCCATGGCAAGTGGGTAGGCCTGCAACTGAGTCAATGTGGTGGGCTCTTCTCTCACATGTTTGCCTCCTTTACGAGGCCTTCTCGGTGCATGAAGCTCTGTGGTAGAATCACTGTCTTTCTCATATGATGAATCAATGTCTGTCATGGTGTCACAAGTTTATGCCAAGTGTATGCTGATCTGTATGAGGTGAAAACAAAAATTTGGTGTATTTGCCTCCAATTTCCAAATGTGTGCCAAGACTGTGGGAAATATGGACAGTGAGAAAAAAGGGTTCTGTCAAGTGAAATTAAAATGTAGGACAATCACTTGACTGTGTTTGGGATATGGGATTTGGGGATTTTGTGTAAATGATGGGGAAAGGGATAAGAAAAGGGAGTGAAAGGATTTAGGGATAGGGGTAATGGGAATGAGTGATAAATGGGATTATAAGGGAATAGGAGAGGGATATTAATGATATTGTGACAGTGAGGGGGGAAAATAGCCACAGGTGGGAATGTAATGGGAGTGTTTTGGCACCAGCGTTAAGTTTTAACACCCAAACTCAAACCCTAGGAGCAGTTTTTCACCAAATGATAGGGTTTATAATTTCAACCTCCAAAATTTCATATTCTTTCCTTCAAACCATACTAAACACCAACTAATAGCAATGGCAAGGTTAATCGGACTTACTCAAAGCAACAATAGTTGAGTCGATTCAATTTTTGATGAAGTAGCAGTGAAAATCGGCTTGGAGGCTCTGTGCGCCACGCGCACAACCCAGTGCGCCGCGCCGGGTATATGCGCCGCGCAAGAGAAAATTGACACTGTAGAAAATGATTGTGTGCGTCGTGACATGCCAATGCGCCGCGACCTTTCTCTTGTGCGCTGCGACCCTGAACTCACAAACAGTCCGCCTTCAAACTCACAATTTCGCCCTCCATCGTTTTGACTCGGCTTTGTTGATGTCTTTAGCATAACAATGGATTGTTCAAACTATGAAAATATCTTATATAGTGAAGAACTTGATTTTTGCTTCTTAAAAACCCATTTTGCAATGCTTGGCTTTGGCACTTTTCACATTTTTAATACAAACTCTGTTTTTGTTTCCATTTTGACCTTTTTGACTTGAATGACGAAACTCTTGTCTATTTTTTGCAGGGATGATTGGCACTAAATTTGGCAAAGGCGACCAGGGCTGCGCCTGAATATTTTGACAACTGAAAAACTTTGAAAATATACATGGCAATTTATTACAAAGGACAAAATGACGATTTTCTTCAAAAAATAGTTTTGAAGAAAAATCATGATCTTACATTATAACGATGAAATTTTTGAAATGAAAACTTCTTTTTGATTCTCCCTCGTAATTTTTGTTGCCATTATTAAACATTTTGAAAGTTGAACCCTAGACCTAATATTGAAAAACCCTAAAAACTCTTTCTTGACCAAAAGATCAAACATGGCTAATAAATGACTTTAAAATTGATTTTGATGAATCTTGATGAATAGACCACGAGCCAACGGTACCGCGACCACGAGGGACATGGCGACAAAGACCCTTCAGTCGAGAAGACGAAATGCTCTAATGGAATGCAAATGGCCAATTTGAATGAGACACCTAAAATGAAATGCAACAAAAGAGATTTTTGATCTCTGACGGAGGGATGAACCAACCGACTCTAACATTGGCTCCAATGGGGATGGTAGCTCTTGGGAGGTGCCAAGAACTATAGATTTATGGGAGAGTAGACCGGTGCATAGCCATTGGGAAATGGGAGTCAATAGCCTGAAGCCCAAAATGGCCTGTACCAATCCAAAAATGTACATACGCAACGTACATAAAAAACGAAATACGGAAGCGAAATGTTGCTTTGAAAGCTTATTTATTTACAAATATCCCCTACTTTTCTACAAAACCAATAGATCGAACAAGTAACGTTGTAATGCCGGATCAATGGATCAGCCAATCAATGCTTGGGACAAGGATGCGCTTGAAAGTGCTTCAACTAGGACACAAATGTAAATGCGTGACCATACATGCACATATAGAATCCTGGTTATGTAGACAATTTGATATATCATTCAAGCTGAAGAAAATTTCCATGTACGTTGCGATAGGATCGAAAAAACCAAATAGGATCACAGAAACCAGACTCTGTTTGCTGCCCCAACTCCACAATACATGCTTCCAACTACAAAATGTCAATGCAAACATCTATGGGCAGCTCTATTGTTTCTTGTTTTGAAGGAGGGAGAGTTTCCAAGAACTTTTTGGGATCTCGGAATTCATATGATTGGATATTATCATTCAAATACCGAATCTCCTTCTCAAATTTTTCAACAACTAACTCAAAGAAACGAGTTTTAGCTTTAGGAGGAAACTTCGGAGATCTCAAAAATTGAAGCACGACAATGAAAAATACTTCATCAATTTCAATATCCACTAACTGATTTACGGAATGTCTCTGCTTCAACCTAGCGGCTATCTACATCATTGAAACTATCTTAATACAAAACACACGACTCTAAATCTGTATGTACATAATTAATCGGATGATTTACCGGTTTCTCCTTGCTGGTGATCATATACTTCATCTTATGTTCCCGATATAGTTTTCTCATCTGAATGAACACAAGAATGGTAGCATAGGAGAAATTGAGCTGCAATGTTCCCTTCAATTTCGCTCCCCAAGATCTGGAAAGAAGCATGCCAAATCTAGGAGGAATGTCTGCCACAACCACATCCATCAAAACATTCTTCGCCGAAATCTGATCTAAACTTACCACCAAATCTTTAATAAGCCCAATGCATATTAATCTGCTGGAATCAAAAGAATATAGATCATGATACTTCTGAGTGATGTCCAATCCCAATTTCTCCATAATCGCCTTCGGCATGAGATTGTGAGAAGCTCCAGAATCAAACATGGCATTATGTAACACAAAATCATGCAATCTAAGGCTGATATAAAAAGGTGGCACATCACTATCGGGAGACTCACCATCCAATGCTGGTCCAAATATCAATTCAGGCTGATCATCCTCCACATTCAGCATATCAGACATTGGATCGAAATTCAAAATTTTAGATACTTGACCCTTGTAGCTGCTATTTCTCATCAACTCGGTCAAAGGAATGGAAACTTTTAACTTAGAAATCTCACTCTCTAAGTTAAAAGCTGAATTTTTTTCTACCTCTTTGGCTGGAGCATCCTTCTTTTCATATTTCTCCTTCGATACAATTGGCTGATTTGATCTTTCACTTACTGATGGAGACTTGCTTGTAGTAGGATCAGCTACATCTTTTCCCTTCTTTTGCGCAATGGGTGCATCATTTTTTGGTGTTGCGACTTCTTTTCTCTTTTGGATTGGGTTGATAGGCACATCTCTGTTTCTAAGTGAATATTTTTTTTGCTGGGTAGACAAAGCATTCATATAACCTCTCTGATACTCATCCGACTCTTCTTCAAGAGTTGTCTCATTTGCCAAGATAAAATCCTCATCTTCCTGAACTTTCTGCAAAATCTTCCTCTTCAGTGATAAAGGTTGGCATGTCATCAGGTGTAAAAAAGTGATTTTCTTCTCCAATTACATTGTCTTCATCATCTAATTCGGGACCAACAAAATTCTGCTGTAAAGGAGTCTTTACCTGTTGTTGTGGCGGTGGTTCTTGTGCTCGCTGCTCTCGTTTTTTGATCCTAAATTGAGGTTGTTGTTGTCCATGAAAGTTGGGATTTCTGATCTGCGGTTTGGGCTTATCAAGTGTCATTCTTTTAATCATCTTTTCCACTTTACGAAGTAGTTGATCTGAAGTAGAAGCTTCTTCCTTTATCATAACTTTATTTTCTGCTTTCAATCTAGCTCTCTTATCATTCAAATTCACCTCAACACTCACCGCAATTTTCTGCATGTCCTCCAAAGTGGGCGGATCTCTTTCGCGTAATGAATAGGCCATGTCCGGATCAAAACCATCCGGAAACTTAAGCAAATATGACTTCTTAGATGGCCTCAAATCATCAGGAATTGCATTATAAACCGCATTAAATCTGATACAATAGTCTTGGACTGACTCACCAGGATTGCGCTTGATCTTGGTATATTCTGAAGTGATTTGAAGAGGATATTTCTTTATTTCCCACCAATCTAAAAATTTTCTCTGAAGCTCGGCCAATGTAGCAATACTTCTAGGCTGCAAAGCTCTGAACCACTTACGTACTTCACCTCCAAAAGTTTGCACAAACAATCTCATGGTGACATTTTCTTCATCAATTTCAAGGAGATCAAAGAAGTCTGCCATTCTATCAATATGTTGTTGAGCATAAACACTCTGAGGAGTTCCATAAAACAATGGGATTTTACTCTGATAATCAGTGGGCATGGCATCCAAGTTCTGTGGCAAGACAATAGGTGCAAATCTAGCGACCATTGCTCTTGGTGGATTTATAATTTGTCTTGGAGAAACGGGTGGAGTAGGAGCAGTAGATGTACAAGGTGTATGTGGTGGGGAAGGAGGAGAAACTACTACAGATTTTTGATCAGATATTGATTATTGCACGGGAATAGTAGGAATGAAAGGAGGCTCGGTGTGAACTTGTGAATCAGAAGTAACTGCTGATGGACCAAGAGTTTCAGAAGCAGATTCGATAAACTCAGGAATATTCGTTGCCACAATAGAGTTTTGTATATTCAATATGTAGCTATCAATGGATCTATTAGCTTGTTCAATCTCAAGATACTTGATAAACTCGGGATTTATGACAGTAGAACCAATAGCACTTTCAGACTTAGTTTCAAACAACGACAACTCAAATTGATCATCAAACTCAATATCTTCAAGGAATTCAAATACAGTAGGGCATGAATGAGATTTAAACAAAGGGATCACAGGAGTTTCTCGACGGAGGATTCTTGAAATCAGATTGGGATTATCATACACTGGAGGTGCATCGGGATCCGGATTTTCTCTTGTATGTCTTCTGGAAGCCAGTGTGTTGGATTAATTTCAAAATCAAAGGGACAAAACCAACTTGTTCAGCCTATCAAATTCTAGACTCATCACCCAAAATTCCAGAACGATCTGATATACTGGGGTAATTCACAAGTCAAGTGTCACGTTCACAAGCTAGACTGGAGATTGATTGAAGCAGCGTTTATCTACTTCCGCTAATGCAAAGCAAAAGCGTTTCGAAAGCTACCTGGCATAACTTCAGGCTCCGTCTATAGCTTATGAAAAAAATAACACCAACAAGCAAACCATTTTTCCCCAGTATGGTCGCCACTATGTTATTTCCTAAATCTACCTTAAGTTGAAGGAAGGTAGAGTCAGGGTAACATCAAACCACGCTCAGTCTGGCAGCTGGCCCTACCAGAACAGGAGAGGGCTCTCTCCGGGTCAATCTCAACGAAAAGTAAGCAATAGGGCTTGAGATGACTTTAACAACAACTAATTTTAGGCTAGGTATATAAATAAAGGAGTTTGATTTTGATTTTGGGGGTTTTCGTTGGATAAAAGGGAAAGGCAGTTTTGGGTGTGGGGATTAGGCCTAGTTTTTGCAGAGTTCTGATTGGGGTGAGGAAGGCAAGTGTTTTGATGTTTTAAATTGATTGAATGAAAGGATCAGACTGGTGGGGGGCTGAAGAGGGCAAGAGGGTCTCAAGAGTCCTCCTCAAACAGACGAAAACATGTAAAATTAAACAAAACTAAAGGCAGAGCAAAGCAAGCTACTGAATTCTACCTTTAACACTGATTTGCTTAATTTAAGAAGAAAGGAGTAGAGAAATGGTACAAAAATAACATCAATGAAACTTACAGATACACAGAGAGAAAAATCATCAAAACAAAGAGCCACAAGGATCCCAAAGAGGGCTGCAAACCCTGGTCTATTCCTTTGCCAAAATTGCAGAATGAATGTACAATGAAGTCCTATGCAATCCCAAATGTCCAACCCTGAAAATGTCTGAGAAAATACATAATATAGAAAATCCTAACCCATTCCCATGCCTCTAGGGATTGATCTCATCATTCTAGGAGCTGTTTCAACCATATCTAAACTAGGAACTAGAAAATAGGCCATGAAACAACTTGCCTCTATATGCTAGGAAACTGATCCATTCACTCACATTTCACCTTTTGGTGAATGAATCTTCTAGAACAAGTAAAAATGTGCCAAAATTACATCATGGATATGAAATTACATCAATATAGATCAAGAGTTACATAAAAAATTAAAACTGGCCAAAACGAGGCGAATTTCTGAGCTGCTGAGTGAAAAATAGGCCAAAATCCTCTATGCGTCGCGCCCAAAATCTCTATGCGTAGCAAAAATTTGGAGCCGTTTTTGAGGCCCTTCCCGAATTCAAAATTTAGCTCATGATATCTCGTTGGAAAGCCCTGCTTGTCTACTTTTCAACCCAAGTGTAATTTCTGGATTTGGTGTCCATTTTCCCCTCTAAAAGTTCAATCTCCCAAGACTAGTTCCTCTATGTGCAAAAAGTGGAAGAAAGACCATTTTCAAGGTATTTTTGACCCTTTAGGCAACCCAGAACTTGATGAAATCCTTAGGCCATTCCTGAGCATGCATAAATTTTCATAAAAAAGTCTATAAATACAAAGTTTTCCTCCAAAGGATCTCCCAATCGTAACCGCGCGCCAAGTGGCGCTACACGTCGGGCAGGAAAACCTGTTTTATGACCAAAAAAATTCAAAAATGACAAAATTTTCTCCAAATTCCTTGAAATTTGGACTGAAGGTCCCTCATCAAGTACCATGCTCAGCCAAAGAAGCTTCAGCCAAGATTTGAAGTCGATCATGCCTTTTGCGCCTCCTCAGTGCCCTTCTCAGCCTCGCTTTCAGGATCTTGATTTTCGCTTTGCAGACATGTGTGCGTGCCCAATAGTGGTTCTTCATGTGTCGGAGCATGTTATTCTCTTTTTTTGCTTTCTCCAATAGCTTCTCGAGATGCATGTTGACCCTCTCGAGCCAAGTCTCTCTATCGGCCTCAATCTCCCGCTCGATAGGTGTCATCTCGGATGGGCTTCTTCGGGCAGCTTGCCGGTTCTCGCGGATGTTTTGTAACTCCATGATTGTCTGCTGATCCTCCAACTGATTATTTCGCTGCTCCAGATAGCTAATGATCCATTGAGCTCTCTGCAACTTGTCGTTCAATGTGCTGATCTCATTTTTCTTCTCCTGAATGATCTCTCTCAGTTTTGAGTTTGGAGAGCTCACGTCCACATCAATCAATGTAAAATCAGTATCTTGACCTCCTGAAGGGCCTTCCTCCTGCATAGGCCTTTTTCCTCTGTCCTATACCTATACCTATGCTGATGAAGACGGAAATGAGACCCCTTCCACCTCGGGTGGAGATAATACTCTTCGGGCTGCTGCAAACAATGCTCTTGTGCCTCTCTGATAAGTAACAAATACTGGCACACCAATTATAGGCTCTGTCTCGGGACCTTCAAACTGATGTGAAGACTCACCCGCATCATGAAAAATATCTAGAGGAGGCTGCGGGGCTGTAAAGAAGTCATAGGAAATAAACTCTTCCCATGCAATGCCCTGCAATCCAAGCTGATGTACCACAATCATCTTGATGAGCGCATAATGATAAATGTTGTTATGCTGCTGCTCTAGAGTCTTCTTCTGCACAAGAGTAGTCATCCTCTCTATGTTTCGGCACATGAAATATGGAATGTTCATCATCTTCACTCTCATGAAATGCATAAACAACCTGATGTGGTATGCATAAAGGCGTGAGAACCGGCCCTCACAACTGAAATACCTGATAATGAGTCTCATCAATGGCGCATAGGATTCTTTCAGAAACCAGAATGGGAACACCCTGCTGAGCTGCCTCAGATAGCCAGGCCTAATGTATGGCTCGTAATGAACTCTATCCACCTGCTGTCTTTTGTTCCACTCCTCACCTACATTCGGTATTCCTGTTGCCTAAGAAATGGTTTCTGGTGTCAAGGTGAAATTTACACTAGCGAGGGTAACCTGACCATCTCGCAAATGTAAAACAAACAATCGGGCCAAATCCTGATGATGTCGAATCTGAGCAATCCTCTCACAGTACTGATAACATGACTGCTCTCGGAAACATGCCATGGCAAGTGGGCAGGCCTCCAACTGAGTCAATGAGGTGGGCTCCTCCCTCACATGTTTTCCTCCTTTTCGAGGCCTTCTAGGTGCACGAAGCTTTGTGGTAGAATCATTGTCTTGCTCATATGATGAATCTGTATCCGTATCCATTGGTGTTTGCAAGGTATATGTCAACTGTATGTTTGTTTTGTTGAAAATGAGAAATGAAGACTTGATGTTTATTGCCTCCAATTGCCAAAATATAGCCAGGTAAGAAAAGACTGTGATAAATAGGGACAGTGGGTATAGAACTGTGGGAAATAGTACAGTGGTAGGAATGTGGTTCAATCAAGTGAATTTTACAATGTGGGGACAGTCACTTGACTGTGTTTGGGAATTGGGAATTTTGCAAATGATATGGGAGATGGTAGGGTTTAGGGATAGGGAAAATAGGATTTAGGAACAAGTGATATGAGTGATTTTATAAGGGAATAGGGAAAAAGGGGAGGCAGTATGATGATATGACAGTAGTGGGGAAAGGAAACACATATGGGATTTACAATTGGCACAAAATCAAACTTTAACAAAGAAACTCAAACCCTAGGAGAAGTTTTTTAACAAAAGAAAGGGTTTATATTTTCAACCTCCAAACTTCCAAATTCTTCCCTCCAAACAACACGCAACACCAGCTAAAATCAATGACAAGAGCTCACAAACTTACTTGGAGTAAAAGAGATTGAGTCGTTTTGGAAATTTGATGAAGTAGTAGTGAAAATCAGCTTGGAGGCTCTGTGTGCCACGCGCATTCAAAAATACACAGTGGTAGGAGGCCCTGTGCGCCACGACCTCCTTGTGCGCCGCGCCTTCTCCCAACGTGCCGCACAACTGATTTCCACAGACAGTCTGCCTTCAAACTCACAGTTTCGCTCCCCCACGATTTTCCTTTGGGTCTTTGACAACTTCTTGCATGCAAATAACATTTGAATGGTGAAAATATCTTGTATAGTCATGGATTTGATTTTTGTTTTGCAAAAACCCACTTTCTAATGTCTCAACTTCGGCACTTTTCACTTTTTTTTAATACAAACTCTGTTTTTGTTTCCATTTTGGCTTTTTGACTGAAATGACAAAAATTTTGTCAATTTTTTGCAGGGATGACTAGCACTGAATTTGGAAAAGTCGACCAGGGCTGTGCCTGAAGATTTTGACAACTGAAAAATTTTGGAAATATATACATGGAATTTATTACAAAAGACGAAATGAAGATTTTTCTTCAAAACAGAGTTTTGAAGAAAAGACAAGATCTTACATTATAACGATGAAATTTCTTGAGATGAAAACTTATTTTGATCCTCCCTCTGACCTGCTGGCATTATTGGACACTTTGAAGACAAAAATTTGCGACACCCTAGACCTAATGACTGAAATGACTCTTTGCCCACCAAAAGACCAAACATTGACTGCCATTGACTGTAAAATGATTTTGATGGACTTTGTTGAATAGACCTAAGCCAACAGGTACATGACATGAGGTACATGAGTGACAAGACCCTTCCGTCAGAAGACCGATGCTCCTAATGGAATGTGGATGATCGAACTGAACGAGACAACTAAAAATGAAATGCAACAAAAGAGATTTCTGATCTCTAACTGTTTCGGGGAAAATCACCCTAGAGGTTTTTTGGGCTTAAACCTCCACAGAGCAGGGCATGCTACTTAAGAAGGACTCACACAACCATACATGTTCATGAAAAACTAAATAGAGTAGATCGAGGAAGTTACCCGTAGGTCCTACGGTTGAAGCAGATCCCGCGGAGTCCAAACCCCCAGCAACCCTTCTTCCTTCTTAACCTGAAAGACAAGAAGAAACAAGCATGAAGAACTGGTTGTATAGCATATATCTACTCTAAATGTTAGTGAAATCCATATGAAACATTAGATAAACCATAATGAATGCTTAAATAACAATATTCTCATATATGTAAGCAAACACTAACACGTATATTTCGAGAACAAGATAGTACTTCTGTATTATAAATAGCATGTACAGAAATAACGAGTGGAGAGATCACCTGAATCCTTCCATGATCTTCGAGCAGACCGTCGTCCGGATCCGTCCCACCCTTGCCTCGCTAAGATTCCTTCCAAACTGGTGCATACGAGATGACATATAAAGAGATGAGCATCTCCAAGAAACAAAGGTTTCCTATAATGAACTGGGAAGTGCAGGAGGCACGGGAATTCAGACTTGGATAGGGAATACCAACAGAGTATAATATCAATAAATTCTCTCTCCCCCTTAGGCCATACACATGAGGTGCTTTTATACTCCCTCAAAGTAGTTTCAACAGTTGGAAACAGTTGGCCACGTGCTGGGGTGGTTGAACTACCAGAGTAACCATCAACCCAGCCTGAAAATAGGAAATTTTTAAATATTTTTTAATGATTTTAATGGCATACGCGGAAAAGTGTATGTGGACTCGCGTATACACGCGGAAAAGTCTGGGCATAATCGCATATGGGGATTTTTACACTGTTTTTTAGTGAATTTGTCCAAGTCTGTAGGAATGGGTGCCCAAAGCCATAAAAGAAATCATGAATCATATGAAGGTGAGAAATGATGCTATAACAGATGCCCCCTAATATATGAGGTCAGAAGGGGTACATGATGGCCAAAATGTATTATGCACATAGAAAGAACTTCGCAAGGACAAGAGAGGACTTCACCAGAGTTCAGCCAGCCAAAAACCAATGAAAGAAAACAGAGAGTCAACTCATGCTGAGGTGCGCATACCCATGCTCAGTCAAAAATACATCATATAGAAAGTATTGAATAGATCCAACATGTATACAAGTATAACTGAACTGAAAGTACATAATGAATCATCTTAGCATGGCTCGGAAGTATAAGTCTGAATCAATGTCCAAGTATCACATATAGAAAGCTGATCAAGGATGCTGCATCTGGATGTCTGATCAAATAAGTAACTGAATCTCCAAGTACCAAATCATAAGGGGTGGAACAAACGGTACTATCACGCAACTCGGGAGCCAACATATAGGATGTTGTTGTACTGAACTGCAACATATAAGAGTGGACGACATCACTGGCAGAAACTGAATAGACTGTCAAAAGTGAACCGAGAAATGCTGATGCAACCCAAGGTCTTCACCGATCACTATGGCACAATTCTACACAATGGGAATAAATGAGTTGAATTCGACCATGTGAGAAATCGTTGGATTACCGGTCAATGATGTATACCGTTAACCAACGCGAGAAAACCCACCAATAATGAAAATGAGTGTCAAGGTGCCCCAGTACAATCTAACAAGTGCGAATGAATGAGTTGAAGTCGAACACTTGAAATAATCTACCAATCATGAGGCAATGATGAATTCCCACTGTCGATAGCGAAGATTCTGCCACTGATGACTGCAAACCCTAAGGTACTGAAAAAAAGACTCTAGACCTTATTCCCAGAGCAATGAGTCGGAGTCGATGGGAAAAGATCTGCTGGAAGGAAGGCATTAAGGCATCCCACATCAGTCCAGTGCGAGTGTAACCCACAGGCCAAGATTTGGAAGGAATCGGACGAAGTAGAGTGACAGAACCAAACCGAAGTATGTTTCCGACATGCACAAGATGAAGCTAGCGCACGGAAGAAACCCTCTGAACCAACCAATAATGAAAGCTGACACAAAGGCGAGAAATCCACTGATAGGGTCAAATGGAAATCAAGGTACTGCACGAATCCCAAGTGTGATAATGTGTGCTGACGTCGAACACAGGGGAAACCACTTAGTCAAAGACCCATAATGATGATCAAATGCTGAGCACAAGGTCACCTATCAATGATGGAAATAGGGCCAGGGTGCGGCTCTAGGTTTACTCTCAAAGCAATGTGTCGTAGTCAATGAGAGACAAACCCGCCAGCAAGAAGTCAATGGGGACCTTCTCAAACCAGCACGAGCAGAAGACCAAAACATCTGATGTGATAGAACAAGATACTGACAAGACCGGGAAGGCCGACTGAATAATGAGTCAAGAGACACCACAGAATGGCCGACTCTGGTTAGACTTCCCTTGAAAAAAATCACGACTCATGATGACCATGGCAGTAAAAGTGACACTGTATAATTCTGTTATGTAGGAGGCAGAACAAACTCTCCATATGATTGGAAGAGATAACCAACTGGGGGAGGACTGACAAGTGAAACAAGGTAAAGGCTGAACCTAGGTCAAAACTAAAACCATCCCAAATGTAGGAGATATATATAAGTATATGTGCTTTGTTCAAGGGCAACAAACTGACTCTGTACTGCCATCAAAACAACGAAGATACATCCCATTCCCGCTCTTTTTGTTATATTTGATTTTTTTGTCTTTTTCATATAATAAGCCTGAAAAAGAATAAAATAATGCTATGGTACAATGGATAGAACGAGTATCAAAAAATCATATGCACTAGTTCCTGGGATTGAAACAATCCTATGCTCAATGCAAGGTGGCGGAAACTGGTAAGCGATACTCAAAGGAACGTTCCATCCATGGCTAAGAGGGTGTCAAGTCGCGATAGCTAAGTGCATGCAATGGTTAACTTGTACAAATAGTCAAGGTCAAAAGTTGGCTTAAACACTAAGTCCAAATGAAGCCAGCTAAAGGCCAGGATAAACAAGTAGCCAATATGCAATGCAGTAATACAACTTAACGACACCAGGGAGCCTCTAGGGTAATAGCCAGAAAAAATGATAGTGAGGAAGAAGAAGAATGAAGCTTCAACACATAATTCATGGCGGGACTAAAGCGGACTCCCGAGCCTACATAAAATGCAGCATGGGCAACAAGTGATAGCGGGGAACTAACTAGGAAGCCCATGTAAAGGAAGGCTCTACCACCAAGTCATGATTAAATAATCGGCGAGTGAAATGGGTGTAATAGTCATGACCTGATGGGATCGACCCTATGGCAAGTGATCAATATGGAGGCTAGTATGCAAGATGCAACGGAAAGTGATATCCCTAACCTATATGCCAGTGAAGATCATATACCTGCCGTGACGAGTCGGTAATCATGGATAAAAAACGGGAAAAATCTCAAATTCGTCAAAATGTACCTAAAAACATACCAAACTGGGCACTTCCAAGCATCCGGGTTATGCAGCTTAAGATAGATCGAAAAAATGAGCAGAACAAATTTTTGCAAAAATTTCAACTTTTTAGGCATAAATAGACAAATTACCTCATATTTGGTTCATTATTGCATTGCTGATTTGGAAAAAAGTGCTCTGGAGCAGAAAAATTCTTTCGTCAAATCAGGAACAACCGACCGTCGAATCGCACCGAATTTGTCAGGTAGGCTCCTCAATCATCTTTGCAAATCATTTTGTTCGTTTGGAAATTAAAATTTAGTGATTTTCACCATTAAAACCCTTGCTAAAAAACTCGGACTTGCGCATACGCGGGTTGGTAATAGGAAAGTCGCGTATACACGCGACTGTGCATAGAAAAAGTCGCGTATGCGCAGGTCCGAATCAAAAAATGCATGGCTAATGGATGAATTGTTGAAATTTGACAGGATGACAATCTCATGGAGGGAGCGTGAACATAGAGCAATTGATCAAGAGGTCATGCAAGATCGAGCATCGCAAAATATTCTTTGAAATTGCGGATTGTTCAAATTTTTCAAAATCCCAAATATGAAAAGCAATGTTCGGTTGCTAGAAATGCTCGTCAATTATTGGGAACCAGACCAAGATTGCTTTGTTATAGATCAGATGCCAATACGCATTGAAGTGGAAGACATATATTTTATCACTGGACTCTCCCGGAGGGGTGAACCAGTAGACTTGC
The DNA here is from genome assembly GCA_034641835.2 of Pinus albicaulis. Lineage (NCBI taxonomy): Eukaryota > Viridiplantae > Streptophyta > Pinopsida > Pinales > Pinaceae > Pinus > Pinus albicaulis. The sequence goes on from CM076581.1 coordinate 191,863,722, forward strand.
ACGGGAAGCCCCTGGAAGGGATAACCGTGGAAGATTATGTCCACGTGTATTGCGTAGAGGGTTCCAAGAAAGTTGGAACTCAGATTGCGATTAAAGATTTACGGGATTTGCACATGAAAATCCTCCTTTTCACCATTGGCAGAGTGGTAGGATCTGCCTCCCTACATCAGGCGTCCAGGACGCAAATGAGCATAGCAGTAAAATGCTTGACTCATGTGTATGATTGGTGCACAGCCCTATTACTGAACATGAAGTAACAGTTGACCTCAATCCGCCAAGCAAAGACCAAACACTTTGGGTACGGTACTATTTTGATGACATTCTTCTTTTAGAAGATATCAGCATTGAGACCCAGAGTTATCTCTACCATCAATAGCCCGAGGGACCCAATAATTGCCCGTTGGGCAGACATGATGAAGAGATTAGGGGGAAGTGAAGTTCCCCGGACCACTTGGGACGATGAGTTCTTCCTTTGGTGGGGAGAACAAATCATCACAGTGGATGAATATCCCTATGCCGGGATGGACTTTCGTGGAGATCCAGATCTAGTTCTTCCACTAGGCACAGCATGGGGCACAGTCGGTAAGTTTGCAAAAAAAAAAGAAATTTGACTTATATAATTTTTTTTGGATTTTTTCAAATATGTATGAAAAAATAAAAATAAACATGTTTTTGATTGGATTCATAATGACTGACAATGATCATGATACAGATATTGGACCAGTGCGACCTGAGGGTTTCCCGCGCCACAAGCGTCGCAGGGGCGAAGCAGATACAGTGGATTCAGATAGGACCCTCGAGGCTGTGCAGAGAAATTTGGAGGGTTTAACCTACCAAATACCTATGGCTGCCGTGGAAGACCTGCCGGAAGCCATCCAGAGACGGGTGGTAGGAGTGCCCTAAGACTGGGTACGATTATTCCACCGAGTTGCCACCGCGGTCACGTTCTATAGGAACACGACTTCTGGGCAGGGACCTCAGGAGTAGACAGATATTATGTATTAGATGACTGTATATTCTTTTTTGAGACTGAACATGATCAGGCATAAGCCCAAGTTTTGTATGACCTTATGGATCCAAATTTTTGTAAAGTTTTTGAACACTCTGATGATATATATACAGCGATATTTGATGTGATGTGATAAATGTATCAAATGTATGATGTTTTTGATGATTAAATTTTATTGTATGGAATGATTAATATGCCAATAAATCGCTTGATTAGCTAATGAGTCTACTAACCAGTTGTCAGCTCGAGGAATATGAATGAAAGTTAAAAATTGAAATGATCTTTGTAACAAACGTACCCTCAAGAACAACCGTAATAAAAATGGGTCACAAACTCGATAAGTATTGTTCAACTGTGACACCACCAGCTGAGAGTCCAAGAAAACTACCAACGAATCAACACCCAAAGATATTGCCTCCGAGAGTAGATAAACAACTGCAGTGTATTCTGCTATATTATTGGAAGCAGGACCAATGCAGACCCCTCTTGATACTAACAGCTGACCGGATGGATAATGAAGCACCCAAGCCACGGAAGCTAAGTTCTGGGTGTGTCTACTAGCACCATCGGCGAAACCAAAATGACTCATGACATCCAACACAACCTGCCAAAGCAGATCAAAAACATCACCAACTCATCAAAGATCGAAAATCAACCAGATATGTACAAAACAAAACTACTATATACAAAAGCAACATGCCAGGCCGAAGCCTAGGCATAATACTTCTTCAAATAGAGCCCATTTCGGGGCTCCGGCAACTCGTTCCCTTCGAAATAAACCAAGGTATACGCTCCTTTCTTAAGGAATTTTTTAACGATGAAGGGGCCATACCACATAGACTTAAACTTTCCTGCCCCCAGGGCATCTTTTTCTTGGGCATAGACCAAAACAAGGTCACCTTCCGAAAAAACCCTAGGTTTGACCGCCTTATCATACTGAGCTTTAACTCGGTTTTTATGCGCTTCATTCATCGTGGTGGCATCCTGACGCTGCTCATCGAGATGTTCCAGATGAAGGAGCCTTTCTTCAAGACTAGAAGTGTCAGGAAGAAGTTCAACAGCTAATTTAAGAGAAGGAATCTCACATTCAATAGGAAATACGGATTCCAACCCGTGCACTAGCTGAAACGGAGTAAAGCCAGTTGCAGTTTTCACTGACGTCCTGTATGCCCAAAGTGCAGGATATAGCATAATATGCCAGTTGGATCTAGCTTTATCAATTTTCCTTTGAAGAATTTTCTTCAAGGATTTATTCACGGCTTCCACTTGCCCATTGGCTTGAGGATAATATGGAGATGAATGCTCCTGCCGGAAACCCAATTTGAGAGCCAACTCAGCCATCATACTATTCTAAAAATGACTGCCATGATCAGTGACAATCTCTCTAGGAATACCAAAACGAGCGATAACCTGGTTGAAAAGAAAAAGAGCTGCAGTCTCACCATCGTTCCCAAAAGTAGGCATAGCCTCGACCCACTTCGTAAAGTAGTCTACTGCTACAATAATATACTTGTGACCTTTAGCTGAAGGTGGGTTACAAGTAGTATAATCAATTCCCCACTTTGTAAAGGGACCGACAGTAATGAATGGAAAAAGCGGAGCTGGATGAGCGCGCATTTTTCGAGTATAGACTTGACACGGATGACACTTTTTGACCGATTCGATACAATCCTTGAAAATCGAGGGCCAAAAGTACCCAGCACGCAAAATCTTTTGGGCTGTAGCAAGCCCAGATAAATGACCCCCACAAGCTCCACTGTGGGAATCATTGAGCACAGCCTCAGCTTCTTCGAGAGTTAAGCAGCATCTTAGGATTGAATCAACCCCTCGACGGTATAAAGCATCACCAATAATCAAATAATTCTTGGCCAAGTGACGCAACTTACGATGCTCATCTTTCGAAAAAGTAGAGGGAAACTTCGCAGTCTGAAGATACACAATGATATCTCCATACCAAGGATCCTGTGAAGAGATAAGAAATAAATGTTCATCCGGGAAGGATTCATCATAGATCATCTCTTCCCCACAGGGCAACTCGGAGATCAATTCCGCGAAAACCAATGATTTCTTGGACTTGGCAGACATAAACTCAAGATCAAATTCCTGCAAAATGACAATCCATCTATTGTATTTTCCCCCAATCACTCGCCTACTGAGGACAAACTTAAATGGATTGGCTGCTGCCAAAACATAAGTTTTTCATAGAATAATGTAATGCCGGAGTCGTTGCACAGCCTGAACTACTGCTAAAGCTAACTTTTCTATTAGAGTGTACCGGAGTTCAGGTCCTACCATTCCTCGACTAAGATAGTATATAACATGCTCTGCAAGAGCATCATCTTCCTGAACCAGAACCATACCAATAGTAGATTCTGCTGCTGCAAGATACAAAAGGAAATCCCTGCTATAATCAGGTGGACTCAATAAAGGAGCAGAGGTCAATGATTTTTTCAAAGCATCGAATGAGTGTTGAGCGAAGTCATCCCAAAGAAATGGAACTCCCTTCTTCAACAATCTCATAAATCCCTTGGTAACTTCAGCATAATTTACGATAAATCTCCGAAGAAAATTAGATTTTCCTTGTATACTTTGAAGTTGATGAATAGAGGACGGGGGAGGCAACCGAAGTATTGCCTCAACCTTGAAGGGATCTACCCTAATCCCTTCCCTAGACACAATGAATCCCAATAACCGACCGGATGTAACCGCGAAAATGCACTTGTTCGGATTCAATCTAATCTTATAGAAATGACATCTTTCAAATATTTGCCGGAGGTGACCAGGATGATCCATCCTCTTTCGAGAATGAGCAGCTAAATCATCTAAGTATGCCTCGATAATCTTTTTGATGTCGTGAAAGGCATATGACATGGCCCGCTGAAAGGTAGCCCCAACATTTTTAAGACCAAAAGGCATCTTCTTGTATGCAAAAGTACCCCAGGGACAAATAAAGGCAGTCTTATGTTGATCTTCAAGACGGATAGTAATCTGATTATATCCGGAGAAACCGTCCATGAAGGAGAAAATCTCATTACCGGCACACTCGTCAATGATCTGATCGATAAATGGTGTGGGGTAATTATCTTTAGGACATGATTTATTTAGGTCTCTGAAATCGATGCATACTCGAATCGTTCCTTGCTTTTTCTCTACGGGAACGGGATTTGAAACCCATTCAGTCAAAGGAACAGGGAAAATGAATCTCGCCTTAAGCAGCTTCTCAACTTCAGCTTTGATTGCTGCTGCCTTCCTAGGATTGACCGGACGAAGTTTTTGCCTCACCGGCTTAGCGTTTTCATACGTCTTGATCTCATGCTAGACAATAGATGGGTCTATACCAGGCATTTCCTCATAAGACCAAGTGAATATATCCCTATACTCTTTAAAGAGCTCGGTGTAAATTTGAATCTCTTCACGGGAACATTCAGCTCCGATGAAGACATTCTCGATAATATTGGGATCCCTGGAAATGTTCACCGAGATAGTAGGAGAAATCACAGCCATGTTCCCTTCAACATAAACCTATGTTGGTGCTAAAGGGTTCAAGACTGGGTGAACAGGACCAGGAGACTGAGGACTTGGAAAACTTGTTTCAACTTTGCTCAAGTCAGGTAAAAAGTAAGACCGATGATGCAAGTCATCCCACGGTCTATCTATACCAGTCATGGCTTCTAGGATGGCCTCTTCAGATGGAAGAGTGGTATCAAGGCAATCTTGGGCAGAAGAAGAACTAAGTGTCCAAGCTGGAGCCACATCTCCATCCAACTCTTCTGGTGAAAGAGGAGCTGGAATGGATTCTACAGAGTCAACAACAGACTGATAGGCAATCTTAGTTGCAGAAATAGGAAATTCCATTCCACCCACTTGACCTTCCGCTAATGTGGCAGTAGGGGAAGGTAAGGTCCAAGGGTCCGAAAAATAATGAGTTCTAAAGAACTCTCTTCGAAGAGGAGCCTTGGAGGATGAAATAGCATTAATATGAACCGTAGGAGGAGGAATATCGAAATTACCCATCAAGGAAGAATACATTCCAACTCCTAAATTCTCAACAGGCGCCTTAGAATTATCCAACTTAGGAATAGATGAGTCAGTAGACGCATTCGGGTCTACAGGAGGACAGTCCAGTTGATCCACTGTAACAATCCTCCCTTCGTGGGGGAAACATATAATGCAAAATAATGAGGATGCAATGGCATCCATCTCATAAATCCAGTTTCTCCCCAACAGAAGGTTGTATTCCAAGCTTGCATCCACTACCTCAACCTCTATATTGATATTTTTGCCCCCAACACAGATGGGAAAAGCTGGGACAATACCATGGGGCCTGTGAGAATGACCGTCGAACGCAGTCAGAACAGTGCTAGATGGAACAGCTTTGGTAGATCCAAGTGTCTTCCAGCATGCGAGAGACGTCACGCATGTGGAAGCACCCTCATCAACAACCGTCTGAAAGATGTTACACTTCCGGTACGATGATTTAATATGAAAAGCCATGTGATGAGGAAGTCTCTTCTTAAAATTAGTCATATCAAAAGTAATCAGAATAGAATTTTTCGGATCAATAGCCCCAATGGCAGTGAGAAAAGAACTACACTAAGCCGGACAAGACTGGAGTACCTCTAAAGCTGACATAGCACAAGGACTCTATGCCAGATCTTCCACAATCGAGTAGTTCTGGGCAGCCCTAGCATTCGGATTAATCGTTGATCGCTTAGAAGATGCTTTGGGCATCCGAGGCATAGACTCAACAGTAGGCTTCGTGATGTGAAGCGGCTCAGTAGCATCAAGAACATCCTTAGCTTTCGAAGACTCTTCTCCACCATAATCACGGGATCTCGTAGCGATATCCGCGTGAGCACTAATCATGAAAATGTTCAATGGAATTTCCCCTTCCTGGGTGCCCCCAGAGGAAGCCCCAGGATTTTGGTTCGCGCCAACAACTAATTGTTGCCCTTGGGGAAAAGTGTTTGTTAACACAGCCTGGGAACTAGAAGAACCCTGCTGGGCTAACAAGCGCTGCACATCTTGAATTTTAGGGCAAAGGTGTGTAAGATGGTCTCCAGCACATAGCTTGCATGGAAACTTCACTTTCCTTTTCTCCTTTGGACCCTCACCAACATGCTCGTTGGTTTTATTTGCATTACCCTTCCCGTTCTTGCCCTTCTTCTTGTTATTTCGTCCCTTCTTCTTCCCATTGGATTTTTGATTTCCTTTGGGATCAGAAGCTTGGACAACATTTATGGACAAAGACTGGGAAGGTGATGACTCAGCAGGCACAGCCTGACCAAAAGGAGCAGATTGCAAAGACAACTGCTACAGTTGAGTAAGCAGGCTGGCTGCACCACTATTGATTGATCCAATCAGTCCGTCGCCATGAGGACCGGGCTTAGTTTTAGACAGATCTAATTTGGAGCGAGGAGAATTAGGCAAATACTTGTGAAGGACCCCAGACTGAGAATATATCAACTCTAGCTGCTGGGCCCTAAAAATGTCTTGCTCCTCAGAAAATACCCCGGAGAGGGATACATCTTTCGAAATAATTAGCGTCTTCCTTCTCCTCCATTCCTGAATGTGATTAGAAATGTGGGTTGCATCGTCCTGTTTAAAATTAGCTAGGAGTTCAGTCCTAGCATCATATCGGACATGCAACTGGAAATGGTTCATAAATGTAACAACCAATTCTCCAAATGTAGCAAAACTGCCCCCAGTTAGCTCAATATACCATTTGGAAGCATTTCCAGTTAGGGTGCGTTGAAATAATCTCAACCTAATCGAATCATCGATCAGGGAGTTCGAAGAACACCATAAATGGAAAGTAGTAATGTGGTCATCCAGATCTTCTCCATTCTTACCTTAAAACTTTGGAATGTCTGAAGGAATTTTGGTGGGAACCAGAGGCCACCCCGGACCATAACGAATCGGATCATTAGTCAACTTCGACAGATCTGGCAAGTTTAACGTTGCCAGAAAAGGTAAGCGAGGTGGAGCCTGAGGATTCCATCCTTGATGGGATGGATTCCCAACATTCTGAAAATAATAGCCTGGATTTGATGAGGCACCAGGTTGCCAGAAAGGACTCATAGAAAAAGGAGAAGAACCTCCTCCCAACGCAGAGTTACCAAAGCCCAGACCAGTTCCCCCCACTGAAGTATGGAATGAAGAGGAGAGCCCCTGATAGGGGTTCCAGGCATTAGAAAGAGGAGAAAAGTTCTGATAAGCACTCGACGAAGGGAAAGAAGTATTCCCTTGATGACCTGCGTAAAACTGATTCCTTGCCCCCGCTGCAGTGAACACAGGGTTCCATCCTGTAAAAGTAGTCGAACTTTGCCCCCCAGACCAAGGGTTGAAACTCTGGGTCTGAGAAGTAAACGGAAAGGACCCTAAAAAAGGATTCAAACTAGGAATGTCAGAAGCTGATCCACTAGCCATGGAAGACATGGGTGTAGATCCAGCTACAACAGTGGAAAAGGAAAAAGAGGGATTCCCACTAGTGGGCATCCCTGAACAAAAGGGACCATAATGAGAAGCATGTGCTTGGGTGAAACCAGAGCCAAACACAGCAGCACTAGAAGCAATCGAAGATAAAGCAATAGTGCCTCCTCCTTCAACAGAAGTAGGAGTCTGAATGCCTGAAGCACTCACAGCAGAAGCCACGTTCCCAGTCGTGGCCATCGAAAGGTATGAATGATACGGAAGATCTTCCGGTCTCTCTGAATCAAGTTCGATGTATTGAACAACGAATGGATAATCAGGAGGAAGAGGAGATGGACCTGACACAGGAGGTTCAGGTTCTTCTTCAATTTGAAAATCTTCTTCCTGAGGAAATAAAACTCGTGAGGTGAGCGGAACGCTCCTCTCGGAACCGACACCAGAATCGGCTATGAAACCTTCAGATCCTTGTGGAGGATCTCTCTCCACTGCGTCAGACGTCACCGAGTGGTAACCACCTGCTAAATCACTCCTACGCCTTCTCGAATAAGGCTCTGGACTCTCGGGAGATAACCCCCAGATTCTCCTCGATCAACGAGGCGCTTGATCAGCCACTTTTATAGATTTTAAATTAGACTCAAAAAAGTGAAAAGCTAGGCAAGCTAGGAGCAAAGAGCACTCACTATAAGAAAAATCCCTGAGATACAATCAAGCAAACAACCTTCAAGTATTTCCACTCCGGGTGATGAGGACCGGACACCAAAATACAGGAAAGAGAAATATAGGACCTCCCGAAAGCAGTCTGGGATAATTAAGGCCCAGGCCTACTAGTGAAGGTATCAGAAACATTTACACCAACCTCCTAACAACAGCCTTTGCCGACTCAAACACCCAAGCTTCGCAAGGGCACCCCCCAGAAGTACTGCTGAAAGTGATGCGACGTCTGCCTCAGGTACCACGGGTATTCCCCCTCGCAGTCACTTGTGTGGAACCTAGGAGTGGCAACTATGGGCACCAATCCGTGTCAGAAGCCAGGCGGAACGGTCTTGAGGTCAGATTCAGCTAATCAGAGAGGGGGTATCCCTCTTCTCAGCCTTCACTTCCCCTCGCGCTTGACTCTCTGGAGGAGAGCTTTCCCGGTCCACCTAACGGGGTTGGATTTCGCTCAATTAATCAACTTCTATGTTTTGTTTGAGCGGCCTTGGAGAGTTAACTCTCCACTCACCTAATCCAAGGCCCTACAACCTAGCTAGTTGGTGTATGACACTTAGAAAACTTGCTAGTTGATTTTAAATTATATAGCTTATTTTAATGGGCTGTTATGTTAAGTCAAAGGGATGCAGAAATGAAACTTATGATGTTTTGATGCAGAAAGAAATTAATAAAAACCAAACTACATGCAAATGCAGTTATTGTCTTTCGATGAAAAGCAACTTCTACACGGGTTCTACGAGATTAAAAATTGTATTTTTTCTTTTCAGATAGCAAACTCACACTCACAAAAACTATGAAAGTGACTAAATGTTTAAATGAACCTGATGCAAATCACTACAAGCATGCAAATCCTGAGATGCAAAATCTCCTAAAGCAGAGCGAAATTTCCCAAAAGTCCTTCAGTTTTAATTCTTCTTGGTTGTCCAGAAAGCTAGTTCCCGAAATCAAGAACTCTTAATTTGAAGACACCAAAAACGCTTAAAAACAAGAGGAAGAAATGAATGACAACTCCCTTCCAAAATCAAGCCAAAATCCGAAGGCAAGAAACCTCAACAAAGCTTCAAAAGATACAAAGAAACGAAAACAAAAATGCGAAAACAAAAGCAAACAACAAAGAAAAATGTTTTTTGAGCTTTTGAGTTTTATAACAGAGTTCGAAAAGACCAAGTAAGACTATAAAATTCCAAGCCAAACAACACTGAATTCCAAGCAAATACTTCCAAAAATGCTCCAAATATTATAAGGCTAACTAGTAGCAAGATCAATACGAGCAAAAGAAGACAAGAAAACTCAGGCACTCAGCCTAAAAGAATAGTGCAACCTTGCCGCAAACAAAAACTCCAAAGAACCAAAAAAGACTCTTCAAAAGTTGCAACAAGACCTAGCCAACTGAACTCAAGAAAACCAACCAAGAAATGGGCAAAAATCGTAGTGCAAAGCAAAACACAAAGATAGGAAACAGTAAAAGAGCAGGAGCTCTCTGTTCTGATGAAGCAGAACAACCAAGAATGCCCAGAAAGCGATCTTGGTACTCAAACCAGAAGTGCCAGCACAAGAAACAACACTTTGCCCAAAAGACTAGTTTTCAATCAAATGAAAGAGAGAAAAGACCAAAGACCACTTTCTTCACAATCCAGAGGGTACAAAGACACTGCAGGAACAGGTCTCCACAGACAGAAAGGACTAAAAAGCCAAAGAATCCAAAATTTCAAAATCTGTCTAGGTATATGCTACTTCACAGTTTAGCAACAAGCATGCATACGCGACTGTGCTAAAGGAAACACGCGTATATGCGAGTCCCTTTAGAAAAACTTGCGTGTATACGTGACTGTGCACAGAAAAAAGCGCGTATATAAAGGCAAATAGTGAAAAACAAAAAGGATCAAGCCTGGATAAGAAACTAGGACTTCAATCTGACTGAGAAAGAGTAAACTAGACTGCAAATAGAAGTTAAAACTGTTGGAAACCTATCAAACAGCTGAAACCACCCAACAGGGGAATCACAAGAATGCGATCCCTAGTGGAGTCGCTAGTTCTGTTTCGGGGGAAATCACCCTAGAGGTTTGTTGGGTTTAAACCTCCACAGAGCAGGGCATGCTACTTAAGAAGGACTCACACAACCATACATGTTCATGAAAAACTAAATAAAGTAGAATGAGGAAGTTACCCGTAGGTCCTACGGTTGAAGCAGATCCCGCGGGGTCCAAACCCCCAGCAACCCTTCTTCCTTCTTAACCTGAAAGACAAGAAGAAACAAGCACGAAGAACTGGTTGTACAGCATATATCTACTCTAAATGTTAGTGAAATCCATATGAAACATTAGATAAACCATAATGAATGCTTAAATAACAATATTATCATATATGTAAGAAGACACTAACACGTATGTTTCGGGAACAAGATGGTACTTCTGTATTATAAATAGCATGTACAGAAATAACGAGTGGAGAGATCACTTGAATCCTTCCATGATCTTCGAGCAGACCATCGTCCGGATCCGTCCCACCCTTGCCTCGCTAAGATTCCTTCCAAACTGGTGCATACGAGATGACATATAAAGAGATGAGCATCTCCAGGAAACAAAGGTTTCCTATAATGAACTGGGAAGTGCAGGAGGCACGGGAATTCAGACTTGGATAGGGAATACCAACAGAGTATAATATCAATAAATTCTCTCTCTCCCTTAGGCCATGCACATGAAGGGCTTTTATACTCCCTCCAAGTAGTTTCAACAGTTGGAAACAGTTGGCCACGTGCTGGGGTGGTTGAACTACCAGAGTAACCATCAACCCAGCCCGAAAATAGGGATTTTTATATATTTTTTTTAATGATTTTAATGGCATACGCAGAAAAGTGCATGTGGACTCACGTATACATGCGAAAAATTCTAGGAAATACCGCGTATGGGGATTTTTACACTGTTTTTTAGTGAATTTGTCCAAGTCTGTAGGAATGGGTGCCCAAAGCCATAAAAGCAATCATGAATCATATGAAGGTGAGAAATGATGCTATAACAAACTATTTTTTTTAACTTTTCCTACAAGATCAGATCTTTTGAGCACTTCTTCTCTCGTTTGGCCGCAAGTGAATTGTTTGCTAATTTTCCTCTCAATATCATTTGTTCCATACCATTTCCTGGCTTTTAATCATAACAAGAATTAAAGAGCAGATGGGAATCTTGCTCAATGCCATAAACTAATTCATATGGACTGGTTCCAATTGATTTCTTAGTTGTAAGTCTATCTGCCCACAATGCATTGGTAAGTTTCTTATGCCAGTTCTTTTTATTTTCTTCCAATAATTTTTTAATGATATTAATAAGGCTTTTATTGGAAGATTATGCCAGTCCATTACCCTGGGGGTAATAGGCTGTTGAATGGCCTAAAGTGATGTGATATTTATTGCAGAAACTAATCATTTTCTTGGACTTAAATGCAGCAGCATTATCTGTTATAATTTTCTCTGGACAGCCAAATCTTGAAAGTATATTAGTTTCTAGAAACCCTATAATTACAGAATCATTGGCTTGTCTGCATGGGATAGCTTCAATCCATTTAGTGAAGTAATCTGTGGTAGTAAGAATCCATCTGTGTTGCCCTGAAGAAGGGGGATGGATTTCTCCAATAAAATCCAGTCCCCATTGTTGAAAGGGTCTCTCTGTGGAAATTGGTTTTAATGGTAAAGGTAACAACTTTCTTTTGCCCTCAAAGATCTGACACTTATGACAAGAAGTTACAAATTTCTTAACATCTGAAAACAAGGTTGGCCAGTAAAAACCAGCCCTTAAGATTTTATCTGCAGTTGACTTCCAGTAGAGATGTCCACCACAATCCCCTGCATGAAATTCATTAAGTACCTTGTCAGCTTCATCTTTCAATAAACAATTTAATAAGATTCCATCATGATTCTTCCAAAAAAGAGCATTATCTAAAATACAATATTTTAAAGATGTCATTTTCAAAAATCTTTGTTTCGTTCTGGACAACCCTGGAGGAGCTTGCAGGTTTAGCAAAACATAAATAATATCAGTGTACCAGGGTGAGTCTAAAAAGGCTTGACTGATGTGTGGAGTCGCCATCTCCTGTTCGTCATCCAGCTCGTTGATGTCCAAGGCTTGGAAATTAGTTTCAGTCATGAGTTGAGCCAAACCTTGACCTTTTATTAGTTTTGTTGGTTTAATCTCAATATCATATTCTAATATGGTAGCTATCCACTTACCTCTTTTGCCTTCAATACCATCTTGAGTCAAGATGTCTTTAACGACAGCATTAGGTACATAAGCTACCACATGAGAATATAATATATAAATTCTGAAATCTTTAATTGCTTTCACAAGTGCAAAAGCCTGTTTTTCCATGATATTGCATTTCAAAGATGTATCTCTAAGTGCTTTACTAAAAAATGCAATTGGTTTTTCACATCCATGATCATCTTTTTGTAGTAAAACAGCTGCAACTGTATGTTCAGAAGCAAATGAAAAAATAATGAAATCTCTATCAAATTTTGGACTGGTAAGAACTGGTGTTCTTGTTAAAGCCATTTTGATTTCTTCAAATGATTTCTTAGCTTCTACAGTCCAGTCAATACTTGAATCCTTTTTAAGCATGTTAGTAAGCAATCTAAGTAATTCAGCTAAACTAGAAATGAATCTTCTCAAAAAGTTAATCTTTCCTATGAAAGCTTGAAGTTCTTTAATGTTTCTGGGATGAGGTATCTACAAAATTGCTTGTATTCTTTCAGGATCAATTCTAATGCCATATTTAGAAATGATGTGACCTAGGAGCTTTCCTTCTTCCAAACCAAACAATGAATTTTTAGGATTTAAGGAAATACCATACTTTCTGCACTTTATAAACACTTGCCTTAGATGATCTAAATGTTGTTGATCTGTTTTGGAAAAAACTGTTAAATCATCTAGATAAATTACCAGAAAATCATGTATTTCTTTAGCAAAAGCAATGTCCATTGCTCTTTGAAATGTAGCTCTTGCATTCTTGAGTCCAAATGGCATCTTGACGTACTTAAAAGTACCCCATGGTGTTGTGAATGCTATTTTATCTTGATCATCAGGATGAACCAATATCTGGTTATACCTTGAAAATCCATCCAGAAGAGATATCCTAGAAGATCCCACTACCCTTTGTAGGATATGATCCATTTTAGGCAAAGGATAGTTATCTTTTAAAGAAACTTTATTCAAATTTCTCAAATCGACACACAGTCTAATTTCACCAGTCTTTTTTCTTGTTGGTACTAAATTAGAAACCCATTCAGAGAACCTAACAGGAGCTATAATTCCTGCTTCATACATTCTTTTAATTTATTTCTCAATTGAAGGTATTAAAACAGGATTGATCCTTCTAAGTTTATGTTTAAAAGGTTTCTGATCTAGTTTCAAAGGTATTGTATGTTGAATGATTGATGTATCATATGATTTAAGATCTTCATAACTCCAGGCAAAAACATCTTGGAATTCTTTTAAGAGTTCAACATATTTAACCTTTTGATCTTCTGGCAGAGATTTGGATAACTTAACCATTTTGGGATTTTCTGGTGTTCCTAAGTTGCATTCTTCAATATCAGCCTTAATAGGTTCCATTTTGGGTTTAAAGGGAATGTCATTTGAGTCAAAAAAATCTTCCAAAGGAGTTAATCCTTTGGGTAAATGATTATCTTTCAGATTAATGATTTCAGTTTCATCTTCTATGATCTCATCGAATTCCATTTGTATCAAATCTTGCATATCTTTTTTAGTGAATTTGGTTGGGTGAAGCATATGAATTGCAGTATCTTTTGAAACATTCGTTTCTTGTTCATCTACTTGATCATATTCATTGGTTGTTATGTCTTCATCTATATTACTGTTAGAAAACTCATTTTCTAGTGTCAAAAAACTATTGATCTGATTATTATTTACAAATACTTTCGAATTCATTAGATTGTCCGGTATGGCAGGTCTATGTCTAATCTCAGCTGTGAACTGATGATTAGGTCCAAAAGGAAATTTACATGTGCTAGCGAACATTGCAAGACTGTGAGCATGCAAATTTTGTTTCCTGGGAATCTTGGCAAGTTGAGCTTGTAGAAAAGTGTTGAGAATTTCCACAATTGTTTCTCTGTATTGTTTCAATCTGGGATCTTTTGTTGAACATTCACCATTAATCTGTTGGATAATTAATTTAGAGTCTCCTATGATTGATACTCTAATTGCTCCTAACTTTTTGACATGTTTAAGCCCTAGCAAAAAAGCTTCGTACTCAGCCATGTTGTTAGTGCATTTAAAATTCAATCTATAAGAATGACCTTCAGCATGATCATTTTCAACATTATGTAACCAAATTCCAGCCCCACCTCCTAACTTGTTTACTGAGCCATCAAATTCTAAATGCCACATAATTTCATGTTCATAATCTTCATCAACTGTTTTAACATGTTTCTTAACAGGAGCTAGTTGTTTAGCTTTTTCTGGTATTTCTTGATTGTCTGGTGTTTCTTTGTTTTCAGAAATCTCTTCGATCTAAACAGTGGATTTATTTGTAGTTTCCGTTTCAGGTGCTTCTAGCTCAGTAGGAAGGTCCATTTCAGCATTATAAAGGATGAAAGAGTCCATATCAGAATGCACTGAATAGACAGGGAATTTTTCAGGCTTCTCATGACTACTGACTAAATATTTCATCAAGGTCTCTCTATATAATATTTTAGGTTGACCAAATACTGAAATAGTGGCATATGACATATCTAATTGAATAGATCCTCCCAGTTTAGCACCCCAGGATCTAGACAACAACATACCATATTTAGGAGGAATATCACCCACTACTATATCCATCAAAACAGACTTTGTAGGGTATTGCACCAAAGTAACACACAAGTCTTTAATCAAACCTAAACATCTTACCTGACTAGAATCAAAAGAAAACAAATCTTTATATAGTCTGGTAATGTCTAGATTTAATCTTTCCATCACAGCTTTTGGCATCAAATTATGGGATGCTCCAGAATCAAGCATAGCATTATGGAGTATTTTGTCATGAATGTTCAAGCTCACATAAAATGGAGGAGTTCCTCCACTTTCTGTTTGCCATTTACCTCGGGGCCAAAAAGGAGTTTGGGTTGATCATCAAGAATATTCACTGAATCATCCATTCCAGTAATGTTAATGTTAAGGGATTTTCTGATTTGACTTCTATAGACATCATGTCTAGCCAATTCTGATAAAGGAACAACTATCTTTAGTTTGCCTATTTCAGCCTCTAGATTGAAAGGTTTTTCTGTTTGAGCTCTAGTGTTCTGGACAGTTGGATTTTCTCTATTTTTTGGATCTTCAACATTTTTCTCTTTTTCATGAGTGGGATTATGATTTGAAGGTGTTTCTGAACTAAATTCTACTGTTTCTTCTACATTTCCTATAGGAGGAAAAGTATTATATAGTTGTTTATTACTTGGTTGGTTGTCAGACACATCTTCGATTATTGGATTTGAGGGGTTAGGAGTTGTCCTAGACAGAATTTGTACAGGAGGAATGTTTTGTATAGGAGGGGATTTACCTTTGACATTTTGTTTTACAACTTTCTGTTTGCTATTCTCTGGCACACCAATCCGTTCGCTTCTTAAATTGTACTGTTTATGAACCTCATAAATTGTTGTGTCATAGCCTTCTTTAAAATCAAAAGTTTCTCCTGAATGAGTATGAAATGTTTCAAGAATATGATTTTCTTGATCATCTTGAGATAGGAAAACTTATGGTTCATTTTTGTCCTTAGTTACGTTATTTATTTCAACATCCTCAGTAGGTTCTTCAGAAGTTGAACCTTCAACAAAAATTTCTTGAAAAGGTGGTCTGATGTTTTGGTCAGGGACATTTTTCCCAATGTTTTGGTTCTGATTCCTTCTAAAATTTGGGTTTCTCACAACATTTTGATTATCACCTGAAGACTTTCTTTCGATTGTCTCCACTCTGTCCCCTAGTCTTTCCATACCTTTGATGATTGCATCCATTTTTCTTTCAAAAGCTGAAGGTTCTTCAGTCAGAGGCATTCTTCTTTCGGCCCTAGCTCTAGCTCGTTTTTCTATGAGGTTTGCTTCCACACTAATCACTATGCTTTGCATTTCCTCTAGGGTTTGGGGGGATCTTTCCCTGAGTGAATAGGCTATGTCAGAGTCAAAACCATCCGGGAATTTAACCAATACTAAGTCAGGAGGGGGTCTAAGGTTCTGAGGAACAACGTTATATGCTTCGTTGAATCTTATTATGCAATCTTGCACTGTTTCATTAGGTCTTCTTCTTAATTTTTCAAATTCTGATAGGATCTGAAGAGGGTCTTTCTTCTTCTCCCATCTATTCAAAAATGCCCTATACAAAGTTGGTAAATCAGCAATACTGTTTGGAGCAAGGGCCCTAAACCATGTCCTGACTTCTCCAGTAAGACTTTGAACAAAAATTCTCATTCGGACATCATCAGTGTCAATTTCATATAATTCAAAGTAATCAGTCATCCTTTTGGTATGTTGTTGAGCTGTGTAAGTACCTGAGCCATCAAAAGGTGTGATCTTACTTTGATAATCTTGGGGCAAAGCCACAGGGTTGGCTGGCAACTGTAACGGAGCATATCTATTGGCCATGGGAAGATGTAATGGAATAACAGGTGGTGATGGTCTGGAGGGAGTGAGTGGAGGGATAGAGTTTTGAGGAGTTTGAGAAAAGGTAACTGAACTTGGAGAAGCTTCAGTAATTACAGAAATGTTTGAACTTTCTTCAAAGGTCTCTTCAGATTGAATGGAGTTTTGTAAATGTCTGTCAAGGTGATATGAAACAAATCTGAATTGAAAATCTTCAAAAAACAATGGATCTGGAACTAATCTTGATAATTCAGTTTCAGAAAATTTTACAAATAAGGATGTTTCAAATCGCTCATCAAAGGGATTTCATCAACATATATAATCTTCACAGGACAGGATGCAGATCTGGAAAGAGGTTGAGAACTTCCAGAACTTTCTTGACTTTCTCTCTCAGAGCTTTCTTGACTTCCTTGTCTTCTAAGAATTATCGGAATCGGATTTGGATGTTAAAATATCGGTGGTGGATTAGGGTCAGGATTTGACCTAGTATGACGAATCCTTTCTGAAGCTAGTTTTCCTAGACTTTATCTTTTTGAATTTTTGGTTTTAATTTGAAATGAAAGTACAACTTCTACAAATTCTTCAAGAAATAATGATTTGTGATTAAAATTTTCTCAAAGATTTATTGAATTAGAGAGTCTGATTAAACATTTGAAACTAAGGTTCAGTGTATAATCTAAATCAGAGATAGACTGAAGCAGCATTTATTTACTATGCAGTTGCAGAGCAAAAGCATTTCAAAGGCTACCTGGCTGATCTTCAGACTCTGTCTATAGCTTATATGCAAACAATAGTAAAAATAAAGATATTCGGGTCCCCAGTATGGTCGCCACTATGTTATCACTCAGGTTTTCCTTGAAGTTGTGGAAAAGGAAAGTAAACCCGAGGTAACCACAAACCAACCTTCAGATACAGAATCTAGCCAATCTGTATCCAGAGAGGGCTCTCTCTTTAAAATTTAGCTTTGTTCTTAGAAAGTTTTAGGCTAGCTATAAGTCCAAGAATTTTGTTTGAATTTGAATGGTGGAATCCGCCAACTAAGGGCAAGGTTGAATATTTCAGGCCATTGGGCTATGGAGTCGAAAGGATGGATTTACTGGATTAATATTCTACACACAATATGGCTTTGCAGGGCAAGATAGCCAAACAGAGAACAATTTTAGAAATTAAAGTGAATGGAATGGATTTTGAAGGGATGAAAGGCAATCAAGAATATTTCAACATGTTCAAAAGAAAGAAAGTGGCTGATTACAGATAAAGAGCAGTGAAGAATTCTTTACTATAGTAATCAAAATGTTTAAACGAGCGAAGCAAGAGCAATTAAGAATTCGTTGCTTATAACCAATTTAGAAGAAAACATTTAAAATAATCACAATTGAAATCAGAGTACATTGAAGTAAGTTCTGATTTATTCTTTCATGTTAATTATTCAGAAATGGAACACAGTGATATTATAAACAGATATAAAACTTAAAACATAGGATAGAAAATACTTATTAACTCGTAGTCCGACACATGAATCCTCGTGTCCTTCTCTTCGAGCCTAAATCATCATCCACAGTTTTCACAAAAAGAAATCTTCCAAAGCACTTTATCTAAAAGATCAATGTTGTTAAAAGTAGACCCCAAAATACTCCAATATAAAGTATTTATACAAATTCTAAAACTAAATATCTGAAAAAATATCAAAATTGGTTCACAAATTTCTCCAACTATTTCACAAATAGAACTTAAGTAAAGGACACTCAAACTAATGCATCTATTTGGCACTATTTTTTATGGATAGGTGATGACAAAGAGGAGAATTCGAATTTGATCCAAATCTTAGTTGATGATGAGGCATCCAAGTCACTAACTGCTTCCTTTTTTTTGTGAATTATGCTCCAACAATTATGCAAACTTGGGGTCCAATGATACCTTGTTATTTCTCAATCCGTAATAGATATGTAAAAAGTGAAAGAGGTTATTGTAGATAAATATGTTGGTGAGATAAACCTCTTTCAATTTCCTAAAATTCCTCTCCCGATGTGAAAAATAGGCTCTGCAAAACAATCTGTAAAACAGAGTTTTACAGAGTCTGAAAAATAGCTTGTAAATATGTGCATGTATCTCTCCGCTTGAAATCACTGTGAAAAAACTGAGATATTTTTTTGTAGATTGGTCTCGTAGGAACAAAAACCTCCTTCAGTTTTGTAAAATGTATTTCTAATTGGCCACAATATTCTCTGCAAAATTATGACTTAACAGGAATTTTCTGCAAAAAGTGCTTTCCAACATTGTTTAACATTTCCAAAACCATAATAGCTGTTAGAAAAGTGAGAGAGGTTTTTGTATATGGTCCTCTTAAAAACATAAACCTCATTTAGTTTTTCAAAATTCATCTTGGATTGATCACAATAGTTTCTGCAAAAAAAATGACTAAAACATTAAAATTCTACAAAAATGTTCCTTCTTGTTGTGTTTTTCATCTTTTCACTTTTTTGTTCTTTTAACTATTTTACTTTCACTTTAGGTGAATTTCAATGTTGGTGAAAGTATTTTCATCTCTTTTTACCATTTTACTGCCTCTGTAATTACTTTTACTGTTTTACCTTTGACTGCTCTGTAACTTCATTTTAACTTTCACTCTGAGTTTTACCTGATACACTTTAACCACTGATACTCTTTAACTGTTATGCTTTATTATCCTCGTAATTTCTCATTTCACTTTTACCATTCACCATGCACATTTCATCATCTTCATCTTCTGATTTCAGATACAACCATTTTTTGAATGAAGATATCAATTGCTGAGCAGACCATGTCTCAATTTTGTAACTAGTATTGAAATTGTTGGTCCTGTAAATCTAGTAAATCTATATTCTAGATAGTAACCTGCTAAAATCAAACAATTTGTTAATGAAATATAGGTCTGCAGGGAGGTGATTGTAGGCTTTTTGAAAGACCTGTGGAATGAGATCAGTCTATGAAGGTTTAACTCTTCATGAGATAAATTGGCAGATTTCTCAAGCATATCTCCTATGGACAGGGGAGTCAAGGCTTGACCAGGTTGAAAATGGAGCATTGTATTGATAGCTTGAGGAGTAATGGGGAACAAGACACTCTGGTCAGGGGACATCAATTCTCTTTGATTTGGATCATAATTGGAATGACAGTAGTGGATAATTTCTGGGAATATACGGACTGAGGGGATGAGATATCTTGGGAAATTGGATTCCCATAACCCAATGACATCCAAACCTTTCGAATAATCATCTCTGCAGCGACAATAACTTCGAAGGGGATTTTCATCGAACACTAAGTCTTTAATTTGAAATTCTTTATCCACTAATGGCAAGTATTCCAGTTCTCTGTGAGGGGCGTTTAATGGGGCTACACTCAGGGCTACCGGGACTTCCATTTTGGTTCTTGTGTATTCAAAGTGGAATTTTCGGGGGTTTTTCACGGAATGACCGCAATTTTAGTTTTGGGAGTTTGATTTTAGTTGCAGTAACTAAAATAAACCAATATTGACCTTTTTTTTTTCAGACTGTGGTGTGAATTTAACACAGGAATGCAGATTTTTCAAAGAGTTCCAGCAAGAAATCGAATAAATACCTGTTTGATGGAGAAAGTTGAAATTCGCAGGTACTGGTAAATGGCGGATGAATGCTCGGGTACTGGTATAGCAATGGAGTTTAGCAATCATGGTCGAAAGTAGTTTAATCAGCGGAATTTTCAAATTCGCAGTGGAGAACACAGTCACTATCACCAGAAAAAATAATGGAGAATACGCGGGGTTTTGTTTTATTTAAAAATTCAACGAGATTTTTTATTATTTTCGGGAGTGACGTCATGATGGTACGGGAGGACACGTCATCGGGGTCTGGCGGTAAGCGGTAATTTCCGCACCGCTTTCGGGAGCAGGCGGTTTTCCGCAGGGAGGCAGCGAATCCATTCAATGGTCGCCAGATAGCCAACGCACTGTTTGAAAACCATCGCGATTTCGCGAGTTAATTTTCGTACAGAAGTCGGCTAGCGGAATGGATATGCGTCGTGGATTTTCGATGGGACGATCCAACGGACGACGGGACGAGGAGATGGCGGGGGAATTAACGCGCGGGACCAAAGTAATCAATGTTAATTAACTATTCCGAGCAGCGTCTGATTGGCTGGGAATGTTGGTTATTAATTACTCCAAATGATCAATTAATCCCTTAGTATAGTGAACGGTCGGGGTGAAAAATTACGCGTGGTGTTTCCAAAGTTTAGTTTTAATTAAACTTTGGTTTATTTTTGTTTTAAACATACAAAATATATGTTTAAAGGATTTTTCGATATATTTTTTATATGATAAATCAATCAATGTAATTCATTTATCATAGGGGCGGAGTTAGTTATATAATGATATATTTTAACCAAAGGGCACTAATATGGGTTTTTTATGAATAATTGGAAAATAAATACTTTGGTTAAAATTTTATAATAAGATGGGTTTTTGGGATATTTATGTAGAAGGAATTATATACTATAGGATAAGGTATTTTCACTAGGGATTTAATAAATAAAATCAGATGTTAATATGACAAGGGGACAAGGAAACTCAAAATACTTAACAAATCTAGGAAAGTGAAGACTTCGGAAGCAAATTGTATTATATCAACTTCAACACTTAGACTTAGAAAAGCAAGTAATTTTGAGGGTTTTTATGGAAATTTACATGATTTCCCTAAGTAAAATAGGATTTTACTTAGGAAAAGGATAAACGTGAATGATTATAATGATGAATAACTTTAAGTACTTAGGTCTTTTTGATCATCAGGCCGAGGGTCCGGTCCCTCCAAAAGTCAAGGAAATGCCTTGAGCCCCTTTAATCTCCAAATACCTTGGCACTTTTAGGGAAATTAGTAAAATTCTTAGGGAAAAATGATGTGGGAAATTAATGATTTTGACTTTGCTTCCTTTGAATTTTCCAATGCATTTCTTGTTTCAGTACGTGTGATGAAAGTTAAAGATCAAACACATTTAGCACCATCATTCATCATATGAAACTTTGGAACACCATCTACCTACCCTATCTATTTTACACTACCATTTTCTCTTTTTTATTAGGGTGCATTTGGACTTGCAAACCCTTATCAATCTTATTTTTCTTTTACATGGAAAATCTATCTAATTCTACCCTTATTACATCCAAGGGCTCAGATTAAACTGTTGAGCACCTTTTATTAACTCTACCTATCTACTTATCTGCCAAGATTAAACTGTTTGGTCAGATATTTATTCTCTATTCTACAACATGAAATTGAAACATGAATAAGTCAAGTTTAAACAGTTTGACTCTTCATAAATTGTGGCAAAAGTTTGACAAGCTGCACACAATCACTTATTTACAAAAAATGAAATAGTAGTGGCATTTGGATTTGCACACTTTCCTTGGTCTTTTGTAGGAGTTCCTTTCTTTCATTTTCTTGACCAATTTATTTTTCTTACCCTTTGATTTTTCTTTTAGGGTATACCCTCTTTACATTTTTTAATTTTTTGATTTTTTGGTTTTTCAAGAATATGGAACACCTTTGCTCGAGAAAAAAGGTTTGAACATATTCCATAGTTCAATCAAGACAATCATGAAAAATGACACTATTGGTATAGGAGTCTACTTATGTACTATCTAGGCCATTTTTTCTATGCTCCTGCACAAATAGTATGGGATATGGAACAAGTTGACTCTTTTGAAGTGCATGAGTAGTCCAATATGATAATTGTAAAGTATGGAGGACCGTACTTCACAAGAGAAGGTCTTCAGTATTATTTTCATAGTGGGGGTATACCTATGAAGAAGGTAACTGAAAGGGAAGACTCTCTTTCTCTCATTTATGTACCTTGGTTTGATGAATGGTTCATAATAATAGTCATCTAAGTCTTTGGCATTAAGGAAATTCTCACCAATTTTTGGTATCCATGTGGCAAAAATAATGATAGGTGTGGATATGGTGAAGATAACACCTAATCATCTCTGAGGTTTGTAATGAGAAATCTACTGAAAACAAGGTGGTGTTGGACTCTTTGGATCATTTTGAAAAAACCAAGGCAACCAACATATTCAAAGCAACAGATTGTCATAGGTGACACGTTCAGTTCTCTGGTGTTGGTGGGCTCAAGCCTCACAATTTTTCCTCCTTTTTGAGGTCTCCTTCCCTCTCTATCCTCCTCTTCCTCCATGTAGTCTCTTTCTTCCTCCTCCATAGTGTTTTTAGGTTTCAAACCCTAGGGATGGGAAAGAGGAGTGGAAATAGGTTTAGGGAGTGGGGATGGGAGTAGGAAAAATTAGGGGAATGGGGAAGTGGGTTAGGAAATTTAGGGTCTGATATGGGATTAAAATACTAAGGGAAATAGGATGGGAAAATTTGATTACAGGTATAGGGGAAGCTTCCTAGAAAATGTGTAGTCTAGGAGCTAGGGTTTTGGGAAATGTATTTTTGGGAAAATGATTTTGTGATATAGGGATAGGAGTAGGGTTTAATGTGATTTAGGAATTGAATGCAGAGTATAGGGAATAATTTACGGCTATAGGAATGAAATATAGGGTTTCTTATCTTTAACACTTGGCAAACATAAATGAGAGATTTGACACATTAAAATTTCAAATGGAAAATGCTAGGAGGGCACAAATGGTGTTGCTTACTTGTATTGGAGGTGAAGAAACTTGATAGTTGTGTATGAAACTAGCCAGGAGAAAAGCGCCTGACTACCAAGTGTGCAACACCCATCTCCAGGGGCGCAGCGCCGGTTCTACGAGTGCAACACCTAACCTCCAGCAGTGCAGCGCCACCCTCAAACTTGAAATTTGACCCTGCAAACTGATTTTTCAAGGTGAGGGAGTGTGAACTCGATGGTTGGGAGTGAAACCAAGTTTTTTCCTTGCATTTTGATGGGATTTATACTTTATGATTTGAATTCTTTTGCGTTTGGGACCCAAAATTATTTCTTCTCATTCACTTTAAACTTTGGCATATTTACCTGTCACTATTGTTTCTCCTTTGGAGATTGATCATTTTATCGAATGAGAACACCTAGAATTTTAAGCTTCTGATATTTCTTGGCATATGAAACCTTTGAGTTGACAACTATCTTGGAACCATTGAAATTATTACAAATTGAGAAAACATAAAATTACATGATGAAATGAAAATTACATAATAGAATAGAAACTAAATATTACATTTCATCTTTACATAGTAAAGTGAATTTATTGATCACTCTTAGTCTTGCTGGTCTTTTATGCAATGGAAATGATGTTTTATTGGACGTTAAAACCCTAAGACATTATACCTTGAAAACCTTAAGACATAATGGACAAACTGAATGAATGGATTTCGTGATGATATGACCGAAAAGGTGATAAAACTCATGAAATAATGGACACTCAACATGTAATAAAGTGAGCCAGCAAGTAATGAGATGGAATTTTTTGAAAAGAGTGAACCTTGATGAAAATCTACACCAAGTGACCAAATTTTTGCACGACCTAGTGGAATGAAAAAATTTTCATAATGGGACCCTAATATGATGTGAAAAGAGATATTTTTATCACTAGTGGCAGGATGCAAAAACTGACACTAAAAACACACTTGGAACTTTCTGACACTCCCTATCATACACTCTTCTCTATTCATTTCCATGAATTTTGAACTAGTTATCCCTTATTTTTCTGTGGCACTCCCTAGCACACATTAGCACACCCTGTCACTTATCACATCTCAACATTTCACCATGCCACTCTAACATTCTTTGGAACTACCTAACATACCTTGTCACTCACTCCTTAGCACACCTAGAACTCGCTAAAAATCCCTATCACACACTCTTATTCATTCATTTTCATTTATTTGAAACTAGTGCTCCCTTGTTTTTTCCTAGTACTCCATAACACTCCATGACATGCACTGGCACACCCTAGCCCCCGGAACATCTTGGCATGTTTCTCTGGCCTCTCACATGCCTTAGCACTGCCTAGTATACCTTGTCACTCCCTCCTTAGCACACCTTGAAGTCACTGACGCTTCCTGTCACAATCTATTAATCATTCATTTTCATGCATTATTTTCACCTAGTGCTCCCTTGTGTGTGCCTAGGACTCCCTACCACTTCCTAACATGTGTTGGAACACCCAGGCACCTGGCACATCTTGGTTGTGTTAATACTCCAGTAATTCTTAAGTTGTGAGATTTTGGTTTTTAGTAAAATAATACTAGAGGTAACCACAAACCTATTTCAAGCTTTAGGATCTAGCCTTCCTAGGGTTTAGAGAGGGCTCTCTCTTTAAATTTTAACTTTTTTTTAATTTGTGAATATTAGGCTAGCTATGAAAGTGAAATTTTGGTTTGGTTTCATTGGATTTGGTGGGAAAATTTCACTTGGAGGGTAAATAGAGGGAAATATACTTGTCTATTGGGCTATGGAGTCTAAGCCAAGTTAACAGAACTGGGATCAAGGCCTAAAAGGTAAAATTTCTGTAGTGAAATATAGATAACCCTTGGAGATCTTGGAATATTGGTTTTTGGGATGGTATGATCAGGATAAATGGCACTTAAGAACCCTTTGATCCGGAAAAGGGAAGTATTAGATAGAGGTCAAATGGTAGAGGGAGAAATTAAGGGTTCCCTACACCAGAAATAAGAAGAAAACAAAGAAATAATAACTAGTTAAAACCAGGGTGCTATTAACATGTCCTATAGTAATAGTCCTAGTTATACATTCATATTTAGAATTAAAACATAGATGTATGCATGTAACAAAAGAGAATAACAATGAAAAGTTTAAGAGAGTACTTCACTCCAGATAGCTTATCGCAGGGATCCTGAAGTATGATGCCAAATAGTTGATCCAGTCTGCTACTCAAAATCGAAATCCAAAGCCTGCAAGTCAACAAAATATCTATAGTAATCTCCAACAATTTTTATTCCACTCCAAATACTTCAAAAGAGTGAAGTATTTATACATAATGTTTAGCAAAATATCCTAGATGAATTCTAGGAATTAACTTAGGAAAATAAAATATCTTACAACAATAATAGTGATAACTTCTTAACAAATCAACAAGTTGTCCTATTTTATTCAAAATAAATAGAAATTGTTTTAAGATAAGAAGCAGTTGAATACTTATGTTTCCTCTTTCCTAGCTCTTTAGATATTCTTTAAAATTTAAGTTGCCTTCACTGATACTCTTTCTCACTTATACTCTTTCATTTCAGATACTCTTTAACCTTCAGTCAAAACTGCTTTTTTCTGTAAAATCTATTTTGACAGTGAAATCAACAAACATATTTTTTCTTTTTCATTCGCTTGTCTTTCTTTCTTCATAACAAATTAGTCAATGTTTTCCAATCCTCATTTTTAGGAATTTGAATATTTTTGAGTTTTCTGAAACTCTCATCAACCTCAGTGTACCTAGAAAATGTGGGCTCGATGACAAATAAGTGCTTGATTTCATGCTACACCTAAAACAAAACTTCAAAACCTTTTAGCAATACTTTTATTGTGGGAATGCCTTGACCTGTTGGCTTATTCACCTACTCCTTGGCATGTTCTCTTATCTTCTTGTCAGAATAATTTTGAGGCATTAACTTATCATTAATAACCATGTTATCAGGAAGTCACTTTTCCCTTAAAATGGTGAACTTAACCATGAATCTGGTTATAGCAGAATTTATTCCTTGACATTTTTCTTCAAGCTGCCTCATAAAATTTCTTTTGGTGGTGACTTTCCCAATTTCTATGATATTTGATGTCCTATCATTGCTTTTTAATTCTTCTAGTTACTTTCTATTCTTGTTGTTGAGTAAATTGATTAATCTTACAACCTGTTCTGGTTTATCTGCTAAATCAGCTTGTGTCTTTTGGATCTCTACTTGGGTTGCCAATAATAACTCTCTCTGCTAAAAAATTACCTGAATTGAAGGAAAAACATCATGGATGGCTTCAATTAAATTATTCCATAGGTAATTTTTTATGTAAGATATCTGATCTTTGAGAGTTAATTCTTTCTGTAGCTTCTTTACCTCTATGTGGGCATTTTGTTCATGTATTTCATCTTTTTCCTTTTGATCCTGTAAAACTTCCTTTGTCTAAGGATGCTCACTTTGAGGAAGGTTGAGTTGTTTCCTCAAGGAAGCTATATCCTCATTTTTCTTTTTAACCAATGCTTCTGTTTCTTTGATTTTTGTAGGATCATAACCTACATGCAATACTAAACCTTCTAAGGCTTTTATCCTTAGATCCTTTGCATATAATGAAGCTTTATCCATATTCATTTGATCTTTCATATTTGAGATGGTATTTTGAAGCTTATGAGAACTCATATTTTTTATTGTGACAGTGGAATACAACATCTCTGAGGTTTTCCTATGAAACTCAATTTGATCTAATTCATGGATTTTGTCTGTAGCTACTTCCATATAAACTTTTTTATAGTCAGCAACTGTCTTTGACACTAGTACTGAGGGCTGTAATACTTACATAGTGAATTTTTTAGTTGAATAATCAAATGCTGATAGGAATCTGTTTTGATTACCTAGCTTTTGCTTCAAAAACTGAGAATATATTTCAGTTCTTATTTCCTCATTCTTCAATTTGATTTTCTTGTATTTTTCCTTAATATCTAAATATTTTTCCTCAACTGAATGTGAGGAAGAAGCCTCCATACTTTGTTGCCTTTCCATTATCTGTGCATCTTTGTTATTCAGTTTTTCTTCATTTTGATTTCGCTCATTGATGATTACAGTGGCTACATTGGTCTATGGCTGTTCAGTGTTGGTTTTGAAGGTCTATATTTCTTCAACATTTATTGTTACTTTACCTTTAGCTATTGTATTCATTTTTTCCTCTTGTTGTAAATGATTTTAAAATTTGTTTCTGTTGTATTCTCTGCAGTATAAGCTCCTTCTTCTTTGATTATCTTAGTGGGTGTCTCTGGCTATTTGGAAATTTGAAAAGTGTGACTATTATTCCTTTGGTTTACTGCCTCTGTTAAATTGTTTTCAACCCACTAAATTTGATTGTCAAACTTCTTTATTTTTGGCTTTGATTCATGGATAAAGGGTGTCAATTTAAATTTTACCCTTAGTTTACTTAAGATCCCTTGTGGATCATAATTCCATGGGAAAATTTCTTCCAATTTATATTCCAGTAGTTGACTTGTTGCTTCCTTTTCTGCATCTCAGTGATTACATATGAAAGGCCTAATTTTATTTTAGAGTTTAAATTGGGTCTTCTTCTTAGCTGCCATGAAATTAATTGAATTTGAATTTAGGATCTTCCTAATGTACTCCAAGGCAAAAATAATCATTGATGGATGCTTCGGTAACTTTTAAGGAAACAAGTTATAGCCAAAAACTCTAATTTCAGTGAATTTCTCATACAAATACCAATCACCTACTTTTCTTTGTTCTAATAACTGCAATATTTTCTTCATTGCTTCACCTATTCTAGGCTGCTCTATTTTAGTCAATATGGTGTTCACTGGATGTAGAAACAACTCTACAAACTCTTAATAACTGAACTTTGTACATTCTTTTCTAAGTATGGATGTCCAAAAGATAACTGATAGAGGTTTTCCTTATATATCAAACTTTTGAAGTGAAATTGGAAAGCTCTCTAATTGGAAGTAAAGAAACATGTGGAAAATATAGGGGGTATATCTGAATACTCCTTCCAGCTATAAATTATTCAATTGATAGTGAATATTATCAGCAATGAAACCAACATAGTGAAATATAAATAAGGGTAGTTCACCTGGAGGAAAGGTGGACAAAAATCCCAAGATAGAATTATCAGTGTGCTCATCAGTAAAATACCCAAGTATGAAGGAAAGAATGGAGATTACATGCCTTGAACCTTCAGAGAATTTGGCAATTGAATATGGAGGATGTAACTTGGGAATTTCAACATGCAGAGGTATGAAAGTTTGAAAATTCATAACCTTTTAGGAAATTCTAAGCCAATGTATAGCTTAGTGAGGGCTTCAATAGACAAAGGGACTGCTTTGGGGTCTAGTTGAAGCTGAAACATTTGGTTTATTGACTCTGCAGTGATGGTAAATAAGACCTCTTTATTTTCATTCACAATAGATCTTTGCTCACGAATATAGTACTAGTGACATAATCTAATAATTTCTTAACAAGGGTGAGTCAGGGGGACTACATATTTGGGTAGATTGGATTCCCAAATATGAACGTCTTCATGATCATCTAGAGATTTTTTAAAACACTAGTTATGGATATGTAAAAAATTGAATTCAACTATGGGATCAACTATTTTGTAGTCAATATCAGCAACGGGAATATGCTCAATATCAACAACTAGGGTTTGTAATGGATTGACCACAATTGCAGTATTTGGAGTCATTACAGGAGTAGATTTAGGAATTTTTGAACCTTCAGGCTTGCTTACACTCTGTCTTTTAGGCATCTTGATTGGCTTATGCAATTTTAAATTGTTTGCAGAGGAAATTTTACTATAACAAAGGTTTGATTGAGAAAATTTAGCAAAATAGAATGTCTTCTTCGATTTTATGCTCAATTAGGTTTCTCAAATAATTTCTGAGGCTTTAAAAATTGGTATAAAACTGAAAATAGGGGTTTTCTGAGTTTTTTGACTAAAAACTGGGCTAAAAATATGTTGAAAAGGACTTACAGAATATTAGGGCACCTAAAGAGGATTTTTGTCCTTTTAGAGCTTGAAATTGATCATTAGACTGTGAAAATTTGAAAATTTTCCTTGAAAAGGCGCACAGTAGACAAATAGGGTTTCTAGGAAAACTTTTCCAAAGTTTGGCCTGTTTCTGAGACATTTTGACAACTAGATTTAATCAATTTCTTAATTTTAGAATGCTTCTCTTTCTTTTAAAAGGCTTTTCA
Organism: Pinus albicaulis; assembly: GCA_034641835.2. Classification (NCBI taxonomy): domain Eukaryota; kingdom Viridiplantae; phylum Streptophyta; class Pinopsida; order Pinales; family Pinaceae; genus Pinus; species Pinus albicaulis. The sequence continues at coordinate 191,893,390 of CM076581.1, forward strand.
ATTTAGTTGTAGGTTTAAAACTCAGAAAAATACCTGTTTGTATGCAGGTATTAGCTTTAAAAGGGTTTCTTCAGTCTCTGGTCAAATTTATGGCTTTCAGTGGTTGAACTAGAGCAATCTGCAGCTTCTTCACTGTCTTTAGGGTGTGTCTTAGGAGATTTCAGAGGTTTTGGGCATTAAAATGGAAATTAGGGGCTTTAGCGGGTTTATAAAGATCGGGAAATAAAACAATGGTTAAACGCGCAAAAGAAATGAATTAACATATTTTCCAAAGGTTTTATTAAAATTTCTGAATCATATTAAATGCATGTCTTGTCTGTCGGGAAGCTATTCTCAAATTACAAAGCTTTAAAAACCGGCAGTTTATCGCATAGGTTTTAAGTGGTAAGCGTTTTTAAACAAAACCCACGCAATCCAATTAGTAGAGGCCACATGGAGGGGAGGGGTTAATGGGAAACCACCCATTTTGCGTGCCTTTGGCTGTTGGGCGGTCGCGCATCTATACTATGTGATATAAACCTTCAATCGTCGGATCTGAGAGTTGAAAGTGAATGGTTAGTATTGTTTTGAGAGCTTCTTTGAATTTAAAGTTGGGACCGGGATTTAATTATATAAGCGCAATGGTTTAAAAATAAACGTTTTACATATATTTAAACCATGGGTTATATGAATATAAGCGGGGAGAGTTTATTTATTCATGTAGTGGAAAGATAAAACATCATTTAAAAAGGTGCTTTAAACAAGGTTTTTAAGCCTTTGACTTGGTATAATATATGGCGGGTTAGAAATGTTTTATTTTAAAACATTTGTAAAACTTTTAAAATATGCGAGCGTGGTTGTCATATTAAATAGTTTTTAACTGTTTGGATATTTTAAAAGCTACAGGGGCGGGATACGTAGAATAATGATAATATTTTAGACCAAAGGGCTTTATAATTTGGGTTTTTTTATTTATGCACATGGAATAATAGACTTTGGTAAAAAGTTTATAATAATGGGTTTTTTGGGGTATTTAAATATAATGTAATTCATAAATAATGGAGGGTATTTCTTAGGGATTTAATAAAAATATGTTAAAGGTTCATATGAAAGGGTAGTGAAATAAAACAAAATACATGTTATCTCTAAGTATAGTACAAAATCAAGCATAGCTCATCTTTATATTTCTTTCACTAATACTTAGGATACATGTAATTTTGTGGGTTTTAATGAATGCTTATGAAGGGATGAAGTTAATTATTCTAGGGTTACAATTTTACTAAGAAAGAATGTGTCTTAGGAAAAAAATGTATCAATGTATGAATTAAGGGTAAATGATGATAAATGTGGATTTAACATAATAACTCAATATTTTTAACTAACCAGTCATAGAGCCTTCGGTCCGGTCCCAACAAAAGTCAGAGAAATGCTCTAAGTCTGTCTAACTGATAGCTTAGAATATTGAATACTCATAGGGGAGGGGGAATTAGTGATTTTTCCCGATGATATATTATTTACATAATTGCTCCACTACTTTCTACCTACCCAACTTCTATTTCTAACATTTTTTCTTCATTTTGCAGGTGTATTTAGGCTTGCAACCTTAAAACATTTTCTTTTAGAAAAAAAAACTATCTAGATCTACCTTATTTCATCTGAGGGCTCAGATTAAACTATTGATCTCCTCATTATTCTCTACCTATCTACTGATTTTTCAAGTTTAAATTGTTTGAAAAATCTTATTCTCTATCTAAACCATGAAATTGAAACATGAAATGTTTAGATTAAACTGTTTAACTGATCATGGATTATGGCATTTATTGACACTCTACACATAATCATTATTCTTGCAGTAATAGTAAAAGTAGTGGCATTTGGACTTGCTCACTTTCAGGTCTTATTTCTTCTCTTTTGGGGTTTATATTTTCCAAGTCCTTTCATCTTTCTTTTAGGACCTTTTACCCTCTTTTTGTTTTTTTATTATTTTTCATTTTTTCAAAATATGGGAAAACAACTTTAGGAATTTGGCTTCTCTGATCCATAAATTATGTATCAAATCTTTCGGTGAAAATCACATTCAAGAAATCTTTGTCAACACGTTTCGAACCAGTGAGTGTGGTTCATCATCAGGACAAGATGAGAAATCTGATCTAGGACTCATCTTAAATAGATAATAAAGCTCCAATTAGCCATTGTAGAATAACGACTAGTTTGACTATAAAAAATAAAAAAAAATAAAAAATAAAAAAATAAAAAAAATAAAAGTCATATAATAATAATAATAATTATTTAGTTTAATTTCTTATATTCAAAACTTAAAAAATTAAAATTAAAAAAAATAATAAATAAATAAAAATATAAAAAATATAAAAAATCAAAATAGAAAAATAGAAATAATAATAGAAAATAGAAAATATTTTAAATACAAATAAAAATAATAATAATGATAATAATAAAATAAATATATTGAAAATAAATAAATATATATTATTTGAATGTAATTCAATATATTATTTTTAACTAATATTTTTTTTTTATTTTTTTATTTTTTTAAATCAATTCATTAATTAATTAAATATAAATAAAAAAAAATGAAATTAAAAATAAATAATAAAAATAATAATGATAAATAAATAAATAATAAGTAACTAAATATTAAAGAATAAATGAATAAATAGATAAATAATAGTAATAAGAAACCAAAAATGAAAAAAGGAAAACAGGATGATAGGAGAGGAAAACAACTTGCAGAAAGCATGGTATGTACATATTTACAAGACTATAAAAGTCAATTCAAAATTTTATGAACCCTATTATTATAGGACCCTAATAGTGGCTCCACATGGGGATGACATTTCCTGGTGAAATATCAAGAACTCTGAGACTAGTAGCCTTCGAAATTTGACTGCGATGACCTTGTAAATGTCTTCTAATATCTGCAAATTATTCATATTTATGATATTCACCTTTCAAAGCTTAGTGCCTTCTCTTTGGGCTCCAAATTCGCTAAGGAAACATCCAATCCAATATAAACTTTGAAATTTATATGTAAAATGATCAAAGTGAATAAAAACTAACTATTGGTTAACTCAGGTGAGTAGTAGTGCTTCAACATTTAGCCATTAACTAGTCCTTCTTGCAGATCTGTTCCATCCAACTCTTTCAGAAAGAAAGCATTATTAACTCTATATCCATAAATTACACAAGGCCCTTTCCATAGAAAATCAAATTTTCCATGTTTTCCTTTTTCTTCTCTTCTAGAATCCAATTTTAAAACTTTATCTCCTATGTAAAATTCATCCTCTTTAGTATTTTTATCATAGATTTTCTTGATATTATCCTGAATGACTTGAGATTTGATATAAACTTCTTCCCTTGGTTGTTGCAAGTGAATAGCTTGATTTATCCTTCTTTGGATTTCATTTGTTTTAACCTGTAATTCTTGGATAGTTTTCATCACTGGTACACCTAGGGAGGAAGGAAAAACAACATCCATTCCATAAAATATTTGGTAAGGTGAAGTACTAATGGATTTTTTAGTAAATTCTATCTTCCCATAAGGCATTAACTAACTTCTTATGCCAAGTCTTTTTATTTTCTTCAAGTAATTTTTTGATGATATTTACAAGTCTTTGTTTGAGTATTCAGCTAGGCCATTACCTTGCGGGTAATATGCAGTAGAGTGACTAAGGTAATATGGTATTTGTGGAAAAAATCAATCATTTTCTTGGATTTGAATGCTGCTGCATTTTCAGTAATTATCTTTTGGGGGCAACCAAATCTTAAAAGAATGTTGTTTTCTAGGAAGGAAATAATGACAGTATCTGTGGATTTTCTGGAGGGTATGGCTTCAATCCACTTGGTCAAATAATCAATGGATGTCAAAATCCACTTATGTTGGCCTGAAGAGGGGGGGTGAATTTCACCAATAAAGTCTAAACCCCATTGTTGAAATGGCATTTCAGTTGAAATAGGCTTTAAAGGGAGGGTTAATAATTTCTTCTTACCCTAAAAAATTTGGCACTTATGACATGAAGTAACATATTTTTTGACATCAGCAAACAAGGTAGGCCAATAAAAGCCAGCTCTCAAGATCTTGTTTGAAATAGTTTTCCAGTATAAATGTCCTCCACAGTCACGTGCATGAAATTATTTGAGTATTTTGTTAGCTTCTTCCTTTAGTAAACAATTTATTAAAATCCCACTATGATCTCTCCAAAAAATTGCATTATCTAAGATACAAAATCTTACTGCTTTAAGTTTTAAAAATCTAGCTTTGGTTCTTGAAAATCCAGGAGGAGCTTGTAAGTTTTGGAGTAAAAATATGATATTTGTATACCAAGGTGAGTCTGAAAAGACTTCACTATCGATGGAGTCTCCATATCTTCCTCATCATCTACTTGAGCAATAAAATTTACGTCTAGGGCATTACAATTGGATTCTTCTAGTAGGACCATCCTGAGTAAGAATGTCTATAACTACAGAATTGGGGACATAGGAAATAATTTGTGAGTAGAGAATATAAAATCTGAAGTATTTAATGGCCTTAACCAAGGCTAGGGCTTGTTTTTCCATAATTTTGTACTTCGAAGGGGCATCTCTAAGAGCCTTACTGAAAAACGCTATGAGTTATTCAAATCCTTGGTCATTTTTCTATAGTAAAACTACAGCAATGGTGTGTTCTAAAGCAAATGAAAAAATCATGAAATCTTTGTTAAAATTGGGACTTATTAGGACTGGAGTTTTGGTTAAGGCTTGTTTGATAGAGTCAAATGATTGTTTACCCTCAACATTCCATCTAAGAACTGAATCTTTTTTTAGCATGTTATTGAATTCTCTAATTATCTCAGCTAAATTAGATATGAATCTTCTTAAAAAAATTATCTTACCTAAAAAGGCTTGTAATTCTTTGATATTTCTTGGTGGGTTGATGTTCAGAATTGCTTCTATTCTAGCAGAATCTATGATAATTCCTTCTTTTCATATTATATGTCCAAGTAACTTACCTTCTTATAATCCAAATAAACTTTTCTTAGGATTTAAAGACATGCCATATTTCCTACATTTAATAAAAACTTGTCTCAAATGATGCAAGTGTTCATTATCTGTTTTGGAAAACACAGTAATGTCATCTAAATTACTAATAACTTATCTATTTCATTTGAAAAATCTATTTGCATAGCCATTTGAAAGGTTTCTCCTGCATTAATTAGACCAAAAGGCATTTTTACATACATAAAAGTGCCCCAAGGAGAAGCAAATGTTGTTTTAGCTTGGTATTCTTCTTGAACTAGGATTTGGTTGTATCCTGAAAAACCATCTAACAATGAAATCCTTGAAGAACCTACTACCCTTTGTAATATGTGGTCCATTTTAGGTAAAAGGTAATTATCCTTTAAGGATACTTTGTTAAGATTTCTAAAGTCAACACACATTCTAATTTCTCCTGTTTTGTTTCTTGTAGGAACTAGGTTTGAAACCCAATCAGAATATTTGATTGGTGCAATGATCTGGGCATCATACATTATTTTAACTTCTTTTTCAATCAAAGGTAATAACACAGGGTTAATCCTTCTCAACTTTTGTTTGAATGTCTTATGATATTCTTTTATTGGAAATTTATGTTTCATTATGTTTGTATCATATGATTTTAAATCTTTATAACTCCAAGAAAACACATTTTGATATTCCTTTAAAAGCTCAATATATTTATCCTTTTCTTGTTGAGGTAAAATTTTTGATAGTTTGGTTATTTTTTGTTTTAACTCAGTACGAATGTTACATTCTTCTATGTCAAATCTTACTAGCTCCATTTTTGGTTTTCTAGCTACATTATTAGAGTCAAAAATATCTTCTAAGGGGGTTAAACTTTTAGGTAGAAAATTATCCTTAAGATTCAATATGTCTGATTCATATTCAATAATTTCTTCAATCTCTACTTTCTCTAAGCTATCTATGTCAGCTTGACTAAATCTAGTTGGTTTATCAAACTTTATTCTATTTACATCTAAGTCATTTAAATCTATTTCACAAACCAAGTGATGATTTATTGTACAATCTGTATCTATAATACAACTCTGAAATTCTCCTTCATTGTTCAGAAACTTGTAAATCTGTTCATCCTGAGAAAAAATCTGCCAATACTTAAGATTATCTGGAATTATTGGGCTATGTTTGACTTCGGTAGTATATCTGTGATTAGGTTGGAATGGTAAATTACATGTACTAGCGAAAGTTGCAAGACAATTAACTTGTATATTTTGTTTTCTAGGTATAACAACAAACTTACATTCCAATAAATCATCAGTTAAATCTATGAAAATTTCTGTATATCTACTTAGTCTATAATTATAAATAGAATAAACTCCATTTACTTGTTTTATGATCAAATCTGAATCTCCCATGATTAAAATTCTGGTTCCTCCTGAGTTCCTAATGATTTGGAGGCCTAGGATGAGGGCATCATGCTCAGCCATATTGTTTGTACATTTGAAATTTAGCCTCAAAGCATGACCTTCATAATGATTGGTCTCCATATTGTTATTTAGACTCCTAATCCTTCTCCTAACTTATTCACTATACCATCAAAGTCTAAATGCCATTGAGATTCATGAAAACTGTCATCATTGTTTGGTGCTCTCTTTTTATCTACTAGTTCAGTTTGGATTTCATTTGTTTCAGAGTTATATAGGATAAAGGAATCAAGGTCAGTTGGTGTATAGTAAATTGGGTAGTTTATAGATATTTCAGCACTACTGAACATGTACTTCATTAATGTTTTCCTATATAACTTTTTAGGCTGGCCAAACACCGATATAGTAGCATAAGACATTTCCAATTGTAGAGATCCCTACAAATTTTCTCCCCATGAGTGAGAAAGTGGCATACCATATTTTGGTGGGATATCATCTACTACAATGTCCATTAATATACTCTTACCAGGGAATTGAACTAGTGTTACACACAAATCCTTAACTAAACCTAAGCATTTAAATTTACTTGAATCAAAAGAAAATAAATCTTGTATGGCCTTGTAATTTATAGATTCAAAATTTCCATGATGGATATTGGCATTAAATTATGGGAAGCTCCTGAATATAGCATTGTGTTATGTATAATTTGATCATGAATGGTGAGACTGATATAAAATGAAGGAACTCCACCATATGCATGTTTTCAATTTACATCTGGGCCAACAATCAACTCTAGCTGATCATCATTTAGATTTATGGAGTCTTATCCATCATTCATATTTAATGTTTCAGTTATGGTTGATTTATACAAGTCATTTTTTACCAATTTAGTCAAAGGAATTGGTATTTTAAGCTTTGAAATTTCTGATTGTATGTTGAATGTAGGTTGAGTTTTACTGATTTGAATCATTTCTTCTTTGGTAACTGTAGTTTGTGTTGGTTTGTCTTTCTTTTCTACAGTTTTTTTTTCATTTTCAATTGTTTTAGGATTCTCTATCTCTGTTTCTTGTGTTTTACTAATTCTAACTTTTTTTTCAGGGTTTGTTTGTGAAGCAGTTGATGTTTTTTTTTACTTGGAATTTTCACCAGATGTTTTTGAGGTAACAGTCTTTGGGTCTACTATTTTAGGATTAGCATAAGGTCTTTTGCGATCTAAATTTGTTTTTTTTACAGAATTAGAGGTTTTAGAAGCAATAGATTTATGTGAATATTTTGCAGCTTGAGAAACTTCATCAGTAATATCAACAATTTTAGGGCTTGGTGCTTTCTTAGGACTAGAAATGTTTTGGGAAGAATTTGATTTTTTCTTATTTTCCCTTGGGAGAATTTGCAGAGCTTTTGTTTTAGGGGCTTCTACTATTTTCTGATTAAGAGTTTGGGAAGCTTTCTTAGTATAAGATTCATTGTTTTTCTTTTTTCTAAGGTTATATTGACTGTTTATTTCATTTATTGCATAATCATAACCTTTTTTATAATCAAAGGATTAACTATAATCTAATTTAAGGTGTTGAAGTTCAAACAATTGCTGATCTTCCTGAGTTAGGAAAATAGTATTATTGTCATAAATTCCCATTAGATTAATAGTATTCTCCTCATAATCATTATTATTCTGAGAAATTTCATCATAGTTCTCTTGGAATGGTGGCCTAATTGTTTGGTACAGGGTTGTTTCCTTTTCTTTTCTAGAATTTATGTTTTTTCTATAATTGGGATTTATAATCTGTTGTTGGTTATCCCACTGAGGTATTCTCTCTATATTATCTATTCTATCAATCACTCTTTCTAAAGATTTAGCTATAACATCCATTTTTGTGTCTGAATTAACATTTCCTTCTTTAATGGTCACTCTTCTTTCATTTCTAAGTCTAGCTTTTCTTGCATCAGTTTGAATTTTTTATAAGGTGTCTACATCTCTTTCCATTAATTGGAAAGCCATATATGTGTCAAATCCATCAGGTAATTTATGCAGAACTGAATAAGGAGTAGGTTTCAGATTTGTAGGGATAGAATTATAGACACTATTATATCTGGTAAAGTAATCTTGAACTGACTCATTTGGAGCTCTTTTTAAAGGAATAAAATTCAGAACAAATTTGGGAGGGATTCTTTTTCTTTTCCCATTTATTTAAAAACAAAGTAAAAAAGACAGCTAAATCAGTTACAATACCAGTAGCTAAATATTTAAACCACTTCTTAACTGCTCCTGTTAAATTTTGTGCAAACAGTCTCATTTGAACAACTGAATCATCAATTTCATAAATTTCAAAGAAGTTTGTCATCTTAGCAATGTGTTGTTGATCAGTATATTGAGTAGTGCCGTAAAACAGTTTTATTTTATTTTGATAGTCTTGTGGAATTTCATGAAGTTGCTGTGGTAGGACAAGGGGAGCATATATAGTAGTCATATCTTGAAGCTTAGCTTGACTAGGAGATAAGGTATAACTCCTCGGAGTTGTGCTGGAAATGATAGTCGATGAACTAAATATTGTATTTGAAGTCTTGGGAAATGAGAATTATGTATTTAAGAAATCAAAAGGTGAAATAGTGGATATAGTGGATGAAGTGATTGGTGGAAATAACACTCTAGGTTGTAGAGGTAACATAGGGATAAATGGATCTATAGATGAGCTGGTGGTAGAATTTATGAATGATGTAACAACATAAAAAGATGACTCTCTAGCTCGAATTATTGTAATTTGTAATTGAGAAACTAGAGGTCTATTTGCATAGGTCAATAAATGAACTAATTCAATAGCTTCATCAATATCCTTTAGAATAGTAAAATTAATTTCTTCAACTTTGGTCTGATATTCAGCTTTCTTAGATTTAGAACTTACTGCAATAGATTTTTGTTTTGCATTCAAAAATGAAATAAAAGCAGGGTCTAAAACAACAGTTTTCAATTTAATTTTAGTTTTACTTTGAAACAAGGAATGCTCAAATTTCATATCAAAATCAATATCTTGCAGACTCACTAATTCACTTGGTAATGAATTGACTCTTATTAATGAGATTTCAGCCTCTAAGTTTTTTGTTTATTTTTTATTTTTACCAATTCGGCCTGGGTCATCTACTATAACAGCAAGCTTAGGATCTGGGTTAGACCTAGTATAGTAGGTTTTCCTAGAATCCATAATTACAATTTTTCAATACCCACAACCTATAAAATAAATCTTAAAGTAAAAGGATTAATTAAATGATTCCTTTAAGAATAATTTTATGACCGAGGACTGGTTATTTCCCCAGGATGATCGCCAGTAATGTTAACACTCCAGTAAATTCTTAAGTTGTGGGATTTTGGTTTTTAGTCAAAGAATACTAGAGGTAACCATAAACCTACTTCAAACTCTAGGATCTAGCCTTCCTAGGGTTCAGAGAGGGCTCTCTCTTAAAAGTTTAACTTTGTTTTAATTTGTGAATATTAGGCTAGCTATGAAAGTGTGGATTTGGTTTGGTTTTGTTGGATTTTGTGGGAAAATCTCACTTGGTGGTTAAATAGAGGGAAATCTACTTGTCCATTGGGCTATGGAGTCTAAGTCAAGCTAACAGAACTGGGATCAAGGCCTAAAAGGTCAAATGTATGTAGGGCAAGATAGATAACCCATAGAGATCTTGGAAAATTGATTTTTGAGATGGTATGATCACGATAAAGGGAACTTAAGAATCCTTTTATCCATAAAAGGGAAGTATTAGATAGAGGTAAAATGGGAGAGGGGGAAATTAAGGGTGCCCTACACTAGAAATCACAAGAAAACAAAGAAATGATAACTAGTTAAAAACAGGGTGCTATTAACATGTCCTGTAGTAATACTCCTAGTTATACATTCAGATTTAGAATTAAAACACAGATGTATGCATGTAACAAAATAAAATAAAAATTACAAGTTCAGGAGAGTACTTCACTCTAGATAGCTTATCATAGGGATCTAGAAGTATGATGCCAAATAGTTGATCCAGTCTACTACGCAAAATCGAAATGCAAAGCCTTCAAGTCAACAAAATATCTATAGTAATCTCCAACAATTTTTATTCCATCCAAAATACTTCAAAAGAGTGAAGTATTTATACCTAATGTTTAACAAAATATCCTAGATGACTTCTAGGAATTAAATTAGGAAAATAAAATATTTTACAACAATAATAGTGACAACTCCTTAAAAAATCAGCAAGTTGTCCTATTTTATTCAAAATAAATAGAAACTGTTTTAAGATAAGAAGCAACTGACCCCTTATGTGTTCTCTTTGCTGGCTCTTTAGATATTCTTTAGAATATAAGCTGCCTTCAATGATACTCTTTCTCACTGATTCTCTTTCTCACTTATACTCTTTCATTTCATATACTCTTTAACCTTCAGTCAAAACTGCTTTTTGTTGTAAAATCTGTTTTCACAGTGAAATCAACAAACATATTTTTTCTTTTTCATTCGTTGGTCTTTCTTTCTTCATAAAAAAACAGTCAATGCTTTCCAATCCTCATTTTTAATAATTTGAATATTTTTGAGTTTCCTAAAATTCTCATCAGCCTCAGTGTACCTAGCAAATGTGGGCTTAATGGAAAATAAGTGCTTGATTTCATACTGCAAATAAAAAAAATCTTCAAAACATTTTAGCTATACTTTTTCAGTGGGAATGCCTTGAACTGTTGGCTTATTCACCTGCTCCTTGGTATGTTCTCTTATCTTTTTGTCATAATCATTTTGAGACATAATAACCATGATATCAGGAAGTCCCTTTTACCTTAAATTGGTGAACTTAACCATGAATCTGGTTATAGCAGTATTCATTACTTCACATTTCTCTTCAAGCTGCCTCATAAAATTTCTTTTGGTGGTGACTTTCCTAATTTATAGGATATTTGTTGTCATGTCATTGATTTTTGATTCTTCCAGTCTTGTTTATTCTTGCTGTTGAGGAAATTGATTAATCTTACAACTTGTTCTGATTTATCTAATAAATCAGCTTCTGTCTTTTGGATCTCCGCTTGGGTTACCAATAATAACTCTCTCTACTAAAAAATTACATGAATTGAAGGCCGAACATTATGGATGGCTTAAATTACATTATTCCATAGGTAATTTTTTATGTAAGATATCTTATCTTTGAGAGTTAATTCTTTTTGTAGCTTCTTTACCTTTTCTCTTAATCCGTGGGTTTTTTGTTAATTTATTTTAGCATCTATCTGAGTTGATTTGTTTGTCTTCTCAAGATTTTCAATTATCTTTTTCAATCTGTTTATTTCTTTTGTCTTCAAGGACATCTCTTCCATTTCTTTTTACTAGTTGACTACTTTCATCTATAGGTGGCAACACTGTTGTAGAGGATTCAGTTACTGAAGTTGTTGAAGAAGTCACTGGCACTGTAGTGACCAATGGCTATTTGGGTGCCAAATTTTCTCCTAAATTTGAAGGCAGTACTGCAGTGATGATTGGGATGACTGTGGGAATCACTGGTTCTTTAACTGTCTCATTTTCTTGGACAACTTGGTCCATTTTTACTTCCATTTCCTTAATTTGAGCTATTAGTTGAAGTATCAAACCCATCATTTCATCTTTTTTCCTTTTGATCCTATAAAACTTCCTTTGTCTGAGGATGCTCACTTTGAGGAATCTTGAGTTGTTTCCTCAAGGCATCTATATCCTCATTTTTCTTTTTAACCAATGCTTCTGCTGCTTTGATGTTTGTAGGATCATATCCTACCTGCAATACTAAATCTTCTAAGGCCTTTATCCTTAGATCCTTTGCATATAATGAAGCTTTATCCATCTTCATTTGATATTGAATATTTGAGATGGTATTTTGAAGCTTATCAGCACTCATAGTTTTTTTTGTGACTATGGAATACAACATCTCTGAGGTTTTCCTATGAAACTAAATTTAATTTAATTCATGGATTTTGTTTGTAGCTACTCCCATATCAAATTTTTTATAGTCAGCAACTGTCTTTGGGACAGGTATCATGGGATGCAATACTCACATAATCAATTTTTTAGTTGAATAATCAAATGTTGATAGGAATTTGTTTTGATTACCTAGCTTTTACTTCAAAAGCTGAGAATATATTTCAGTTTTGGTTTCCTCATTCTTCAATTTGATTTGCTTGTATTTTTCCTTAATATCTAAATCTTTTTCCTCAACTGAATGTGAGGAAGAGGCCTCCATAATTTGTTTCCTTTCCATTGTTCATGCATCTTCATTATTCAGTTGTTCTTCATTCTGATTTTTCTCACTGATGATTACGTGGATACATTAGTCTCTGGCTGTTCAGTGTTGGTTTTCAAGGTCTCTGTTTCTTCAAAATTTATTGTTACTTTACCTTTAGCTGTTGTATTTAGTTTTGGCCTCTTGTTGTAAATGATTTTAAACTTTGTTTCCATTGTAGTCTCTACAGTATAAGCTTCTTCTTCTCTAATTCTTTTAGTGGATGTCTCTCACTGTTTGGAAATTTCCAAAGTGTGACTAGTATTCCTTTGGTTTACTGCCTCTGTTAAAGTGTTTTCAACCCATTCAATTTTATTAGCAAACTTCTCTATTTCTTGCTTTGATTCATGGATAAAGGGTGTTAATTTACATTTTACCCTTAGTTTGCTTAAGATCCCTTATGGATCATAATTCCATGGGAAACTTTCTTCCAATTTATATTCCAGTAGTTGACTTGCTGCTTCCTTTTCTACATCTTTATGATTACATATGAAAGGCCCAATTTTATTTTTGAGTTTAAATTGGGTCTTCTTCTTGGCTGCCATGAAATTAATTGAATCTGAATATAGGATCTACCTAATGTACTCCAAGGCAAAGATCCTCATTGATGGATGCTTGGGTAACTTGTAAGGCAACAAGTTATAACCAAAAACTCTAATTTCAGTGAATTTCTCATACAAATACCAATCACCTACTTTTCTTTGTTCTAATAACTGCAATATTTTTTTCATTTCTCACCTATTCTAGGCTGCTTCATTTTAGTCAATATAGTGTTCACTGGATATATGAACAACTTTGCAAAATTTGAATAACTGAACTTTGTACCTTCTTTTCTGAGTATGGATGTCCAAAAGATAACTGATAGAGGTTTTCCTTCTATATACAAATTTTGAAGTGAAATTGGAAAGCTCTCTGATTAGAAGAAAATAAACATGTGGAAAATATAGGAGGTATATCAGAATACTCTTTCCAGCTGTAAATTAGTCAATTGATAGTGAATACTATCAGCAATGAAAAAAACATAATGAAAGATAAATAAGGGAAATTTAGCTGGAGAAAAGGTGGACTAAAATCCCAAGATAGACTCATTAGTGTGCTAATCAGTAAAATACCAAAGTATGAAGGAAAGCATGGAGATTACATGCGTTGAACCTTCAGGGAATTTGGAAGTTGAATATGGATGATTTAGCTTGGGAATTTCAACATGCAGAGGCATGAAAGTTTGAAAAATCATCAACCTTTTAGGAAAGTCTAAGCTAATGTATAGCTTAGTGAGGGCTTCAATAGACAAAGGGACTGCTTGGGGGCCTAGTTGAAGCTGCAACATTTGGTTTATTGACTGTGAAGTGATGGTAAATAGGACCTCTTTATTTTCATTCACAATAAGTCTTTTTTTAGGAATATATTAATGGTGACATAATCTGATAATTTCTTGACAAGAGTGAGTCAGGGGGACTACATATTTAGGCAGACTGGATTCCCAAATATGAAATTCTTCATGATCATCTAGATATTTTTCAAAACACCAGTTATGGATATCTAACAGATTGAACTCAACAATGGGATCAGCTATTTTGTAGTCAATATCAACAAGGGGAATATGCTCAATATCAACAACTGGGGGTTGTAATGGATTGACCACAATTGGAGTATTTGGAGTCATCGCAAGAGTAGATTTAGGAGTTTTTAAAACTTCAGGCTTCATTACACTCTGTTTTATAGGCATCTTGATTGGCTTCTACAAGTTTAAACTATTTGCACAGGAAATTTTACTATAAAAGAGGGTTGATTGAGCAAATTTAGCAAAATAGAAAATATTTTTGGATTTTATACTCAATTAGCTTTATCAAATAAGTTCTGAGGCTTTAAAAATTGGCATAAAATAGAAAACATGGGTTTTTTGAGTTTTTTGACTAAAAAATGGGCTAAAACTCTATTGAAAAGGATTTGCAGAAGATTAGGGCACCTGCATAGGATTTCTGGCCTTTTGGAGCTTGAAATTGATCATTAGACTATAAAAAATTGATAATTTTCCTTGAAAAGGAGCACAGTAGACAAATAGGGTTTTTGGGAAAATTTTGCCAGAGTTTCGCCTGTTTCTGGGACATTTTGTCAACTAGATTTAATAAATTTCTTAATTTTAGAATGCTTATCTTTATTTTAAAATGATTTTCAATTTAGTTGCAGGTTTAAAACTCAGAAAAAATACATGTTTGTATGCAGGTATCAACTTTAAAAGGGTTTTTTTAGTCTCTGGTCGAATTGATGGCTTTCAGTGGTTGAACTGGAGCAATGTGCAACTGCTTCATTGTCTTTACGGGTGTGTCTTAGGAGATTTCAGAGGTTTTAGGTGTTAAAATGGAAATCAGGGGCTTTAGCTGGTTTATACTGTTGAGGAATTAAAAAAATGGTTAAACGCGCAAAAAAAATGAATTAACTCATTTCCCAAAGGTTTTATTAAAATGTCTAAATCGCATTGAATGCATGTCTTGTATCATGGGAGGCAGTTTTCGAATTAAAAAGGCTATAAGAACCAGCGGTTTATCGCATTGGTTTTAAGTGGTAAGCAATTTTAGACAAAACCCATGCGATCCAATTAGGAGAGGCCATGTGGAGGGGAGGTGTTGGCCACCTATCAAATTTGTTCTATCGAAAGGTGGCCAAAACATTGTTTAGCCTTCAAGGAACTATTTCATTGCAGAAATTTTATCTCTTGAAGCCTCTTCAAGACATCATCTCCTCTATCCAAAATTTCACTGCTATTTCCCTTCAAAACTCAGAGATTCTGCTAAAAATTCCATGAGAAAGACTACTGCAAAATCCCCTTTTCTCCCATTCCTTCACTCAGAATCTAACCTTCATTTTTACTCTCTTTTTCCCCATCATTTTCCTTTGATTTTAATTTTTCCTCATTTCCCCTTCATATAATCCACCTTGCATAGTTTAAAACTCCTTTTTAGACTATGTCAAAACCCCCAAAACCCTTTGAAAACCCTTGAAAATCTATGCAAAAACCCATTTTTTATTAAGGGTTTAAGCCCCTTTGGGCTAAGTCTTTAAACCATCACCCTTCATGCACCCTGGTGTTGGGAGCAAGCGCCAACCCTCCTATTTCTACCCCCAAAGTCTAAACCTTCATTTTATTTAGATTTGTCAGACTTATTATGAAATAAAGTTTCCGCCGGTGTAGAATTCTAGTCAATCTCTGCCGTCGATTTGATCCGCAAATCGACAGTGTGCAATCCATTTCTCCAGTGGTCCCCGCCAGCCGTGTACCGTTGCAAATACCGGCTGGTTTTCATCGCACCACGTTTGAGCGCGGGGCAGTTTTATTTATTTATTTTGGAGCGATTCCACTCACTGCCCGACGCGTGTCTTGTGCACTGTTCAAAATACCGCCCTCAATCGCGTGTTAAATATTGGACGTGGACTCGACGCGATATTGATGTGTGCCATCCAATCTAAGGCCACTCATCGGACGGTGGGCACTCTCCGAAGATGCCCGTGCGATAACTCAGGGTACGACGCGGTGTTAAAAGCATCTCTGCCGTCAATCTGATCTGCAGATCGACGGCCCAAAATTCATCTCCATGCTTTCTCATCCAGTCAGCAAATCTAGATCTGGGGACTTTACTCAACATGGCTTAGTTAAATTTTGAATTCTGGGTGTGTTTTTAAGGTTTATTGGCGCCTATTTTTCCACCGTTGATCGTATGGGCTGATCTCATCCGACAACCCCCGATCATCCCGAACCCCACATACCATTTTTAACCTATTTTCTCCATTTTTTCCAAATGAAGTGACCCTGTCACATTATTTTTCACCTCCACTCTTGACCGTTGATCTCTACGCGATCGACGGCTCCGATTTAATTCCTCCTCCATTTCCCTTTGACCCCTTCTAATAAATCTCGACCATTGGATGATGCCATCCAATGGCCATGCTCCCTCCACATGCCTTCTGAAGCAGTTAGCCCATACACGTAGGATTTTATAATATTTGTTTGTATTTTGCAGGGTTAAATGGTTTTCTCGCCATTTATGAAGAAAATTCAGAAGCAGACGGTGACGATCCTTCGGCCTCTGATTCATAAGAGAAATCATTCACAGGGTTTAAAATTCGCGTTTTATCAATGATTCATGAGGCACTAATGCCATTCAATCCCTGTACAGCCCTGTGCACCAAAAAACACAGTTAATCAAGCACCGATCAAAGAGTATCAGTGTCAAAGATAGAACACACTAGAAACAGGAGATTGAAGACCTAAAACACAGATCTCAAGTAAATTAAAGGTGTTTTAAGGAAATACAAAGACATTTGTCGAGCCGAGAAAGCCTCCACTGCCATAAGCAGAGTCCAATTGAACCCTCTCCAGCTCCTAAAGACACCTGCAGCCTCACAGAAATCAAAGAAATATTAGTCATTACCTGAACAAGAGGTGTTTACCTGAAGACAATTGAAAAATTAATACAAATCAAAGATCTTATCTCTAATTGTCAGAAAAACCGTTTTGGAAGATCAAGAACAATCCAGAAGAAAATCTTTTTGATCATTAGGCCTCGAAAGGAAGACACAGAGTTATGAAGCAGAGTTAGAAATGATTACATTCCCGCCTTATGCCTTGCCTGGTTCCCAAGGCCAGGAATTGCATTGATTACATAATTAATGATACTTGACCCCTGGGAAATGCTCCCACCTCCTCATTCTTCTATAAATACTTTTGTAGAAGATGAGAAAATGTTGGTCTCTGGACATATCAATGCATTTAATATTTCTCTGAAGTTATTGATGCCCTGTGTGCAATTTGAAGATACATAAGCTGATATGAGAAGTTTGAAGTTGTAGAGACCACCGGGCTTGCTAATTGTAACTAGTTTGAACATCAAATACAAGATGTTGATTCATGGGATCCTGATTTGTGTTAATGGTGATGTGTTCCTCACTGTCAATTGTTATTTTCTTTAATGTTTTCACTCTGTTCACTTACTCTCATAAGAAACAGCAAACATAGAGCTAGGACTTACTCTCAACAGTACCCTACTCTTACTGAAAGATTTATTTTCTATGTTTTCTTCATTTGAAAGTTCTCTTTACTGATTATATTAAAGCAGGTTGGTTTCAAAGTACTATCCTGATCTAGATTTCTCATTGTGATGATTATCAGTGTTTTCCTTTAGAATATGCTGAAATCAGGTTGGTTTCGAAGTACTCACCTGATCTTAATATGTTGTAACTGTTTAAAAATGTTTCTAAATGAAAGTACTTCAATGCAGGATAGTTTAAAAGCACTTAACTGATCTCAGAATACTTTTATGTTTTGTTTCTCTAAGCACATGCCGAAAGCAAGATAGTTTAAAAGCACTTACTTGATCTTAGGTTGTTTAATGTTCTTCATTTGTTTTATTCTCCACTTCCTATCTGTTTGATTCCTTAAATCACCTTAAGATATCCTTTGACATAAGTGACTTGCCCCATGGATCCTTCTTGAACCTTTCTGTCCAATTAAAATCCTCTTATGACTCCATAGCCCAATGGGTTAAAACTATCTTTGCCTTTTTTGTTAGCTGAATCATTCCTTCACTTGCAGACATCTTCACCCTTTATATTGAACTGCCTTCACCTTCATCATGTCTTTGCCCAACCAAAAAAAAAAAAAAAACCCATGCTCTTCATAACTAGCCTAACATCACATTTCAGGCTTTAAATATCACATCTTTAAACTCATTTATAGAGAGATCCCTCTCTGGATTCAGGAGGGCTAGATCCATAATCCCAAAGTGGTTTAATGTTATCCCTCTAGTTTGAATTTTTCCAATCTTTCTAATTACAGGGTGCTAACATAATGGCGACTCCGCTGGTGGACCATTAAAAACTTTTACCTCCTTAGGAGCTAAAAAATTCCACCTGGCGACTCCACACTCTGAAACTCCCACAAGACCAAATGACTCCATTGGTAGGAGACCTTGGACTGATTGACCAGACACAGTTACCTCTTTCCTGATTTACAAACATGATTCCAAGAACACAAAGGAGATATGCCCTAATGAGTAGAGATCATATCCCTGGGTTTCCACATAAGATTCCCCAGGTGAATTGGGATGACAACCTACCTATGTTTCAAGGTGAAAATTTTGATTACCCTCTATTACATCTCATAAAATTTCATATACATGTATGGACGTTGAAAGTTGAATGGCATGAAGACTGCCTAATGAAAATTTTCATGTTAACATTATAAGGAAAAGCTAGGGATTGGTATGAATGCTTAAGATCTAGTAGTTTGTTTTCTTTAAGAGACCTTGAATATGTGTTCTATGAGAACTATAAAGAAAACACTACATCATTATCATTGGGTGCAATATAATGGCGACTCTGTTGGGGAGCTTTTTGAGTTCATAGTTTCTTGGCCAGCTTTTATAAAACTCCTTAGTTTCCCATACAACCACAAAAACTCAAAGAACCCAAAATTTTTCAGATTGCTATTCAATAAATATGGTGGTGGACCATTAAAAACTTTTACCTCCTTAGGAGCTAAAAACTTCCACCTGGCAACTCCACACTCTGAAACTCCCACAAGACCAAATGACTCCACTGGTAGAAGACCTTGAACTGATTGACTAGACACAGTGACCCCTTTCCTGATTTACAAACATGATTCCAAGAATACAACGAAGATATGCCCCAATGAGTAGAGATCATATCCCTAGGTTTCCACATAAGATGCCCCAGGTGAATTGGGATGACAACCTTCCTTTTTTTCAAGGTGAAAATTTTGATGACCCTCTATTACATCTCATCAAATTTCATATACATGTATGGAGGTTGAAATTTCAATGGCATGCAGTCTGCCTAATGAAAATGCTCATGTAAACATTAGAAGGAAAAGCTAGGGATTGGTATGAATGCTTAAGATCTAGTAGTTTGTTTTCTTTAAGAGACCTTGAATATGTGTTCTATGAGAACTATAAAGAAAACACTACATCATTATCATTGGGCGCAATATATCATGACCCATCACAAAACATCACCCAACACATTATAGATAATGACGAAGCTTTGGAAGAGATGCATCCTAAAGATGTTTTAACAGCCATTCATGAGTTTAATATCCTATTGAAAAATTTTAAGAATATAGATGAATCAGTTGAGGAAGAGATGATCCAAGCAGTAGACGTAGCTCAAGAAGACATCCAGCCTCAAAATCAGTCTTCACAAGAGACAAAGAACTGTTGTACACCTGTTCAAAGGAACATAGAAACATCTTCCCTTTTGACAGAAAAATAGATAGATAAGACTATTTATAAACAGTCGCTCTCTAAAACTTTTTTGCAAAATAAACACTCTTGCCCATTCACATAGAGAACTTTGTTGTACAGATTTACAAAGTTATTTTGTAGATCAGAATGAAGAAGGACCTGTTGATAACCCAATATGTTTGATTGGTAGTATTACTTATATTCGTGATTCTCTTAACCTTGATCTATCTAGTGATGGTGCTTCCCAAACAAAGATTAATTTTGCAGGATCATCATTAGTATATTTTTGGGAGGAAGAACAGTTCCTTCAAAGAAGTAATGAGCTAGTACAAACTATTTATGATACTGATGATGAAATTTTTCAAAGTCTAGAAGTGAGTAAAGATCCATTCGATCTTTTCTCTGATTCATTTCAGTTCATTAGTAATAATTTCCATCTGATTGGGACTCAGCAGACTTTCGGCTCAAAGGATGAGGAGGAAAGAAACAAAGAAATTTTTGAGCAAGTTGAAATCAAGGAGCCTCTCTTGAAAAAGAGGAAGCAATTGAACATACCCCTGCTCAAGAATATAATAACCTCCTCGTAGAGTACAATCCACTAAACCAGAGCTTACCAGGGCTACAAGAGGACAACACTGCCAAATATGATGAGTCCTCCAGTTCAGATGATGATGAAGAAGAGGGAGAGAAACAAATATAAGACTGTCCTACTGAAGATATACCATCTTCTCAAGAAGAATCTTCTTCCTTTTCTGTTAAGAGTGATGAAGCTTCCAAGCAACTTTCTGAAGATATGTTCCTCAAAACTAAAGTCTTGGAAGCAGGAAAACTACCAGACATGGAGGACCAAAAAGAAGAGAATCTTCATCTTTTCTTTTTTGATCCTATGGAAGAGTATGTGGAAATCCCAACTGGCTCAAATTATCAAGCAGTGATCCTTTGCAAGAGACAGAGACATGGAAAGTTGTCACCTCCTGTGATAGTCTTGGTTTTGAAGATTAATCTTCAAAGTATACTATGGATACCTTTGACAAACAACTAGATTTTCTTCTTCTTCTTGACATTACTCAGTTGGTTGCATTGGCACTTTTGTATCATATGAATATGTAAATGTTGCCAAAATGTTTCTGGTATCCTATTATATTGAATTGATTGTCCTTGATGGCAACTCTCTGACAAAGGATGCAGATAATGACTGTATGAAGAACTCAGAAATCCATCAGCAGTTCTATACAAGCAGAATATAAGAATGAATGTATATCTACTTTTCTTGAATAAGTTCGGTGTATGTATGCATCTTGACGACGGATAATTTAAATCCATGATAGTTAAGAAACCCGGTGTTGGGTTTGATGGTGATATATATACAGTTAGAGGTACCAATGTTAATACGGTCGACTGTGTATCCCAATTGGTAGACAATGAACCAACGCGTGATAACCCTCTGTATTATGGAGTAAGGTGTTTATCTATGTTCTGAATGGTGGATCGAATGCACGCAGAGAACCAAGTCGAATAGTCCGTAAGGATTTCATCGGAGCTGTATAATAGTATTGTGGTTATATGAACTGATAACGTGGAGAAACGAATTGGCGAAAGTACGCAGAAGAAACCTGGAGTAGACGAGCAGAACCTTGCAAATGAACAGGCGGGAAGTGGTTTTTATCGCACCACCTTTGCAGCGAAAGTGGTATTTGAGAATATGGAGAGATTCCATAGAACAGTCGACACGTGGTGTTGGGCGAAGTTCCAAAACCGCCATCACTGTGCACCATCGCATGTTAACGATCGACCAAGGAGGTCACGCGATATTATTGAGTGCCGTCGATCTGGAGGGAAGCCATCGGACGACGGTCGTATGAAGAAGATGCGCGAAGGTTAACCAAAGTACGACGCAGGAATTTGATTGGAATATTGATTATATACGTGGGGCTCGGAGTCAAATTTTTATTAACCTTGGCTATAATATTATACGGCGGGGATAAAAATTACCTTTGGGTCGATTTGTGTTGTGACAGTATGCATTAGTGTATATGGAAGAGCGTAGGTTGGGATTCCAATTTGGATTGGTTCCTCTTTTAATACGTGGGTTGTTATTAAAAGAGCATTTTTGTATGCCTTAGGAAGGTAATTACTAAAGAAGAAATTTGGATTAATATCTCAATATCAGATTGAGATATTAAAAATCCTTAGATTAATTATCTAATTGCCAAACAAAGAAAATAGAACAATGAGAAATTGTTTGGGGCTTGGGTAGACCCCGCTGGATTATCTATTTGATCTCGTCCAAGAATACCATCAGTGGTTGGGTGGTTTTGAATCATGGTATTAATAAAGGCTAAAACTATATAAGGAGAAGAGGATTATAGTACAATGTGTGCATGTGGAGGGGTTATTAATGAATAAATATCTTTAAGAGATATCTGCATGATTGAACTCTGTTTCTGATAAATTTGAATCTATGATGCACTTATGGATATGATGAAGGTTCAAGATCTCTAGATCTAGAAATGATAAATCTCCAGGAAGATCTGCAAGAGAAATCATGAAGACCTGACGCAATTCTGATGAAGAAATTGAAGAAAGTTGGTGGATCTGATGGTTGAAGACTTCAGTATGAAAGTGGAAGCTTTCTACAAGCCGGTGTTAAATCAGGGGGTCGAAGCTCCCTTCCAGGAGTGGTTGGTAAACGAGATCAGGGGGTTGAAGCTCCCTTCCAGTAGTGACTAGAGAATGAGAGAAGGAGGTAGCCTTCTACAGGTGGGTGCCTGCATGCTGGTATAAGTCTGCGCCAGTACAAAATTGTAAGAAGTTTTCTTTATAATAAATATTGAAGACAGATATGACAACAGTGGTGGTTTTCTCCCGAATTGGGTTTCCACCTTAAATACTGGTGTTCATGTGTGTTGCTTATTCTATTATTGATGCATGTTCTTACTACTTATAAACATCTGATGAATGAATTATGCAATGATCTAGGTAAATAATTAAATGAATAATAAGATATCTAGACATACAGGATATCCACATGTTGGATTCAGTAAAGTAGCATATGGTTTTAAGAAAGAAAAACCAAAATTTTTCAGTAAGCTCTAAATACTGATTCACCCCCCCCCCCCCTCTTAGTATTTATTCCAACAATTGGTATCAGAGCAGGTCCTTCTGAAAAGGCTTAGCTGCTAGAAGGAAGATCAAACAAAATGAGCAATAAATAAGGAACAACATCTATCAGGCCTCCGCTCTTCAACAGAAACAATTTAATCTTCTAGAAAACAAGGATGATATCCTATCTTCAGTATCTGGGAGCAGATGTATGGGCTATAGTTGAAGGAGGATATAAATATCCAGCCGCATTACCAATATATCCAATGGAAAGAAAGAATTATGAAACAAATGCAAAAGCGGTCAATGCTCTATTGGGAAGCCTAAATGAATCAGAATTTGTCAAAGTCATGCAGCTGGATACAACAAAGGAAATATGGGACAAAATCATTCTAAGTTATGAAGGTGATGCGAAGGTAAAAAGTGCTAAACTCCAAACTCTCAGAATTCAATATGAGAATCTAAAAATGGATAATGAGGAGAGCATTGCCAATTTATTTTTATGTCTTGATGATATTGTAAATCGTATGAGAAATCTGGGAGAAACAATAACCGAATCTACTTTGGTTGAGAAAGTCTTAAGATCACTAACGACAAAATTTGAGTCAAAAGTTTCTGCTCTTGAAGAAAAGCAGGATCTTCAAAATATTACTATGGTGCAACTTCATGGCATACTAACTGCATATGAAATGAGAAGAGGAGGACCATCTAAAGTCAAAGAAGCAGTCTTTAGAACTTCTACAAAAGGGAAGGAAGTACAAAAAACAGAAGGATCGGGATATATCTCAGAAGAAGATGAGATAAACTTTTTAAAGAAACTTCAACTTGGAACAGGACGGTTCAAAGGTAAGCTTCCTTTCAAATGTTTTGATTGTGGAAGATTTGGTCATTATGCTGCTAAGTGTCCTCATAAAGAAACACATAAAAAGGGGAAGGAAGTAGTAAGAAGGAATAAGAATCATTATAGCACTAGAAAAAGTTACTATACTCATGAAGACAGTGATGGGTTATCTGACAGTGAGGAAGAATGTGAACAAGATCTTAGACTTCTCATGGCATTTGAAAAGGAATCTAGAGAAGAAAAAGATAATTTTATGGATGCTTTAGAGGACAATGATTTTCTTGATGAAATCAATCAACTCAAAATATTCTTAGAAGAAAGTAAATTATCCATAGAAACTCTGAAAAACCAGCGTGAAGAAAAGGAGAAACATAATGAAAAATTAGAATATGAAATAGTAAGTCTAAGAAAAAATTGAGAAAGTAAAGACTTTGAATCTTATATTTGCTAAAGGATCTGAAACCTTAGATGATATTATCAAGGTACAACGTTCTCCTCTTATAAAGACAGGTCTTGGATATATTGGAGAATCTTCTCAGGCTTCAGCACCAAATTATCTAAAAGCAGCTACAGCCAGTATACAACATTCTGCCACTCAGCAAGGGAATAAAGAATCTCTACAGGTAAAGCATGACCATCTCAATTCAAAGAACACTAACAGGAATACCTTTCAAAGAAACACCAATCAACAGGTAAATTCAAGTAGAAGATTTCATGATCACAGAAATTTCTTCTTCAATGGACAATGTTTCTCATGTCACAATTTTGGTCATAAAGATGTTCAATGTGTTGCATATAAAACCATCATGACAAGAGAAGCAAGAAAGAAAAGGATTGATATTGAAACAAAGAATAATACCTATAACAACTTTTCTCCTCTTCTAAATGAAGTTGAATGTGCTTATTGCAATAACTTTGGCCATGAAGAATCTGAATGCAGGAGCAAAGTTCAGCCAAAAGGGCATTTTCCTTCAAGCTCCAAAGTATGGAAAAAGAAGGAATTACAGGTTGAAAATTGTGGGATAGCGTTATTTGCAGAAGGTGAAGAAAATCAATGGTACATTGATAATGGATGCTCAAGACACATGACAGGTGACAAAAACAAACTTCTTGCATATAGTGCTCTAGAAAAAGAAAAGAAGGTTACATTTGGAAATGATACTCCTGCGGTAATTAAGGGAAAAGGGTCTGTGTTTCTAAAATAAAAGGTGAAAGCTAATGATGTCATGTATGTGGATGGATTAAGGCATAACCTGTTAAGTGTAAGTCAAATGTGTGATCAAGGAACTGAAGTTGTCTTTAGTTCAAAAGAATGTGTGGTTCGTGATCTTGATACAGGTAAAACAATTATAAAAGGAAAGAGAACTCCAAGCAACCTATATGTATTGAAGAACTGCAAAGAACAATGTTACTTGAGTAAATCTTCAGAAAACTGGCTATGGCATAGAAGGTTGGGGCATCTAAGCTTCTCTCAAATCAACAAATCAAGCAGACTTAATTCTGTTCGTGGTCTTCCCAATATTACTCTACCTGAAAGTATCATATGCAAATCCTGTCAATTCGGTAAGCAAACTAGAGTGCAATTTAATGCCAAGGAAGGATCATCAAGTAAGCCTCTTGAACTCATTCATACTGACATATGTGGACCTGTGAGGAAAAAGTCACCACGTGGTGAACAATACTATATCTTATTTATTGATGATTTCTCTAGAATGTGTTGGATTAGGTTGATTAAACACAAAGATGAAGCATTTGAGAAATTTGAGATCTTCAAAGCACTGGTTGAAAATGAATTAGATCTAAAAATCAAGTGTCTTAGATCTGATCGAGGAGGAGAATATACATCAGATGAATTCCTTGAATTTTGTGAACAACATTGCATAAAAAGACAGTTTTCTGTAGCTGGCACTCCACAACAAAATGGCGTAGCAGAAAGAATGAATAGAACAGTTCAACAAATGGCTAGAGCTATGCTTGATGATTTCAGAACACCTAACACATTTTGGGAAGAAGCAGCACATACAGCGGTAAATATTCTTAACAAGGCACATGTTCGTGTAAATAGTGATAAAACTCCATATGAACTATGGTATGGCAATCCTCCCACTATGAAGCACTTTAGAGTTTTTGGGAGCAAATGCTTTATCAAAAATAATGATGAAAAACTTGGCAAGTTTGAACCCAGAGCAGATGAAGGAATATTTCTTGGTTACTCCTCTAGGAGTAGGGCATATAAATGTTACAATAAAAGACTTCGGAAGATTTTTGAATGTATTGATGTTGTTATTGATGAGTCTCCTGCAGCTCCAAAAGAAGAAAAAAAAACAACAGATGAAGACGATGATGACATATATCCTTCTACATCAAATAGAAATGATATAGACAGTGAACCCAATGAAGAACCCGAAGATGATTTATCTGAAAAGGCTCCATCCAGATATGTTCAAAAGAATCATCCAGA
Source organism: Pinus albicaulis (assembly GCA_034641835.2). Taxonomy (NCBI): domain Eukaryota; kingdom Viridiplantae; phylum Streptophyta; class Pinopsida; order Pinales; family Pinaceae; genus Pinus; species Pinus albicaulis. The sequence goes on from CM076581.1 coordinate 191,919,700, forward strand.
ATCTCAAATTTTGGGAGAAAAGGGAGCAGGTGTACAAACAAGAAGGACTCTTGTGGGATCTTCCAGTTACCTGGCATTTCTATCCACTATTGAACCACAAAATGTCAATCAAGCCAACAAAGATGAATGTTGGATTCAAGCCATGAATGAAGAACTTGATCAAATTGAAAAGAATCACACTTGGGAATTAGTACCAAGACCTCATGACAAAAATATCATTGGAACTAAATGGATATTCAAAAACAAGTTAAATGAGAATGGGGATGTTATAAGAAATAAAGCTAGACTTGTTTGCAAGGGGTATGCTCAACAAGAAGGTATAGAATTTGAAGAAACTTTTTCTCCTGTAGCTAGACTTGAAGCCATAATAATGTTTCTTTCTTTTTCAAGCTTCCAACAAATCAAAGTTTACCAAATGGATGTTAAATCTGCTTTCCTCAATGGTGATCTAGAAGAAGTTTATATAGAACAACCAGAAGGGTTCATTTTGGGAAATGATGAAAAAATTGTTTGTAGACTTAAAAAGGCTCTATATGGTCTCAAACAAGCTCCAAGGGCATGGTATTATCGTCTGACAAATATCTTCATCAAAAAGGATTTTTAAAGGGGTCTGCTGATAGCAACTTATACACTAAAACTGAAAATGATAAACTATTGATTGTGGTTGTATATGTTGATGACATCATTTTTGGAAGTAATGAAGAATCTATGAGTTAGAAATTTTCTTCTACTATGTAGCAAGAATTTGAAATGTCTTTACTTGGGGAACTAACATTCTTTCTTGGCTTACAAATGAAAAAAGAAATAGATGGCATATTCTTATCACAAGAAAAATATCCTAAGAAAATATTGAAGAAGTATGGCATGGAAGATTGCAAACCCGTAAGTACACCAATGATAACTGGATGTAATCTCAGTTTTAATGATGATTCCCCCATGGTGAATCAATCAAAATACAGATCTATGATAGGAAGTCTACTTTATCTCACTGGGACAAGACCAGACATTATGCATGCAGTTGGGATTGTTGGATGATTCCAAGCAAATCCAAAAGAGTCTCACCTTCAGGCTGTGAAAATAATATTCAAATATCTACAAGGAACTCGAGACTTTGGACTATGGTATCCAAAGAATGCTGATCTTACTCTTCATGCTTACACTGATGCAGATTGGGCTAGAAATGTTGATGATCGAAAAATCACTAGTGGTGGTGCATTCTATATGGGGCCCCGGTTAGTATCTTGGTTCAGCAAGAAGCAAAGCTCTATTGCCTTATCTACAGCAAAAGCAGAATATGTGGTTGCCGCATCATGTTGCACTCAAATTCTTTGGATGATGCAAACCTTACAAGACATTCAAATAAAATGTTCACTTCTTATCTCCATTATGTGTGATAATACAAGTGCCATCAGTATCTCAAAGAATCCTGTTATGCATTCCAAGACCAAGCACATTCCCATCAAGTATCACTTCTTATGTGAACAATTGCTTGAAAAAAAGGTGAAGTTGGAGTATGTTCCCTCCAAAGAACAAGTTTCTGATATATTTACCAAACCTTTACCCAGGAAGCGTTCGAATATCTCATACAGAAGCGGGGAGTAGTCTCTACCATGCAGAAGATCGGATCTACTTAAATTCAGAAGATTAAATTGGATACACTCCTGTTGAAAGTGTTCAAGATGCACAGGCTAAGGGGGAGCATTGGTCATGTGGCAATGATGCATTGTTGGCATTATAATTATTTTTTGTAGTCTGATCTCATGCTTGAGAATATTTGATCTTGAGTGTATAAGTCATTTCTATTATATTATGTTTGAAGATGCAGCATGATCTCAGGGGGAGCATGGTATTGTCGGTATAAAGGATCCTGATCTATCCTTTGCCCTTGATGTCAAAGGGGGAGAATATTGCTGAATGTATTTCTGGTCATGGTTGCCATCAAGTCCAAAGGGGGAGATTGTTGGCAATATGTTTCTGGTATCCTATTATATTGACTTGAATGTCCTTGATGGCAACACTCTGACAAAGGATGCAGATAATGACTGTATGAAGAACTCAGAAATCCATCAACAGTTCTATACAAGAAAAATATAATAATGAATGTATATATACTTTTCTTGAATAAGTTTGGTGTATGTATGCATCTTGACGACGGATAATTGAAATCCATGATAGTTAAGAAACCCAGTGTTGGGTTTGATGGTGCTCTGTATACAGTTAGAGGTACCAATGTTGATACGGTCGACTGTGTATCCTGACTGGTATAAAATGAACCAACGCGTGATAACCCTCTGTATTATGGAGTAAGGTGTTTATCTATGTTCCGAATGGTGGATCGAATGCACGCAGAGAACCGAGTCGAACAGTCCGTAAGGATTTCATCGGAGCTGTATAACAGTATTGTGGTTATATGAACTGAGAATGTGGAGAAACGAATTGGTGAAAGTATGAATACAGAACCTGGAGTAGAGGGGTGGAACCTTTTGAATGAATAGTGAATGCGGTTTAAGGCTGGAAGTGGTTTTTATCGCACCACCTTTGCAGCGAAAGTGGTATTTGAGAATCGGGAGCGATTCCATATAACAGTCGACACGTGGCATTGGGAAAAGTTCCAAAACTGCCATCACTGCGCGCCATCGCACATTAACGATCGACCAAGGAGGCCGCGCGATATTGTTGAGCGCCGTCGATCTGGAGGGAAGCCATCGAACGGCAGTCGTATGAAGAAGATTCGCGAAGGTTAACCAAAGTACGGTGCGAGAATTTTATTGGACTATTGATTATATATATGGGGCCCGGAGTCAAATTTTTATTAACCTTGGCTATAATATTATACGGCGGAGATAAAAATTACCTTTGGGTCGATTCATGTTGTGAGAGTATGCATTACTGTATATGGAAGAGCGTAGGTTGGGATTCCAATTTGGATTGGTTCCTCTATTAATATGTGGGTTGTTATTAAAAGAGAATTTTTGTATGCCTTAGGAAGGTCATTACTAAAGAAGAGATTTGGACTAATATCTCAATCTTATATTGAGATATTAAAAAGCCTTAGATTAATTATCTAATTTCCAAACCAAGAAAATAGAATAATGAGAAATTGTTTGGGGCTTGGGTAGACCCCGTTGGATTATCTATTTGATCTCGTCCAGGAATACCATTAGCGGTTGGGTGGTTTTGACTCATGGTATTAATAAAGGCTAAAACTATATAAGGAGAAGAGGATTATAGTACAATGTGTGCATGTGGAGGGGTTATTAATGAATAAATCTTTTTAAGAGATATCTACATGATTGAACTCTGTTTCTGATAAATCTGACTCTATGATGCACCTATGGATATGATGAAGTTTCAAGATCTCTAGATCTAGAAATGATAAATCTCTAGGAAGATCTGCAAGAGAAATCATGAAGACCTGACGCAAGTCTAATGAAGAAATTGAAGAAAGTTGGTGGATCTGAGGGTTCAAGCCTTCAGTATGAAAGTGGAAGCTTTCTACAAGTTGGTGTTAAATCAGGGGGTTGAATCTCCCTTCCAGGAGAGGTTGGTAAATGAGATCAGGGGGTTGAAGCTCCCTTCCAGTAGTGACTGGAGAATGAGAGAAGGTGATAGCCTTCTACATGTGGGTGCTTGCATGCTGGTATAAGTTTGCGCCAGTACAAAATTGTAAGAAGTTTTCTTTATAATAAATATTGAAGACAGAGATGACAGCAACGGTGATTTTCTCTCGAATTGGGTTTCCACCTTAAATACTGGTGTTCATGTGTGTTGCTTATTCTGTTATTACTGCACATGCTTACTTCTTACTAAACATCTGATGAATGAATGATGCAATGATCTAAGTAAAGAGTTAAATGCATAATAATATCTCTGGACATACAGGATATCCACGTGTTGGATTCAGTAAAGTAGCGTATGGTTTTAAGAAAGAAAAACTAAAAGTTTTCAATCAGATCTAAATACTGATTCACCCCCCCCCCCCCTCTCAGTATTTATTCCAATAGTAAATACTCCATGTTCAGAATAGGTTAGATAGGAATGTCAATAAAGCTCAACCTTAAGCCATTTAGTTAGTTGTTGTTTTCTACTTTGAAAGAAAAAGAAAAAATACAAAAACAATGAAAAGAGAAAAGAGGGCAAATTATAAAAAATAATAAAGGTACAGCCCCATACCAAAAAAGAGAAACAAATTCTGAAAGTGTGCAAGCTTAAATGCCACTCCTGAAAAACACATTCCTAGTTAGTCAAATAGCCTAATCTTGACTAATTAGTTTTAAATTTACTGTTGATAGGATAGTGAATTCGATTTGCCAAACTATTTAATCTTGGCTTATCAGTAGATAGATTAGGATAGAAATTAAAGGTTCAAACCTGCTCAAAACCTGAACCTAAGTTTCCAAAGAGAGATGACTCAAATCTGTTTTATTTTCTGAGTAAAAAAAGAGGTAATTAGCTCAAAATCTGAACCAAAGAAAAAGAAATAACAACTCAAACAAGAGGCAAACAGAGTTGTAAAAAGGTGAAGGAAGTGCATGAACTTTCAGATCTTAAAGCCTTCCATTTTGATTTAAATTTTTCTGCAAAATAAATATCTTTGTGTAGCTTGTTTTTTATGCCATAGATCACAGCAAGTCAAACTTCTTAATCTTGACTTGGTTGTTTTTAAATTTCTGTTGTAAAATTTACAGAATAAAAGTCTGTTGGACAGTTTAATCCCAACAGATGGTAGAATAGGTAGAGAAGCATATGGACTCAACTATTTAACCTGATTCCATGGAGAAATAAGGAGTAGAATTAGATTATATTTCCTGTTTTAAAAAAAAAGAAATGTTGTAAAATATTTTTCCAATCCAAGTGCACTCTGAATGAAGAAAAAATGTTAGATCATTAGGATTGGGTAGGTAGAAAGTTTGTTGATGAAGATCCATTATTTTTCATGGCTGCTAATATGTTTTCAGAAAAAAGAAGAGCATCCAAGCAAAGAAGGCATCCCAATGGATGAGGCACTGATCAGCCTCCCAGGGAATGCAAGTTTGAAGTTCTTGATGCCTTCAAGAAGGCACCATCCCCAAGTGGAGCCACTGTTGGCCACCTATAAAATCTGTTCTATCAAAAGGTGGCAAAAACATTGTTTAGCCTTCAAGGAACCGTTTCATTACAGAAATGTTATCTCTTGAAGCCTCTTCAAGACATCATCTCCTCTATCCAAAATTTCACTGCTGTTTCCCTTCAGAACTGAGAAATTCTGCTAAAAATTCCATGAGAAAGACTGCTGCAAAATCCCATTTTCTCCACTTCCTTCACTCAGAAACTAACCTTCATTTTTACTCTCTTTTTCCCCATCATTTTCCTCTGATTTTCATTTTTCCTTATTTCCCCTTCATATAATCCACCTTGCATAGTTTAAAACTCCTTTTTAGACTATGTGGAAACCCCCAAAACCCTTTGAAAACCTTTGAAAATCGATGAAAACACCCATTTTTTATTAAGGGTTTAAGCCCTGTTGGGATAAGTCTTTAAACCAGCACCCTTCATGCACCCTGGTGCTGGGACCGAGCGCCAGCCCTCCTATTTCTACCCCCGAAGTCTAAACTTTTGTTTTATTTAGATTTGTTGGATTTATTATGGAATAAAGTTTTCGCGGGTGCAAAATTCTAGTCAATCTCCGCCGTCGATCTGATCCGCAGATCGACGGTGTGCAATCCATTTCTCCGGTGGTCCCCTCCAGCCGTGAACCATTGCAAATAATGGGTGGTTTTCATCGCACCGCATTTGAGCACGGGGCAGTTTTTTTTTTATTTTGGAGTGATTCCACTCACCGCCCAACGCGTGTCTTGTGCACTGTTCAAAATATTTCCCTCCATCATGTGTTAAAGATCGGACGTGGACCCGGCGCGATATTGATGTGCGTCGTTCGATCTAAGGCCACTCATCGGATAGTGGGAAATCTCCGAAGATGCCTGTGCGATAACTCAGGGTACAACGCGGTGTTAAAAGCATCTTCGTCGTCGATCTGATCTACAGATCGACGGCCCAAAATTCATCTCCATGGTTTCTTGTCCAGTCAGCAAATCTGGATTCGAGGACTTTACTCAACATGGTTTAATTAAATTTTTAAATTCGGGTGTGTTCTTAAGGTTTATTGGTGCCTATTTTTCCACCGTTTATCATATGGGCCGATCTCATCCGACGACCCTCGATCATCCCGAAGCCCACATACCATTTTTAACCTATTTTCTCCATTTTTTCCAAATAAAGTGACCCTGTCACGTTATTTTTCACCTCTGCTCCTGACCGTTGATCTCTGCATGATCGATGGCTCTGATTTAATTCCTCCTTCGTTTCCCTTTGACCCCTTCCAATAAATCTTGACCGTTGGATGATGCCATCCAATGGCCTTGCGCCCTCCACATGCCTTCTAAAGCAGTTAGCCCATACACGTATGATTTTATAATATTTGTTTGTATTTTGCAGGGTTAAATGGTTTTCTCACCATTTCTGAAGAAAATTCAGAAGCAAAGGGTGATGATCCTCCAGCCTCTGATTCACTAGAGAAATCATTCGGAGGGTTTAAAATTCACGTTTTATCAATGATTCATGAGGCATTGATGCCATTCGATCCCTGTACAACCCCGCGCACCAAAAAACACAGTTAATCAAGCACCGATCAAAAAGTATCAGTGTCGAAGATAGAACACACCAGAAACAGGAGATTGAAGACCTAAAACACAGATCTCAAGTAAATTAAAGGTGTTTTAAGGAAATACAAAGACATCTGTCGAGCTGAGAAAGCCTCCACCACCATAAGCAGAGTCCAATTGAACCCTCTCCAGCTCCTAAAGACACCTGCAGCCTCACAGAAATCAAAGAAATCTTAGTCATTACCTAAACAAAAGGTGTTTACCTGAAGATAGCTGAACAATTAATACAAATCAAGGATCTTATCTCTAATTGTCGGCAAAACCATTTTGGAAGATCAAGAACAGTCCAGAATCAGATATTTTCAATCATTAGGCCTCGATAGGGAGAAACAGAGTTATGAAGCAGAGTTAGAAACGATTACATTCCCGCCTTATGCCTTGCCTGGTTCCCAAGGCCAGGAATTGCATTGATTACATAATTAATGATACTTGACCCCGGGGAAATGCTCCCACCTCCTCATTCTTCTATAAATAATTCTATAGAAGATGAGAAAATGTTGGTCACTAGACATCTGAATGCATGTAATAGTTCTCTGAAGTTATTGATGCCCTGTGTGAAATTTTAAGATACATAAGCTGATATGAGAAGTTTGAAGTTGTAGAGACCCACCGGGCATGCTAATTGTAACTGGTTTGACCATCAAATACAAGCTGCTGATTCATGGGATCCTAATTTGTGTTAATGATGATGTGTTCCTCACTGTCAATTGTTATTTTCTTTAATGTTTTCACTCTTTTCACTTACTCTGATAAGAAATAGCAAACATAGAGCTAGGACTTACTCTCAACAGTAACCTACTCTTACTGAAAGCTTTATTTTCTATGTTTTCTTCATTTAAAATTTCTCTTTATTGAGTATATTAAAGCAGGTTGGTTTCAAAGTACTAGTCTGATCTAGATTGCTCATTGTGATGATTATCGATGTTTTCCTTTAGAATATGCTGAAAGCAGGTTGGTTTCGAAGTACTCACCTGATCTTAAGTTGTTCTAACTGTTTAAAAATGTTTCTAACTGAAAGTACTTCAATGCAAGATAGTTTAAAAGAACTTACCTGATCTCAGAATACTTTTATGTTTTGTTTCTCTGAGCACATGCCGAAAGCAAGATAGTTTAAAAGCACTTACTTGATCTTAGGTTGTTTAATGTTCTTCATTTGTTTTATTCTCCACTTCCTATCTGTTTCATACCATAAATCACCTTAAGAGATCCTTTGACATAAGTGAATTTCCCAATAGATCCTTCTTGAACCTTGTTGTCCAATTAAAATCCTCCTATGACTCCATAGCCCAATGGGTTAAAACTATCTTTGCCTTTTTTGTCAGTTGAATCATTCCTTCACTTGCACACATCTTCACCCTTTATCTTGAACTGCCTTCACCTTCATCATGTCTTTTCCCAACCAAAAAAAACAAAAAAAACCCATGCTCTTCATAACTAGCCTAACATCACATTTCAGGCTTTAAATATCACATCTTTAAACTCATTTATAGAGATATCCCTCTCTGGATTCAGGAGGGCTAGATCCTTGAATCCCAAAGCGGTTTGATGTTATCCCTGCAATTGGAATTTTTCCAATCTTGCTAACTACAGGGTGCTAACAGTAGGGGTCAATGGGAAACCACCCATTTCATGTGGCTTTGGCTGTCAAGCGGTTGTGCATCTATTCTATGTGATATCAACCTTCAACCATCGGATCTGAGAGTTGAAAGCGAATGGTCAGGATTGTTTCGGGAGCTGCTTTGAATTGAAAGGTGGGACCAGGCTTTAACTATATAAGCACAATGGTTTAAAAATAGACGTTTTACATATACTTAAACCATGGGTTATATGAACATAAGCGGAGAGATTTTATTTATTCATAGAAGCAAGATAAAACATCACTTACAAAGGCACTTTAAACAAGGTTTTTAAGCCTTTGACTTGGTATAATATATGGCGGGTTAGAAATGTTTTATTTTAAAACATTTGTAAAATGTTTAAAATATGCAGGCGCGGTTGTTATATTATATAGTTTTTAACTATTTGGATAGTTTAAAAACTATAGGGGCGGGATACTTGGAATAGTGATAATATTTTAGACCAAAGGGCTTTATAATTACGGTTTTTTATTTATGCACATGGAATAATAGAATTTGATCAAAAGTTTATAATAATGGTTTTTTTAGGGTATTTAGATATAATTTAATTCATAAATAAGGGAGGGTATTTCTTAGGGATTTAATAAAAATATGTTAAAGGTTAATATGAAAGCGTAGTGAAAAAAAAAAAAAAAAACATGTTATCTCTAAGTATAGTACAAAATCGAGCATAGCTCGTATTTATATTTCTTTCACTAATACTTAGGATAAATGTAATTTTGTGGTTTTTTATGAATTCTTATGAAGGGATGAAGTTAATTATTCTAGGGTTACAATTTTACTAAGCAAGAATGTGTCTTTACATAGGAAAAACGGGCTTCAATGTATGAATGAAGGGTAAATGATGATAAATGCGGGTTTAACATAAGAACTCATTAATTTTAACTAACCAATAATAGAGCCTTGGGTATGATACCAAAAAAGTCAGAGAAATGCTCTGAGCCTGTTTGAATGATAGCTTAGAATACTGAATACTCACAAGGGAGGGGAAATTAGTGATTTTTCTTGATGATGTATTATTTACATGATTGCTCGACTACTTTTTACCTACCCAACTTCTATTTCTAACATTGTTTCTTCATTTTGTAGGTGCATTTAGGCTTGCAACCTTAAAACATTTTCTTTCAAAGCACAAAACTATATAGATCTACCTTATTTCATCCGAGGGCTGAGATTAAATTGTTTAGCTCCTCATTATTCTCTACCTATGTACTGATTTGTCAAGTTTAAACTGTATGAAAAATCTTTATTCTCTATCTAAAACATGAAATTGAAACATGAAAAGTTAAGATTAAACTATTTAACTGATCATGGATTATGGAATTTATTGACACTTTGCACATAATAATTATTCTTGCTGTAAAATTAAAAGTAGTGGCATTTGGACTTGCTCACTGTCAGGGTTTATTTCTTTTCTTTTGGTGTTTATATTTTATAAGTCCTTTGATATTTCTTTCAGGACTTTTTACCCTCTTTTTGATTTTTTATTATTTTTCATTTTTTCAAAATATGGGAAAACAACTTGCAGAAAGAAAGGTATGTACATATTTACAAGACTATCAAATTCAATTCAAAATTTTATGAACCTTATCATTATAGGACCCTAACAGGTTGCATTCCACCCTTGCACACTAGCATGACTTAATGCTACCTATCATACAATGTCACTCCCTCCTGACTGCACCTGTAACTCGCTGACACTCCATGTCACACACTCTTATTGAGTCATTTCCATGTATTTTGACATAGTGCTCACTTGTGTTTCCTCACACTCACTAACACTTAACACACATTGGCACTTGGCATATATTTGTACGCTTCCCTAACACTCTATCATTCCTTGGAGCTATCTAGAATATCTTGTCACTCCCTCCTTATCAAACCTAAAACTCCACATCATTCCCTATAACTCCGTGACACAAATTGTCTCTTGGAACTTGGTGGCACTTGAAAATTATTCGCATGTGTTTGGATGCCCTAGAATTTCTTGGCATCATTTCAGATAAAATTTATTTGATATCAATTATTCACCATTAAGAGAGAAGTAATAGAGGATGATTTGGCACTTAATACACACTAGAACTTGTTCCTTGGCATGTATTAGCACTAGTGTTTTTATGCATAGCATTCCCCTCTTGAAAATGTAAGGTCCTAAATTGTTAACCCTCATATGTGTTCATTTATTTTCATTTTAAATTGGTGTTCCCTTTTTTCACCTGAAACTCCTTGACACATGTTCACATACCCTAACACCCGGCACATCTTCTCATGCCTTAACACATGGCATGTATTCGCATGGTTGGTATGAATTGGCATGCCTTGCGCACTATCTGGCACATGTTAGCACGTCCTAACACTTATTGACATGCCCTAGAATTCCCTAGCATGCCTTGTCACTCCCCCCTTGGCTTGCTTGAAACTCACTAATACTCACCGAAACACGCTCTTATTCATTCATCCATTCATTTTGACTTCACGATTTATTTTTGATGGGGTGCATGTATAGAAATATTTCATTTAAGAGAATATACAAATTATCGCACCATTATTGACATAAGTAATTAAAGGATTCTACTTGAATGACATTAGGAAACTACACAAGAGATTTTAGGAATGACATTTTTAGGGTTTATTTTATGGTGTGGGAATGATAAGAAGTGAGTGGCCAATATTGTGATTTTATTTCTCATTAAATTGCTTATCCTTATGAGATACTTGTCTTGAGAAATTTACACCCTCATCATGCTTACCCTCCAGCTCCTAATATTCTAAAAATAAAGGCCATGTTGCATAGTGTGGGAAGGCATGTTGGTATATGGTGTGTTGAGTGACTAGGAGAAATGGTTAATGTACTATGAGAGGGATTGAACCATTTAATTTGTGTCCTTTATGGATTACATGTTATAGGTGTGTTTCATGGAACCACAGGGCTACTAGAAATAGTCTATAAGATATAGCCTAACATAACCAATGCCTTGAGAGAAATCTGTGGAGAGGGATCAAAATAAATTATATTGGTGAGTCCAAAAAAAAATATTTACTATAGAGTGACACCATGGTGATCAATGCCACACATGGAGTATTTTGAGCTAGAAATTTCTTATTCTAAAACATTGTTTGGAGTGTCACTGAATTGGTGGAATTCTCAATTTCATGACATTGTAAATTATGTAGGAAATTTGATGCTATTTTTATAAAGGCTAAGGTTTTGAAGCAGAATATAGGGTTTGTAATTTCTTAGGGAAAAAGAAGCATCAATTTCTAGTTCTTTGATATACTAAATAGTATGGACTATATGAGTAGTTGGTATGGATTACATGACATTGAATCCACATTGATATGGAGGTTGTTATTACTTCAAGGGCCTCATCCTTCTTCCCGATGATGAATTTTTTTATGAGTTATCCCTTAGATAAGAACCACCATTTTTGTAAAGACCTATAAATATTCACTCTTCAAGAACACTCCCACATATTTGTGCCCAAATTCCGTAATTGTGTCAGTTAAAATTTATAAGATCTAGCTTGAAACTCACCATGTTGACCCCCTGATTTGATGCTAGATTTAGTTTTCAATTTGAAACCTCGAAACAATCCACTAAAAAAATATGAATTTTTAAGAGAATCTAAAACATTCATAAGACTTGTAGGCAACATGCTACATATCAAACCATTAGCTTTAATATCATGTTGGAAAATTGATGGATTTTTTATATTAGAAAACTCATATTCTAAAATAGAGGTGGTGTCTGAATACATTGTTACAACACCTAAGAACAACAAAACATAGTTAATCATACTAAGAACTGTAAGAAATTTTTTTATTTCCATACACAACGCATATAATATATTTTTCACCATATAATAAATATACCCATAAGACAATATTTTGTAGCGCCAATATGTAACAAACACAATCCATACTTTTATTAACATAAAAATTAATAATTAGATAAGAAATATTTGAATGAAAAACATAATGGAAACGAGTCATGGTAGAATGGAGGAATTCAAAAGGTTGAGTTGTAAATCTAAAAGATAATGCAAACCCTACATAAGGAATAAAAACATCACAAGTAATATTAACCTTAGACAATGAGGATAACAACTCCTCTTAACCACCCAAACTAAACCTAATTAACATCCTAATGTTGTTTTTATCCCTTTTTAATGCTTCATAGATATAAAATTGAAATGGATATTTTTTTTTCTATTTATAAAAACTACACCTCAAGTTCCATTTAAATTTGGATAATGTGGGTTGTCTTTAAAAGAGATAAATTGAATTGACATTAAGCAGAACCATAATGAAACCTCATCCAGAACTTGTTTTGGAAATAAAGAATTTAATTTGGTGATAATGTGGGTTGTCTTTAAATTAGATAAATTGAATTGAGATTAAGAAGAACCATATTGAAACCTTGTGGAGAACATGTTTTTCCAATAAAGAATTAAATTTGGTCATAGAATAAGATTTAAAATTGTTTTTGATTGAATAAAACCTTGTTTTCCTTATAGACAAGGAAATAAATTAACTAAGAAATAAACAAAAGCATCTTGAAATAGAGAAATTACACCCCTTAATGGCCTACCAATAAATCATTTCAAATAATATAATTTTCCTTAAATAACATTAATGAATTAGCTCTCACACTAGTTTTCTTATATAGTAAAAAGCAATTACAATACAATACCAGTGTTAGGAAATATATATGAGCATGATAATAAATATGTGGCAAGCATACAAAAATATCAATATAAATCAATATGCACGAGGCATGAAATGATACAAGAAGTGGTAACAATTCTCGTCAATGATACGCAATAGGCATGTATGATCAATGCCAACAATGCCTAATAATAATATGCATTAGATATATGGTAACATCAATATTGAGGACAATGTTTAAAAATGCGAAAAAATAAGCATATAACAATATTTGTGTTAAATGTTATGCTCTACAGGTATACACCGAGAGCAATATAAAAGATGATATACAAAAGATATTAAAATAAATCACCAATCCAAAGACACTACACAACAAATAGTCGTCTCTATATTTTTATATCTAGAGTCATGCCAAATCAGGGTACATCAAATAATGTATTACCACACACATTATACAAGAAATAATTCACAATATATGCAAGGTGGACATGGTTGGATTGGTGGGCCCTCCGAACCAACCATGTTTCTTGTGTTATAAAACTAAATCACATGCAAAGTTTTGTGAACAGACCATAGATAAAACAACGTCAATCAAACTAATGTATTAAACTTGATCCCCAAATTTTACATGTCAAAAAAGCATATATATGCCCCAACATCGTTTGATCTATGAAACAATCTATGAAAGTATAGATTTATACTATTTTTGCCTTCCTCCTTGATCAATTTTTATAGTGCAACCCCATTGAATTATACAATGATTACAATTAAAATAAAAATGAGTAAGGGATTTAATGAATCCCTTGTCTCATGCATAGACACCATCAACCAAGTCAGAACAATTAGAATAAGGATTCCTTAACAAGTTTAGGCAGATATTTGAATGATACAAACTATAGATTGTTGAACCTAGGCAGATTTGGAAAATTATTATGAAAACACTCTAAATCGTGAATGTGGTTTAGGAACAACTACAACTTAAAACACATCTTTGAAGAACACATGTGTCTCCCAAATCACGCACTCTTGAGGGAAATTTCTCATCATTCACCTAATTAAGGATATTCTACACAAATCCCAAGTTGGGAATTTCTATATTGTTCTTCATGACATTGGAAATCATGTTTGAAGTTAATCACAAATTTCTCTCTTGTGCAAGCTGACTAAAACATAGATCATGAGATGGAGGTGTGTGGAATTTACATAGGTACAATATAGATAATATGAAACCATGTTATCAACTCTAGGAATAAAACCTGTGTTGTGTAATTTCTGTTTGAGTTGCATAGATATTCCAACCTTAGAGGTCAGTTACATAAACTGTTTGGTAGCTACAACAACTAAGCATAACCGTCATTAGTAAAGCAGCCATAATCCTCTCCAATTCATTCAAAATAAATGAAATTAATGGCAATTAAGTACTTTACTACTTTTAGGCTTGCTACGGTATATTCATGAAGAAACGTAGTAGAAATGAAAATGAACGGGTGAAGGGCTGAGATAGAAGGATCAGAAATAAATGTTTTGTATGTTGAAAGAGATGAAAAAATAGTAACTGAAAACATAATTCCATCACATTGTTTTCTTAGACACACCTAATTCCTTCATGATCCCAATGAGCATATGACATGAATTATTCTATAACAAATTTATTTCAGCCTCTCTTCCTTATATTCATTCATATTATATAATCAAGAATCCCCTTCTCTACTAAAAAACCCCTTTGGCGATCTTATGAAAGCTTCTCTTATATAGGAAGGTTAACGAGGCTTATTTGAGCCTCTTCTTCCTTATATTAATTCATCCTCTATAATCAAGAATCCCCTTCTCTACTAAACAATCCCTTCAGTAACCCTTCTTACCAGGTCTTGTCTTACATAGGAAGGTTAAAGAGGCTTATGATGTCTTATAGGTAAGGAATCCATCTAGTTTTCTCTACCATACACAACAAATATCTCATACATGATTCATGACAATCAAGGCATATCATGGCTTTCCAATGTCACCAAATGGCCATGTTCCTATTTTTTTCATCTCAATAGCCATCATTTACCCTTCCTGTATATATATTTTCATAACACTTGTATGGCATGCATATCTTTTTTGTGAGATATCATCATAAGGATTTTGGTCAAAAATATTTTGTCTCAAATAAAATATCATAAGCATGAGATATTTCTCATGATGTTTTCGTTCCCGCATGAGGTGGTACCCACCCATCATTATGCAATTACACTCATTTCCATATCCTAGGCCATTCTACCTGCACTTCTGACTTTCAATAAGCCAAACAAGGTTATGATATATGTATATAATCCCTTTAATTACGATATTTACATCAATTTTGAACTGATCTCCAAAAATTTCTTACACACTTCAATAACTTAATAATTTTAGTTGTATATCACATATATTTAAAGGAGACTATGCTTTAATTATCAAACATAACTCTTACACTTCTATCCACAATCCATTACATGATTTCTTTACTCATTCTCTTAACTATTTTCCATCTCGATAGCTCCATGCAAGCACATATCACCAAAATTTTTTCTAATCATTGTGTTTCCAATCTCCCACCTTAAACATACTTCACCAAAATATTGATCATTGATGTGAATTTAATCATAATTCATATAAATAAAGCTATGTATTAACCCTAAATAAATGATTACCATTCCTTCAAATTACCGATTGTAACAGTATGATCAATCCATACCTACACAACTACATTCATTATTCTTCATGTTTCCTTACATGGTTGATACTCTTTGGAAGATTATATGTGCCCATGATTAGCCTTCCCATGAGCATCCTTTGTCCTTTTACTTTGTATGGGGTTGTCAAGCAATTATCTCATCATCATGTTTAGTCATGCCTAAACACATAGAAAAATCACAATTATATTAGCTTATCGAGCCAATAAAAAATCACATGCCTCAATATTTTTAAATCATCATTTAATAGATGTCATGCCTGAGTAAATTTGCATGCACTCTATTAGGAATTCTCTTTATGCATTTATCATTTCAATTCTCACAATCAATTACTTAACTTTCCATATTTAATTATCATTCTCAATCTTATATCATTTTTACATTTTAACTCTTTTTGGTATATTTCTTGGCCCATCCAAGTCCATTGTTTAAACCCTATTCTGATACCACTGTAACATAGCCAAACCCATTTGTACGTTGTTGAGGGTATATGTATCAATTTTTTTCTTTGTAATTCAATTATATTTTTTTTTATGATAGCACCGTCATGTTCTCCTCTTTAAGAACTTTCCAAACTTTATAAAATTCAAGTTCGAATCAATAAGATACGATGATCCGAAGATTATAACCCTTGGTTCCATGTCAATTCTAATGAAAAAATTCCATATGGTAGATTAAATTGCATCTTAGTCCACATGTCACACCAAGTTGAGTGTTAAGTGATCATTAGGGAAATCTAACTTACCATGTCTTTTACTATCTCAAATTAATTTATATTACGTGCATTTACATAAATGGGATTTAAAAAAAAACTTTTAATCCATCAGTTCCATGTAAATATTTATATATCACCCTATTTAAATAATAATTAAACCCATAGTGAAAATAAAACTCATGTTTAAGGGTAGTCCACATGCAAATTTCCAAAGTATCGAAGGTTTCTTCCACAAAATTTGACAAGTTGTTGATAGTAAAACCCAATATATCTAATTTCCAATGGAGTAAAATTCAAAATGTTCATTGATTATTGGTGAGGTCAACCCCTAAGGTAGAACCCCAAAATTTTTAACCAACAATCTATGAGGTCAACCCCAAACGTTTCACTGAAAACACATGGATTTATAAGCCATCGATAAAATTTAATATGTTACCCTTTCAAAAATTGTTTCCAATGTTGCTAGTGGTTGATGACCTTATTAGCCATCGATGAAATTCAACACTTTACATTATCAAAAATTTAATCCAATCTTGTCGATCGACGATGAAATTACCGGCTATGGGTGAAATTTAATACTTTTACCATTTGAAACCATTAATTCATTCCTTGATTTTCGATGCCATCAATGAGTTCTACACACAATGGTAATAGGTAAAGATTGAGTTTACCTTTGAAAACTTAGGACATTCGGTGGATATTTAAGTTCTTTCACTTCCTGCATTAAACATTAGAGAGGATTATATCTATTGAGGGATATCAATCAAATTTACATGCGTAAAAATCAAGGAGTTTAACTCTGAAAAATTTGGACATTTTGAGGATAATGAAGGTTTTGCACTTCCTACATAAAATCTAGGAATTTTCATTAAACATTAAAAAGGATTATCTCTATCAAGGGATATCAATCAAATTTACGAAGAGCATAAACCTACAAATGATCATTATTTGGGTAAATATCTTGCCCAAAATTCTCTTCTTCTTCATTTATGGAAAGTTCACGAATATAAGTGACCATACACATATCCACATTCACTAATGTAAAAATATTTCTTTCCAATGTTGACTAACCCTAATGTTTATGTAGACATTTCTCTTAAGCAAGTATTTGCACCTAAATAGGTAGGATTCAAATGAAAATGAGCATACTTACCAAAGTTATTGCCCACCATATTTTATCATTCCTTAGTATATAAGTAGATAGGATTAAAATGTACACATGAAAAATTACCCAAGGTTACTATCCACCAAAATATAAGTAGGAAATTTAACATGATTAGGAAAGAGGATTATCTAGTTTAATTTGTCCACTTCAAACATCAATTTATTCCCACAAGATAGATCAATATCAAACATAATTTAGATATGAATGTTTGCAAGTTGGAAACTGATCTGGGAATGAGTCTTTTCCACCCAACCATAAGCTCAACTGCACATGAACTTTCTACAACTAGCCACCCCTTAGATAGGGTATGATACCACAAGGGGAAAACTAATAACTCAATAGTATCTAACTACATGAAAACAAATCTCTTTCACTCATAAAAAGTTATGGATCTCCTTTCCCAATTGAATATAGGCCTCTGTGATCTCTAAATGCCTTTCAACTTGGTTAGCAAATAAAACAAGGGAAATAATTTTTTAGGTCTAAATTCCCTTGGAAATTTCCCTACCTTTTGCCTGTGATTCTCAACCAACACATAAAAAATCGCAACTCACTCTTCCCAAATAGATTCCATAACCCTTTTTTCTAGTGTTTGACAAGAAACATTCATCTTTAGGGAGCCCATAACACACCAATGTCATTCCCTTTTGCGATTGGCACATTTATTATCATATATGGGCCCTCAAAATGTAGTTTAATCACCTATAATGCTTCGTCCATAATTCTACTAGTGAATTTCACTACTTAAGCACTTATGTATATTTTTTCCTTATGGGTGTATCCCTTTATGCATGAATGGAAAAATCTATCTATCCATGAATGTCTTAGACCCCCTTTTTCCTTCATGGGTCTCTTCCACTTTCCATATTTTTCCATAATATAGTCCCACATTTAACTTAGTCTCCTAGGAAATCCATGGGTTAGCATCAAAATCCAAGAGATGTACTAAAACTATTCCTTCCATTAAAATTTTAAGAAATATTCTAGTTGCCACTCAATGCCCCATATTTATGAGGGTGATTGTTCCAACTATCCAGTCCTTCAAAATCAATTGGTTATTGGAAAAGAGGAAAAAGGATTAGATTCAAATTTGAAATTCATGGAAAGGATTTAGCAAGACAATTCCGTGGAACAACTTCATTTTTTTACGCTCATGGTATCGTAGCTCATATTACTGCTCATATGTTCCAAGTTAGTTGTGTCATCATATTTATTAATCAACCATTTATATTAGATATACATTTTTCCTCTATTTATCTACTTCATTTTTTTTGCACTAACGACACAATATTGTTGACACAATTAATACAATGTCATCAACATAATTAATTAAAATTTTACAAATTAACTATCAAGTCGAGATTGGATGTTATAATAACCACATGAAGAACTTGTGCATTTTAATATTTTTTATTTTAGTTTCAATGTAAATTTATATATAAATAAGAGTTACCTCTTGATTCAAAATGAGGACTCTTATAGAATATTCCATATTATGATGGAATAGAATAAAACTTCTTGAGGTTTTATCTCGTATATATTGTAATTTTACAATTATATATATAACACGTCTTGATTTAACTTTAGGATGTTATAGTGTAATTTTCTTCCATGCGAACATGGTAGGCTTTTGTTTTCTTTTACTTCATGCAAATCAATTTCATGATTATCTTTACATTGTTGCAAGAGTGTTCATTTTTTTTGTAATGATTCTTTTAAACTCATAGAATAATTTTCCTTTATCAACAACAATTCATGGAAATAAAAGGGGTCTAGATCATGTCAAGGGATAACCTGGTGACAATAAGGTCCCAATAGGATTATCAATGTTCAAGTACATGGTCATTTCCAAGAATGATTAAGTAAGCTATTTTTTTTATTTCTAAGTTTTCGGATTCATTCCATCACCAAAAAAATTCAAACAATGTACTTGTTGTCATGGAACATGCATAATGTCTAATGACATTGTTGACAACTAGTTAGTTTAAACCCCTTGGATATTTGTATTGATATTAATATATATTATTCACTTTTATTAATCCATTTTTCAAAAAATTGTAACATTTTTTTTGTTATAAAATTATATTTCCTTCTACCTGCTTAATTCAATGAAGTGGTGCATAGTAGAACATATTTCACGATAACCATACATACATAGTGATGTCAATGAGACTTGAACTTGGGTAGGGAGGTTATCATTAAAACCTCCCAATGATTTGGGACACACTTAATTTACTAAACTATTGTAACACATGCCATATAACTATTTTGTTTCGTTACACATCTCTCCCATATTATATTGTACCAAGTGCCTCTCATTATTTAAATACAAAGTTAGGATAAATTTAAACAAATATTATTCAATTTTTAATCATATGGATTATTATTTGGGAAACCCTTGTGCACTTTTATTCGTGCCAAGAATGATACCTAGTGTAAATTAGGGAATTTAAATTATATGAAAAACTTGTATAACATATAAAGTTATCAACCATACCTTAATAATGATGAAAACAATTTGAATAACCCTAATAGTTAAAGATATATATGTACTTATTTGTGAGAGTTCAAAAATTCAGATCTAAAAAGAGTAGAGATAAAAATAAATAAATGGAAGTGAATGCCTAAAATTCTCAAAGTCTAAAATACTTTGAATCTAAGGTTGGGGTTTTGGGCGCTTAAACACAGAGTATTTTATTTATGGACGGGGGGAAGTCAGGGTATATAAATAAGGTCTGTATCTCGACAAACGGTACTTTTTATTAGTAATTCTAATACTAATAGGGCTTTATTTCAAGGTGTGACAAGAATGGAATAGGAAGAACCCCAAAATGGTGAAGTTAAACATATAGAGAGGCCTATCAATAGTAGGAAGAAGCATGTATTGGATAATTCATGGAATTTCTAGTTCGACAACCCTTCCAAGAAATCCAAGTCAAAAACATGGGGAAACTCCCTTCGTTTAGTCTATACCTTTAATATGGTTGAATATTTCTGGTGGTAAGTTTTTTCACATCTTGAAAATGCAAAATATGTGGTTCATTAGGGTTTTCTTTACCATTTTCTCATGTCATGTATCCTCCTGATCACGTTGTGTAGTTTATGAAAAAACATTCTTTTTCCAAGAAAGTTGCCCTCATGGGAAGATTTCAACTTCTTTAAAGCGAGTATAGAGCACAAGTGGGAAGACCTTACATGTGCCCGTGGAGGAAAGTGAACTACCACTAAAACCCAAGACAACAATGATGGATTGTATCAACTATGGCTTAACACTGTAAAACCCAAACTATCATTCATACATGTTTGTGTATAGGTGTTTTTTTTTAAATTCAATTCAGCTCATATAGATTTTGTTATCTAATTCCTTGGCCATGATCGGTGAGAAATTTGAGGAAGGCGATGAAATTTGTGGTGTTGTGGATAGTGCAAGAGCTAGACAAGAAATATTTCCTCGTGGACCAAACTTCCACCAATGAAGCTTCCCAGGAATTTTTTTTTTCATCAAGGGAATTTCTTTGTAATGTGAATCTCTTAGAGATACATTATGTTGGATGAATGACCTAGGATCAGTTAACTATTAGATATCACAAGATAGAAAAACAATTAACTGCACTGAGGTTGCATACCCCATGGTATGCGGATCGAATCCAGGTCTTGTGCAAACAATTTCACTTGATTTTTTTCTTTCTTTCCCTCTTCCTTATTTACTTCAACCCATTCCTTGCCACGTGTCTTAATTGGATCTTTAATTGAGTCTGATTAATTATCATCATTCAAGAGTTCAGAAGGGTCTGTTTCCCTCCCCTCTTTAATTTAATCCGATGGCTCACCTTTCTTATCCTCCCTTGCTGGGGCTGAGGATACCATCAAATCTTGCTTCAACTTCGTCCAAATATCTGTTTATTGGCATTTGAGTCTGATTGATTCTCATTATTCAGGAGTTAAGAAGGGTCAATTTCCATTCCCTCTTCAATTTGATCCAATGATTCACCTTTCTCATCCTCCCTTGGGAAGGCTGAGGATACCATCACATCTTGCTTCGACTTTATCTAAATCTCTGTTGATTGGAATTTCATTTTTTTTCTTCAAGTCTTACTAGCTATGAGGGATCTACTATTGGGCCATTAGAGTGAGCCCATCTAGCATCAATCTTATCTAGGTGATTTCATCATCCATCTTGTTGATTTTTTATTGAAAATGTACTAGGTGCCTTGCGGCTAAACCAAGGCTCCCTTTCAAAAATTTGGTCTGAATCCTCTTTGTGAGAAAATAAAGTAATATGAAATTTTATTCTGCAGAGGAAGGAAGAGATAAATCATTATACCAATGAGATCAAGTTCCATGAATATAAAAGTGATGGGTTGGCTAGCAACCAGAGAACTTTCCAACCAGGGTATAATTAGTGAGATTGGGGGCCAGATTTTATGGAATGACTGGTGAGAGTTTGTAAGCTATAAATTCATGCTATATTTTAAGTTGCTGTAATTTATCCATATTTTCATTAGGAATCTTGTTTTTTCACTTGATGGGTAATTAGAATCATGACTAAAATCAAAGAATCTGTTTGATTGTAGAGGGGAACCTGTTCTAAGCATATTTGTAAGTTATATGGCTAGAGCCTTCCAATGTAATGGAAATGATAGGTATACATCTATAACAGACATGAGGATCCATCACCCATGCCTTCCCTTTGCTTTTGTTTTTACGAACAGTTAAATTAAGATAAATTTTAATATTATCAGGGTCTGGAATAAAATTTTCCTTTAACAACTTTTATTTCTATCGTAATTTTTTCTATTATTAAGAGAGAGGGACATAGTACCCTTATTTCGGGACTATTGACATTTTCAACGTATAACGTGTTGGACTATTGACATTTTCAATGTATAGCGTGTTAAAATTTAAGTTCAGTAACATCATTTTTAGGTTGGGAATTTGTCCTTTGTAACTAAAGTTTCTCATAAAATAATATTTTATATTGAAATTTGCATTAGCTTGTTATTGTTATCCTATCGTATTTATTATTTATATGACCTTCGTAAATGGAAATAATCTTGGTAGCGCAAAGCATAAATTGTATCTTATGCTATGATTTTGGAATTTTTTAGCAACAATTAGTAGAAAGGAAATTTATGGAAAGACTGTCACTATATTGATTTAGCTATATTTTTATACTATTTTTTATTTTATTTTTCAGAAATGAGAAAATCCAAGCAATAAAAATTACATGAAGGGCATGTGAATTTGGAATCAGGGAAAAGGAAGGAAATAAAGAAAAGGAGACCTGCAACAGTGGATGATAATGTGGATGAGGAAAATAAGGAGGATACATCTTTAAGAGGAATGAAAAATATGTAAAGGTTGGTTGCAAACCTTTAGAATGTTTTTTATTTTGATATTTGATTGATTGTATAAATTGTTCAGTATTGCATGAAATTTTCCTTGTACAAAATATTAGTCGGTGAAAGTTTTAGAAAAATTATGAAGAAAACATAATTTGCATGTCACAAGCCAAGTCTAGCTCCAATAATTTGACATAAAGTTATTTTAATGTCTAATTTTCATCTTGAAATTTTCCTTGGAATCAGTATGTTCTTTGCTAGCTTCTACATACACACATGATGTCTATCCAAACCCTAGAATTGATCTTATAGGGCAGTCTGACATATGTTAAAATATGTTCATCATGGAATTGTAATGCATTCATTAAATTTTGTTTTCAGTCATCTATCCTTACCAGTTTCTCTTGATTTTACCATGTGTGAAATACATTATTATTGTCTCAAAACTTTCCTCTGAAGAAAATTTTTCTTTTCTATCCACTAAATACATACATTTCCTTCCCAATCCATATGTTTACCTTATAGGGCACACTGACATACTAAAATTTTGTCATTAAGGAAATATAATGCATTCATTGTATGTTGTTTTTACTTTCAAATCAACTATCCTTACCATTCTTTATTGTTTTTACCATGTGCCCAATTATTTGTTATCATCTCAAAAGTTGGCTTGAAATAAGTATGTTCTTTGTTAGCTGCTACATACACACGACATATGTTCAATTCCTAGGATTGATCTTATCGGGAAAATTCACATATGCTAAAACGTGTTCATTAAGAACTGTAATGTACATATTCTAAAATGTGTTCATTAAGAACTGTAATGTACATATGGTAAAATGTGTTCACTAAGAACTGTAATGTATTTGTCAGATGTTTTCTTGTGTCATCTATCCTTTCACTTTTTCTTGTTTTGACCATGTCCCTGATTAATTATTATCATCAAATTCAATTTTCTTTGATATCTCCATGTGGTGTGTCACTAGTTACTCTCTAATGTTGGATGCAAAGCCTTCACCAGTTGGAAGGGCAAGTGAAACTTGGAAGAGTTACCATTGTCACGTTGGCACCCTCTTCCCTCAGGTTTATTTACAATCACCACAAAGGGCTTCCCTATGTCCGCTCAATCCAGGAGTGTATGGCATATAGGCTAGATCATGGAATAATCAAGAATATTCTCTCTCTCTCTCTCTCTCTCTCTCTCTCTATATATATATATATATATATACACTAATTTCTAAGTTTGATTCACTGTTTGTAGCAAATTAGTACACATAAATATTCTCTTACAATTTTCTTAGGGTCAACAAAAGTATACTTTTATATCTCTTTTTATATCTAATTTTAGCCTTGGAAAACAATGAATTGAAATTTTTATTAAACCATGATAATCCATATTTAGAAAGTGATTCACAAGTGGATAAAAGCCAACAATATTTGAAAAATATTTCGAACACAAAGGGAATATTAGACAACTTGTAAGTCTATTCTAGACATATGCTATTATGAGCTTCAACTATTAGAAAACATATAAATCTATTTTATACCTTGCACTGATGATTTTCCTGTAGGCATTGCTTGCCCACTCTTGAGGAGGTGGTTAGTAATACAATACTATAAGGGTAATTCCAGGGAAACTGTGTGTCCATAAAATAAACCTTGGTTGCATATGAAGACTGAATCATTTGTGCCATAGAGATATTTTTGGTAAGTGGAACAAAAAAATGTTGAAATCCTTTTGTCTACTATGGGTGTAACATGGCATTCAAATTACTTTACAATTATTTTTGATAAATTGATTTGAGTCTCACTAGTAGGAAATACAACATGAGTGGAATATAATCTCAAGTATTATATATACAAATTTGGAAAATAAGATAATACTATTAATGTATGACTAATGACTAAAAAAGTAGGTCAATGGGACTAAAGTGTACACTTATATGAATAAAATGTAGGAGTGTCAACACAAAAACTACAAAGTGAAGTTGAGTTTGGACAATGGAACTAGATACCTTCATATTGTTGGTGCTGCTCAATGGTTGAGTAGTGGAGGCAGCCATTATATTTCAATTGATGTCTTCCTGGTGTTCATAATACATGCATAGGTTTTTAGTATGCTTAATCTATATCTGGCCTCTAAAGAATAGACCTATGCTACTCACACCTGAACCATAGGACACCATTTGCATGCTCACAAGATTCATTTTTTATTTATGTTTTATGATCAATCACTAATCCATAAATAGCGTAAGTATGTTTAAAACAATTGAAAATCATTCAAATACAATAAACATGAAATACAAGTTTGAAACATCAAAATTCAAATCAATGAAGGAATAATGGAGCCTATTCTCAAACGTTTAATGATTATTAATCAAGAAATACTCTCCATTACACTTAGATCAACATCTCCGTTACATTTTCACCCATGAGTTCAAACATAAATAGAGGGACAACACCATGATTTTGGGCAAAGTAATTTTAGAGTAGATAATCTCCCTAGTAAATAAATATTTTTATGGGAACTGTTACTGCATATATTATCATTCTTCCAAATTTTTAACAAGATGCTAAAGGAGCACCAAAGGTTTGCAGATGGAAGTTGGGATTACATACTATTTCTCATGTTTTGGTCTTTCTCTAATGATTCAAGCACTAATGTAGTGACCAAATTATTTTAATCTAGAAATTTAATCACCCTGGTTATTCAATGCCCATCTCTGTGAATTGACTATTTCTATACATTTTTTATAAATATTACATACTTTACTTACACATTGTAAACCTAAGTATATATATGATATATATTTCACTCAAGAGCTAGTGGACATACTAGTATAATCCTTAATACGTAGGAAAATAAATCAATTTTATTCCTTATGTGTGAATGTCTCTTTTAATGGATGGTAGGTAGTGATATGTTATGATGAATATAGGATTTTGATTGGAGGCTCAGTAGTTAGCTCAAAAATGAAAGTTCTCAAAAATGCTCCAAACTAGAACAAATAGATAGAGCTCGTCACCAGGGATTCAAACACAACTCATTTCAACAAAATCTGTGTTCATTTGAGTGAGTTATGATATGTTTTTTGTTTTCTCAAATAGGTCAAAAACGTGCAAAATAGTGACAGAGTGATGACTTGGCAGTCTAGTCAGCACCCCAGGAATATCCAGGGAATATTATCCAGTTTTCAGACAATGACACTATGACAACTGTCACAGTTAGATTCACCAATGTTTCTTCGGAAATTGAATTTTTTCTTCCTATTTCTAAGGTTGAAATTTTAATTATATGGTGCATTATTATTATTTTTATATTTTTGGATTTGGACCAATGGAGAAGGGCCACGTGGAACAGGCAGGTTTCCATGTGCCCTCCCTCGTGGCATATTATGGTTCACACATATTTTCAAACCTTAAGGGTTTTAACCCTAACTAACATGGTAGAGACTATATGGTGGCTATCTCTAAACCTAACGGAGGCTAACCATCTAAAGGAGAAGCTCTAAACTGAAGGACAAATACATACATGGTGGGGGAATTATAAACCTGGCGGAATAGACAAGTATTGTGGAAGATTAAATATATACAATGTAGGTTTATATGTATTATAATCCAAAGTCTGAACTTTGGATATGGATAATGTATTGCGCATCAAAATATATGACAGGGGTTGGGGTCGAGCCCACGACCACCTATGTGCAAACTTATCGTGCCTCTATCTCCTCTACATCGTGGGTATTAACCCATAAGGCACCCACATGTTTTCAAAGTTCATACAAGCTAGATTTTGGGGTCTAGAGGGGGTCATCCCCCTCCCATATGTCTAAGTGCAAAGTCCGAAGGCCAACACTATTCATTTACAAAGTATTAAAATTCATTAAAACATGTAATTACACCACTAATGTGGATTAACTCATACTAATCTACAGTTTAGTATTAAACATGATTTTTGCCTAATCCTTTGCTAATCTCAATGAAATAATTCTTATCTTAACGTTAAAGCGCAGTTAGACTAGCAACATAGTTGGCAGAGCCCGTCAAATGCGGCGAAAGCTCCACTTTTAGTGGACTTATCTTGAGAACTTCCAATTTTAGTGGAGAAATTATAGGACAAATTATTTTTTCCATAACTGAGGAAATTTTCGACAAATGTTGGCTCAAGAAGTGGCATTATTGGTAGATTTTGATGTTTTTGATCCATTGGAGTAGGTTGCAGAGGCAACACGAAGCCATAAAAATCACTTTTTATCAATTAAAACTAATACAAATGCCCGTGCCATGGAAGCTCAACCGATGAGATGTAGCCTAGGAGGGGTGAACTCCTTCATTAGTTGTCTATGTTTGTTGTGTTCTATATGATTATGTTCATCATTTAGTTTCCATGGTTTTATGTTCATGAATTAAACTTAATCTCATCAAGTTTTTTGATTTATCAATCATATGCACATCAATAAAACCTTATACAAGAAACGGACCAAAGAAATTTCATATTAAATCAAAAAATGATATTAGCACAACATTAACTAGCAATCAATTTTTGATAAATTTGGTATCAGAGAAGAAGGTTTCTTAATGTAATTTTCTCACTTTGCTTGAGATTGTGCAAGAAGGGTTTAAATATTTGTTCTTTTGTGATGCTTACAATGTTGAAGTTGCAGAGAGGAGAAGGGAATATATTGGTTATTAGTCTTGATATTAGGACCAGAAGAAAGAGATATGAGAGAGCATCATCTTCAACCAAATTTCCACTCAAACTTTCACTTGAAGCACCTCAATTTCTATCTCGAGAAGGTGATATTGAAGAGGTACAAATTTCACAGCAAGTTGAGGTGATTGTAAAGGTACAAGCATCAAGAGTTGAGCTTCAATCCTTAGCCATTATGTCAGGTGTTGGAGAGACTCAAGGACATTGAGAAGAGAAAGATGTCAAGGGATACTTGAAGGAAATTCAAAGAATGGTTAAAATCATGCTTGATGCATTCACTGTAGAAAGAGGAGGAGAAGGTTCTAAGCCTCCAGATGGAGAAGTAACTTCAGATGACAAGAAGGATGAAGAGAAGAGTTTGAAAGGAAGTGGGGTAAATAAACCTCCATCTCCACCATCCTCATCCTCATAATCTTCATCAACATAATCATCTTCCACTTTCACCACAAAAGCCACCCACGCTCATTCAAAAACCCCAAAAGGAAAAAATCCATTACTCAAGTTGGACATCAAGTTTGAACTTCCCAAGTACAATGGTGAGGTAAATGGAGATAGGTTAGACATTTGGATCTATCAATTGGAAGTATACTACCGAATTCATAATATACAAGAGGACAACATAAATATCTATTTGGCTTCATTAAAGCTAGAAGGAGCAGCACTAGTTTGGTGGGAGGTAAAGAATCAAGAGGAAATGTGAATCCATGGTAAGATATCCATTTATTCCATTAAAATATAGTTTTATCGATTATCCTATATGCAAAAATAAATTATGAGTTGGCAAAAATTTAGGCAACTAAAAGGCCAAACAATTCAAGAGTACACCCAAGAGTTTAGAAAGAGGGCTTTATTGTTAGGAGTAAATTTGAATTCTCAAGGAAAACTCTTGAAATACATTGGGGGTTTACCTTTCTACATGAAACATACTATCCTTATGTTTAACCCGAACAACTTAGATGAATTATGTGTGCAAGCCACGCATCTTGAAGCGAGGGGAAAGAACATTTAGGAAGAGGGTAGTAAGAAAATTCCATTCAAGGGTAAGGGACAAGAGAAAGGAGGAAAATGGAAGGGAAATAAGAATGCAAGCGTCAAGAAAGAAGGGGATAAAACTACATGAATTTTTTTTTCCAAACAGGGGCATGATGAATCCCGCTATTGGAAACTACATCCTAAAACTAAGCCCTAAGAAACCAAATAAAGGGAAACAAAATATGATTACCACCACACAACAAAATCCTGGATCCGATTTTAAAGATGAGACCAAGATCGTAGCCATTGTTACCAAAGGAAAGGAAGCCCTAGCAAGTACTAGTTACTCAAATAGTCACAAAAACACTCCAAATGAATACACAAGGATAGAATTGTTCCATGTTAGAGTGATTTCAAATCATACAAATATTGATGCATTGTTTGATAGTGGGTCACAAGAAAACTAATTTTAGAAGACTTGGTCAAAAATGTTAATCTTGAAACCGTACCACATTATAAACCATACCCTTTGTGTTGGATACTTAAGAATGCCAATTTACAAGTTAGAAGGAAATGCATATTTCAATTTTCTATTACTGCAAACTTTGTTGATGCAGTTGAGATAGATGTGGTTCCACTTGACATTTCTGGGATTATCTTGGGAAGTCCATATTTTTATGACAAGAAAGTGGTGTTTTATCTCCATGAGAACAAATATAATTTTCTTAAGGATGGGATGGAGTATATTTTGAGAGCTCATCTCAAAAAACTGAATATTTCTTTAGTTAATGCAACACAAATGAAGAGGCTAGTTAATGCAAGTAAAATTTTTTTGCTTCTAATGATCAAAAAAAAGGATGATGTTGACTATGAATATTTTGAAGGATGTGATGACAAATTAAAATATGAATTGTTTGATGTTGCAAGTCAGCATGGCGATATGTTTCAAGAGCCAAGTGGGTTACCTCCCAAGAGGGGAATTCAGCATGAGATTCAACTGTAGCAGGATGTTCCACTTCCAAACATTGGTATGCATAGCATGTCAATTATGGAGATTTTGGAAATCAAGAATAAAATCCAATAATTTTTTAACAAAGGTATCATACGCCCATCTACTTCTCCATGTGGTTCACCAATATTTTTGGTGCCAAAGAAGGATGAGACTTGGCGCATGTGCATAGATTTCTGTGCACTGGATAAAATAACGGTAAAAAATTGCTATCCACTCCCACACATTGATGATTTGGTAGATCAACTAAATTATGTAAGATATTTCACTAAGATATACTTGTGAAGTGGTTATCATGAAGTTAGAATAAATGAGGACGACATTTGGAAAATTGCATTTAAAACTAGACAATGATTGTTTGAGTGCCTAGTTATGCCATTTGGTCTAGCAAATGCTCCAGCTACTTTCATGAGAGTCATGAATGATGTACTAATACCATTTCTAGATGAAATCATCATTTTTTACTTAGATGATATTTTTATATTCAGCAAATCCAGAGATGAACATGTCATGCATGTGAACAAGGTACTTGATGTCTTGAAAAAAGAGCAGTTATTTTTAAAGGTGTCGAAGTGTGATTTCGGAAATAATTATTTAGTGTATTTGGGGAAAATTGTTGGAGGATGTGAGTTGAAGATAGACCCTTCCAAAGTAGAGGTCATTTTTAATTGGCCCAAGACCAATACAGTTACAAAGGTAAGAAGCTTTCTTTGTGTAGCACAATATTAGCGGAAATTCATTGCTAATTCTTCTTCCATTGCAGCTCCATTACATGCATTGAAAGTATCAAAAAAGTATTCAATTGGGAAGATATACATAAAAAATAATTTTATGCTTTAAAGAAAAAGATAATTTCAACATCATTATTGGCTCTTCCAGATCTTAGTCAGCCATTTAAGATCCAAACAGATGCAAGTGATTATGCCATGGGAGCAATTAATTTCTCATGCAGCATGGTAAGCCTATTTCATTTAATTCTGAAATTTTTAATTTAGCTGTGACTATCTATCACACCTATGACAAAGAATTATATGCATTGGTATAAAGTGTAAAGAAATGGAAGCACTATTTGATGGGGAAAGAGACCGTTATCCATACTGACCATCAACCATTGCAGTACTTACAATCACATTCAAAGTTGCAACAATCAAGACATTTCAGGTGGTTTCATTTGGTTATCAGGTATACTAAGGGAGTCTACAATAAAGTAACTGATATGCTCTCTAGGCCTATTGTAAATTCTTCTATTATACTCAAGCAAAATTCAGTTATGCCTGAAAGTTACATTGAACAATATGCATATGATAGTGATTTTCAAGATGTGTGTGAAAGCTTGAGTCAAGGAAACAAAAATGAAGATTTAGATTATCGTGTGCATAAAAATTTGTTGTATCACTTAGGCAAGTTATGTATACCACAGGGAGAAAGAAACTGTATCATAAGGGAGGCATACAGTTCATTGATTGCTGGACATTTTGGTGTAGGCAAGACAATAGCGAATCTCCAAAGGTATTTTTATTGACCACACATGATTGATAATGTATCTCATTTTATTAGAGGATGTTCTTCATGTGTAATAAGTAAGCCTAGTAATAGGAAACTTGGATTGTACACTCCAATTCCGATTCCTTCACATCCTTGGGAGAGTATCTCAATGGATTTTGTAGGTGGTCTTCCAATGTCAAGGAAAGGTCATGATTACTTGTATTTTGTGGTAGATAGGTTCATCAAAATGTGTCTTTTGATGCCATGTAAGAAAAAAATTACAGTTGAACAAACCTCTCATATTTTAATTCAAAATGTTTGGTTTCATTTTGGTCTTCCTACTTCTATTGTAACTGACCGAGATTCCCAGTTTGTTGGGAATTTTTGGAAAAAATTATGGAACATGATCACAAAGTTGTAGAACAATACAACATTTCATCAACAAACATATGGTCAGACCGAGGTGGTAAATAGGACAGGAATTTATCTTCCTAGAGGTTATTGTAGCAAACATCCCAGGTTGTGGGATGAATCGTTGTGTTACATTTAGCATGCATACAATAGGACAAAGAATTCTTCCGTAAACACATCGCCATATGAGGCATGTATTGGGTACTTTCCAAGATCACCTTTGGACTTCGTCTTTGAGAAATATGTCTCTATATATGTTCATAGTGACATAGATAAGGTAAGGAAGCTCATTGAGCAAATTCAGTTGGTACATCACACAGTGCAACAACAACTTGAAAAGAGTCCAAGCAGCTACAAGGAAAAGCATGATAAGCACCGTGTTGATCACAAATTCCAGGATGGAGATGAATTTTGGATATATATAAAAAAATAAATATTGCAAGGGGAAGGTAAAAAGCTCAACCCAATATATTATGGTCCATTTAAAATTCTGTAAAAGATTGGTGCTAATGAACTTAAGCTAGATTTGCCTCCTTATATGAAAATATATTTTATCATTAATGTTGAGAATTTGAGATTGTTTGAGCCTCATTTAATTGATGATCAAGGAGAGCATGTTAAACTGCCATCAATAGATGATTTCTTGCCAGAATATCTTAATGAACTTCAGTAAGATCTGATACTTGATAGAAGAATCAGAACTTCAAAGATAGGGAATGTCAAATACCTTAGAGTAGGACTCAAGGGAAAAAAATCCTTCCAAGGCCAAATAGATGGAGAGTGAAAGGGCGAGGGAGATGTACCATCACCTACTGAAAAAATTTATAGTATCTTCTGGGGTCCAAAAGGCTTCTAGTGGGGAGGAATAATCAGAGGCTTAGTATTTAGCTCAAAAAAATAAAGTGCTTAGAAATACTCTAAACTATAATTTTTGGATAGACCTCATCACCAGGATTCCAATGCAACTCGTTTCATCAAAATCTGAATTCGTATGAGTAAGTTAGGTCTGTTGTTTGTTTTCTCAAACAGGTAAAAAACGTGCAGAACAGTGACAAGCTGATGACTTGGCTGTCCAGTCAACACCTCAAGAATATCCAATGAATATTCTCTAGTTTTCATCTAATGGCACTGTGACAATTGTCACAGTCAGATTCACTAATGTTACTTTGGAAATTGTAGTTTCTCTTCCTACTTCTAAGGTCGAAATTTTAATTAGATGGTGCGTTATTATTATTTTAATATTTTTCGATTTGGGCCAATGGAGAAGGGCCACATGGAGCAGTCAAGGTCTATCACATGCCCTTTGCCCATGGCATATTATGGTGCACACATATTTTTGAACCTTAAGGGTCTTAACCCTAACTAACCTAGCAGAGACTATATGGTGGCTATCTCTAAACCTGCCGGAGGCTAACTATATGACAAAGCAGCTCTAAACTGGCGGACACATATATACATGGTGGAAAATTAGTGTGGTATAGCCACTATATAAAACAAAGGTGTATATGTATTATAATCCAAACACTAGTAGAAAATGGCTAATTAGTTACTAAAAAAATGACTAAAGTTTTCATGTAAACGATTATTTTTCGATCGGTGACCAATAGTAGCTAATTTACAATACCTTATAACGCGACCAACTTTTGGTCATTTTTAGCTTAGTCATTAATTGGTTATCTCAATTTTTCTCTCTAGTTTTATATTTTGTCATTAATTTGGTCATTGATTTAGTCATTAATTCAGTCATTGATTTGATCATTAATTTAGCCATTGATTTGGTGATTAATTTGGTCAGTGATTTGGTTAGTGATTTAATCTTTGATTTGGTCATTAATTGTCACTATATCATCACCCAAGAAAACTCCTTACTGACCAAAGAAATATGACCAAAATGTTGGTCATGTTATAAGATACTGTAAATTAGCTACTAATAGTCATATATATACAAATTTTAGTCATCATTTGAAACCAATTAATGACTGAAGAAATATGACTAAAATTTAGTCGTGTTATAAGATACTGTAAATTAGCTACTAATAGTCATATATATGAAAAATTTAGTCGTGATTTGTAGTCACAAATTTATCATTTGCAGTAGTCATTTATTCATTATATAAACGACTAATTTAGTAGTTTATATTCATTTCATTTACTTTCATTAATAATCATTATAAATGACTAATTTAGTCGTATAGTCATTTTATTTTTGTTCAACATTAATCAATATAAACTACTATTTTAATAGTTTTAGATTGATTTTATGTGTTCATTATTAATCAACATAAATTAATTAGTATGATTTTGCAACTAAATTTTAAAAAAATGTCATACAAGTTACATGTTCATCTAATATGAAACACAAAGTCACATATGTTAATTAGAATACCAAGTAATATCAAGTGCAACTATAAATAATTTCGACCAAAAATTACATTGTATAAAATTTCAAGTATTAAAATATGACTTTCCAACTTAATATTGGTTGGAGTACAATTTACAGATAAAATATTGTTCATCACTTCAAAACATTATCATTATCTTGCCAAGAAATTGCAATTGAATTCACCAACTCTAAAAACTTGACCATTAGTATTTATCTGTGTCTTACGCAGGATATTGGCTCTACCGGTACCACTGGACCAGTACACTTATCTCTCTTTTTCACTCTAGTGTTATTTTTCCCCTGTTTCTTCAATCCTTGCTTCTCACCATCAATACTGAGTCCTTTTTCTGCAAAAACAAAACAGAAAAAGTTACAATAAAGAGTATAATATATGAAATTCAATGAACACTGGAATATAAACTAAAGTAGACTATAAAGGATTTATAAAATATATAACTCAACATCAGCAATATTGTTAATGTCATTTTTCCCCATAAAAGCAAGAAACTCCAACAATTTTTCTTTAGTTTGGAAATAGTGGCCACTATATGGCCAAATGACCTGTATTAGCAAAGGAAACATGTATTAACAAAGAAAATAAAATGTCACAAATAAACACAACAGAGCTAGCAATTTCTACTAATAATGTCTCATGCTCCACTTTTCTATTTGTATCATTTCCTCTAGTTATCTCTAAGAAGAAGTGACACTTCAAAAATAAAACTGGTTAGTAGAAATCTAATGGGTGGAGAAAAGTATTGATGACACAAGATTACAACAAGAAATTGAAAAAGAATTAGACAAGGCTTTGTAAATTGGGATACTAACCAGGAATATAGCTTCAATATAGTAATATTCAATTATCAACGTACTATTCCAAGGGAAAAGGAATCCAATTACCATAATCCAAAAAATTATGTATGCCCTTGTTTTCCCTATAATTAATTGAGATATATTAGCACACGTAATTTCCATTTAGAATCTCTAAAATGGTTCTATAAATATTCAAAGCAAACTTAATGTTATTCATTTTTATTTGATGCACACAAAACTGAATATGCTAACTTGTTTTAGAGCTGGAGAGTTATGTAATTCATCGTGTCCAAAATCATTTTTTATTGTCGTGACTGTTTTTTTTAAATGATCAGGAAACAGGTCTATATTTGATCAAAAAACATATTTTTTCAGAATATAATCCATTTTTCTAATTGAATGATAGATTTCCTTCAAGTTTCTGACATTCAAACAAACTAGAATCATTTTCCTTTAACAAGTCACTATTGTAATATACTACTAAACAGAGAACTACGTAATGAAGTTATTATTGGTGGAATACTAATAAATCACAAATACAGGCAAGAAATAACACCAATATGTCCTAGACATTCCAAGTCCTTATCCTCTTGGTTGGAAATATTACTTCATTAAACCAACATATTTGAAAAATGAACTTTTCTAAATCTAACCAACGTCGATGTATCCAACAACATTGACATTTCTATTGGCATGCCCTCAAAATGTGTGGAAGTATCAAACAAGTGTAATGCACTTCACTATAAGGTTAAATTTTTGCAATGGAATATGTTGTGCGTTAGTCTAATCAGGTTTTAAATTGCCTTTGATAACTTTGAGAGAATGGGAATCCAATATAGAATGATGACAAAAATATTTTATTCATTCACACTTACCTAGATCCTAAACTAGCATTGAAGCATTATACAAATCCAATAATGTCTCACATTCCACGAGGAAAAAAAATTTCTAGATTTTGATTGTAACCCTTGAGGCTTTCTCAAATTTGTAAACAAGTAACATCATAAAAAAATTTCTGTAGTTCTCAAACCTTCTTCTGTGTGGAGCTTGAGAAAATATGTGCATACACATATCACAAGTGTAACTAATTTCTACTTTTCCTAATTGCTACTTTTCCTTAAAGTTATATAAGTGGCATTTAAAAAATAAAAGGAAGCATACAAGAGATGAATGCCAAAAATGCAGATATATTGTAGTACACAAAATCCAAAATATAATGAAGTTAATTAATGGAGTAATTGATGGATAAATCAATGCGGTTATTGGTGGTTATTTGTATCCTAAACATGCGAGTTACAATTATAATTTTACAAATACACTGTGATACATTCCCACTTGCCACTTGTCACCTAGTATTACTCTCACCTCTTCCTCCTTGCTTACAAGTATTTGCTCCCTAAATTAGAAAAATGGAAACCAGTAATTCCTTAAAAATACTAGAATATCATTTGATCGAGTGACAAGACTAGCCACCTCTTAAATCATATCTAGAACCTTTGATAGCCTTTCATCAGTATTATCACTCTGTGCATCCCTAAAGAAATGTACAAACTCCTCAAGAAGAGCTGGAAACACTCTAGTAAAAATATCTCTAGTATTCGATCATGTCTGGGCTTCATAGAATTGCATTACAGTAACCAGTTCCTTTCTATCTGAGTGAAGAAACACAAATGATAGAGCCTTGTGACACCATTCCAACAAAAAAAATGGAAAAATTGTATTCAACAATGTTTCCAATTCATGCAAAGTATCTAATGCATGGCCATTCTTCTTTTGTAAAACTACAAGCTTTGGAAGAACCACAGGGACCATCTCCTGAACAATATCTACACTTAGTATACCCAAAATGACCTCTTCAAATTCAATTCTCATAACTAGGCTTGTGACAAACCTTTCTTTCAAGTATTCAAAAAGCTCATCTCTAATTCCATCAAACTTGAAAAGGATTGATCTGATTCCTCCCTTCTATTTAAAACTAGCATATTTATGTATTAACCTAGCAGTTGTTGCTCTTACCCAACTATTTTAATTGTTAAGCTGATCAATCAATAAAGAAAATGAGAAAAAAAAAACAAATATCCATGGACATCAGCCATTTTCATAATTTCTGCTACCGTTTCCAAAAAAGTCTCAAATTCATCCAGATCCTCAGTGGCTTCCAAAGCATGTTTCAATATTGCAAGCATATTTTCTTCTTTTGTTTTGTTGCATGTGTAATCATCTTCAAACAAAATATCCATTACATTATTCTCAATGAAGTCACAGATTTTCAAATTTTTTTATCTCCTCACAGCCTTCTTCTCATAAAGTGGAAGTATATCTAGGTACTTTATCCACAAAGGTTTTGTTCCCAGAAGGCCACTTTTGATTGCATGGAATAGAAGATGAGACTTCCCACAGTAGCAACAGGAAATTTCTATAATGATTCACTAAAAATAAGTCGATAAAAGAGAGACTGAAAAATACTCGAAGAAAAATCTAACAGTTGTATTATTAAGAATGTATTTCCTTTATATCTAATATAAAGTTACATCAAGGTCACTTTTCCCAGAGTTAGCTGAAATTTTTTATCACATTGAGCACAAAATAATCCCAATATAAGAACATCTATGTTTCCAAAATTCACTTTCAGATGTATACTTAGACAAGTAGCCTTTCAAACAGTAAAATATCCATGCATGAAACTTAAGTGAGTTACGCCAATGACACTTTTGTTCTTTAGGCCCTAGTTCTAATAACAAATATTTATCATACTTATGTTCAATAGTCTTGTTCAAAGAGTAGAGGAGAGGCCACATCTTTCCAACAACTGCTTATAAGAACATTAAACAACAACAAACTGTAATTTGGTTCAAAACATCAAATCATATTTAAGAGAATTCAGTCTAGATAAATCTCGGTCTGTAATAAGGTTGTTTCAAGTGAGAAATCTGCAAGACAGGTCATTTTGTTCTAGGGTAGAAGAGAGTGATTAAATAAATTCTCAAACTCAGACAGAAGAACATTTGTACCTAGATATGTAATCTTCCATTAAAACTAAAATAAGAATGGCTTGCAATATTTGAAACTTGGATCAACATGAGTTGAATTCATTCTTTAAACTCCCACAAACATGAAGTCTCATCAATGTATAGTTATGACTCATATAGCCAGGTGTAAAATAGTTGTCAATAAATGCTTGTAGACTGAGCCCTTAGAGTCTTTAAAACACCTTCATGTATCCAACGAATCCCACACCACAATAGGACTATTACTTCTCCAAAGGTCGAAATATTTCATAGCATACCCACTTGAGATCTCTGAGTGACTGCTTCAGGACTGCGGGCAAGTTTAGCATTTCATTATTATAGTGGTAATACAACAATACTCTTTTTTTTTTCAGAGTACAA
Organism: Pinus albicaulis; assembly: GCA_034641835.2. Classification (NCBI taxonomy): domain Eukaryota; kingdom Viridiplantae; phylum Streptophyta; class Pinopsida; order Pinales; family Pinaceae; genus Pinus; species Pinus albicaulis. Next base: position 191,957,818 of record CM076581.1, read on the forward strand.
GAATCAATTCAATACTATTCCTCTTGTTGGATCAGGCCAGACTTTGATGTACTCAATTATAGTTAAAAATTTCAAGCTGCCTCTTATTCTGACATACAAATAACTGCTAGACTCCTATGCAAAATCATGTCACTATGAAACCTCAACATTTAATAAAAAAAATAATAGTCAATGTAAGGATCTCATAGGAAAAATATCTCCTGTGCTATCTCTCATTTCAACTACATACCTAATGAGTCATGCCTTCAAGGTAAAATATCTTACTTCTCAGTTGTATTTCATTCTCTTCTTGTGTGCGCTTGTCCTTACCTGTGCTTTGATATACATGGATTGCAATTATAGCATACACTATGTAAATTGGGTACCAAGCCACAAGGCTTAAATGTGTCAACAACTAAACCTTTAATGCTAAATAGTAACATTGCACTATTTCCAATGCCTTGAAGGAGTTACACCTCTACTAGATTTCACCCTCAATACCCCTAAAAAGTCAAAATAGAATTTTGAGCCCTCATATCCCTTATGAATCAACTATAGCCTAAAATAAACTCAAACACCCTTGGCAATATATTCCCCTTTGCTTCACCTCCCTCTAAACTATTATGTCCTACCATGCATCCTTGCCATAGAAGGACACATTATGGAGATCCTCTTCAATAGCAACGCACACCTACTAAATTCTACCTTGCTACAACTCCTTTTTTCCTTTTTCAGACCATCATGCTACCCCAACCTCTCATGGATTTGACAATACAACATCTTTGGTTATAGATTATGATTCAAGTAGATTGAAATTCATTTTTTACTATTTCTCTAATGGAAGTATGCAATGTCCCTAGGTAATTTTTAGCCTTCGGTTTCAATCCTTATCTAGGATTTTCCAATCATGAAAATAATCATAAAAACAGTGCACATTTATCAACTCATATAACAGTAAGTACCCTTATATATAATTCATCAATGATATAAGAGATATTTAACAGTCATATGTTTCTTCAGAAAACCACCACAAGTTAGGACTAACTACCTAAGGAACAATAGACCTATAAAACGAATAATCCACCAATATAATGCCGACTACAATGTCAATATTCAATAGATCAGTATTCCAACTGTAACCCACACTAGAAATATCCAAGTTTAGTTGGTAATATACTAATTAAAAACTCGCTATATAATTGTGTTGCCTCCAAACTTGTTTGTTGTTAGGAAGAGCTTGTGATAACCCTTTCTTAGTGGAATTTCAATTTGCAGCTGGATTAGTCTCTTAACCTGGTCAAATGGATGGTTAGATCTTATGACAGTCCCCTTTTGATCCAAATTTCACCTGCAGTTGGAGATTTTATTTTGTTGCTACATCACGTCAACAAACTATAGGTTCTATAGGTCTGCTTGGGATGTTTTGTAATTTTTGGTCTGTAATTGGAGGCCTGTAATTGTTGGGAGTGATTTCAAAGCTTCATGTGATCACAGACCCCTGAAAGAGATATATTCTGTAGACCTAAATACACTCAGGAGGAAGGCCGCATACAAGTGATTCCCTAGATGCTTCAAACTCGGCCCTAAAAACCACCTAGTAACCTACTGATCTCCTGTTTGGTTGAGAACAACCTCGCTACCTCCTGTTTGGCTTTAGTGCTTCAGAGAGTACCCCTCTCAGCCTTACCTTTCCTTAACCAATGGTTATAATATTGGGTGCACCATAGACAAATCACAAAGAGAAGATATTGCTTCCCAGAAAAACTAATGATGGCCAAGCATCCCACAGAAAGACCTATGTTGTCTTGAACATGAATTATTGACCAAGAATAACCACTGAGAATGTGTTTCCCTGCTTTCCAAAATGAATCATACATGCTCCAAAATATTATGTTGTAATAGGTGTAACAAGTGGTTATTGTATGACATGTTACAACTTTAAATCTATCTTTCAAAGCCATTAATATTAATCTCTATTTTAATCTTTAATTTTTTTATTTCTTGTGTTCATTGGAATAATGCTCTGTTTGGGTGAAAATGGATGGTTTGAGAAGCATGTATAACTGTGGGATGTTATATATCTAACGATCCCTTCCTACTTAAGAAGTGACACAGTTAGGAAAAGTTTCATGAGATGAACACTTTATTCAATTTGAAAGAAATTTATTTATTTATTATTTAGATCAAGTTTAACTATGTAATTGTTGCCCAACATTGCCATTTTTAGGTAATATGTGGGCAGTATTTAAGTTGGGGTCAAGGAGTATTAGCTGTTATTTTTTTTTAGGCAAGAAACTCTTATCTGACTACTTTTTGGCTCCTGGATATAAAAACTGTAATTCTTAATGAAATATATATGCCATTTGCCCCTAAAATATTGTTTTTTAATTGCATGTCACCATATATATTTAACAACAAATGATGTTGTACTAATTACTATGTAAGTGAAACCCTCATTCAAGGGTTTGATAAAAAAGGTATGTATTCATGATATTTTTTCTTTTCTTCACTTCCGCATTATATTTTATCATCATTTGAAATGATACAAAATTTTAAACTTGCTGGAAAAAAAAAGTGTACATAAAAATAAAATTGGGTTTTGACCCTATGGGGATTTGACCTCAACTGTAGAGTAATCAATTGTATTATCATTAGATTTACTCACCTACCCTCAATTATGGGGTGGTTTTTTTTATTATCTATTCATTTCCCTAGCTTCTCTACCCATAGATCCAACACTTAAAAGTGCCTATACACTTGTGGGTGGCCCCCAAGGGGTGGTTTAGCTTATTATTTTCCACATCTTACTAAATTTCTCAGATCTAGAGATGCATAACATCAAGTTACTTTATCATCGACAACCATTTACTAAATTCTATAGAAATTTATTCACCTCCCAATTTGTAAGGGCTCCGATCACTCAACTTGGTGCTATTCTAAGAGTTATGTCTAGTATTTTGAGTGTCTTTATGCTTGCTGATTTACATTTTTCTGCAATCATATTTCATTTCTATATTTACTCTCATGAAGACATTGACAATACCACTATTTTTTGTGGTTAAACCACCAATTGATTTGGACAAGACCTACCCACTTATGATCCAATTTCAAATCAATCCATTTGAAACTTAGGCAACCCATAGAGCACCAAAATGCATAAAAACCAAAAAAAAAAAAAAAAAAAAATGCTCCTCTTAAAGCCTAATCCTCAAACTCTCAAGTTCGAATTGGATCTGTAATCACCAAAAAAATACTAGAATGTATCGAACCAATGGAAAGCTTTAACTAGCCTTTCTCATAGTTGGAAAATACCTAGCATGGAAGTTGGGTTCAAGCCCATGGGTCAAAATTGGCACAGATGAAATAGTTGTGATTCGGGACAATGTCTTTCTGCTAAAGACAATTATTTTTCAAATTCTAGAGACACGTCAATGCACACTTAATAAAAATGTTGTTGTCAATTGAATGAAAATTTGGAGATAGGGATTGGTCCAAGCACAGGATTTGGGACATGAAAGAAATCAAGGCCCAAATTCATTTAAGTGATTCCAATGATGAAATTTCTTGGTCCTATAACACCAAAATTGGACATTATTTAACTAATTTGGGTTATTATCTTGCAATGCAAAACCTAGAAACATCAACAAATAAATGGTGGTTCAAGAAGCTGTGGATGAAGGGAATTTCATCCTCATTTTCTTTCTACTAATTACTCAGCCTGAAAATATTGGGTCGACCATAGAACAAAGATAAACCAATTTCGTAACCTCTACCCATTGTGGGAAGAAGAAATATGGCACCTATCATAGGAAGCTTGCCCATTCCAATGAGGAATGTCAAGCATTTAGGCCAAAAGAGCTCCAAAAGGAAAAATACTTCCTTTATAAGAATTATTGAGAGGTCGGAAACTTAGAGGTTGATGTCAAAATTCCTAGCTACATTGACCCACACTTGATGCTAATGCATAAAGATAGCCTTTCCAACAACAAGGAAGCTCATTGTAGATAGAACTGCCAAATCAAGCACAAACTAGCATATATGGTCATTGATAATGACAACCAAATTAACCTTTTCTTGCTTAAATTGGAAAAGGAACTTAAGTTACTAACCTCAAATCATCCAAACTCACATTACCTTGGATGGGTCAAAGATTCACATTAGCTTCGGCTAATTAGTTGAAAATAGATCAAACTGTTACTAAAAGATGGCAATATTTTGCCCAATATCTCATATGTTATTACAAACAAAGATGAGAAGAGTTATGAAAATAAGATGATGATAACAATTTTAACTAATTTCATAATTGTAGGTAATATAAGTGGCATTTAAAAAATTAAAGGAAGAATACAAAAGAGGAATGGCACAAATGCAGATATATTGTAGTACATAAAATAAAAAATATAATGGAGTCAATTGACGGAGAAATCAATGGAGTCATTGGTGGTTTTTTGTCTCCTAAACACGAGAGTTACAATTATATGTTTAAAAATACACTGTGATACATTCCCACATGCCACTTTTCACCTAGTATTATTCTCACCTCTTCCTCCTTGCTTACAAGGAATTGTTCTGTAAATTAGAAAAATGGAAACCAGTATGTCTTCCCTCACAAGGAAGCCATGTGTTTTCCATTGAAATGTGTGGCTGTGATATTTCATTGGGTGAATAATGGGGAAGAACACTAGGACCTATCACCATGGATTTCTTGGAATTCCACATGAGTTTTCAAGAGAATGGAAATTCCTACATGCTCAAAGGTTCCAAAGCAACCATTAGAGAAATAATCAACTACCATTGTATGGAAAATCTTCTGAAAAAGGGCCATTGTTTGAAAATGGGGGGTATGTGAAATGTGAGGGAACACATACTGGTTTCCGTTTTTATAATTGACTAGGTGAAAGACTCAAGTATTTTCTATACTTCCTCATGGCTGACATGCTATGGGTGTTTTTCATGGGACCATTGGGTCCATAAAAGAGGTTATCCAAATTTTATCCAAACATAATCAGTGTACCAAAATATTTTTTTTAAGAGGGGCCACAAGTAATGGTATGAGATGGTCCACAATAAAGGAAAAGTTAATTACTGTAAAGTGACACCACAACAATAAATGTTTCACAAGGATTTTGTTGAGATACATCTCCTATAGCGGTATTGGCAAGCATAGTTCCATTTGAAATATGGGTTATTGAAACCTCACCAAGATCCTTTCAACATCATTCTGTCCAAAGGATTTTTGGAACTAGACATAGTAGAGGAATGGGGTTATACGAAAGAAGACATCCCAGATTCACAAGGAGATCAACTATTAGCTTCTAACCCTAGCATTACTGTAGATAGTGAGAAATCCAACACTACAAAAATATGGATCTCTACCAATGACGAGGCATCTATTTCAGATTTTATATAAAATTCAAGTAAAAAATGATTGATATAAATAACACTACATAGATTTAGAATCCTTTGATGATGAAGGCCATGCTTTCCATTTTTTCATCAGTTTATAGACCACCTCCAATGCTCATACTATGATGATATGGATGAGAAAAAAAATTCCGCTTTTGACTAGACAAACAATCATGCAAGAAATATGATGAAGCCCTAAACACATCCAATCATAATCTATTTGGAGATGCTTTGAAAATTGAACACACTTCTGAGGTTAGAGAAGTGTATTTTGATCAGCATAAAGTGAGATAAGATAAGATACGATAAGATAATTTTATATATCCAACGAATGAAAATGAATAGGTCAACGAGACTGAAAGGTACAACTAGTACAAGTACAATGTGGGAGTACAAACACAACTCCTCGAAAATGCAAAGCTAAATCTAGGGTAAAATGAAGAAAAGAAGAATACAAAAATAGGATAACCTTATAAACATGTATATAAACAGATCATGTAGAAGGCTAAGTGAGGGTAATAAAGCTATGGGAATTCTTGGAAACACATTTGGCAGCTCAAAATTGCATTCTGAGTTTGATAAAAACATAAATATAACACCTACACTACATTTTTATGTTGATGATGAGTGTGGTAGAGATAAAGAGAGGTCTGTTCCTAAGATATATTGTGAATTGCAAACAATGGGATGCTTCGTTCTAGCCAATACTCATTTTGAGGTAGTGTTAATGACCACCCTGTTGAAGAAGACAAAGAATAATTTCCTACAAGTTTTTCGGCCTGCTCAATTGGCTTTCTACACTTCGAAATTTCTCTTCATTTGATTCACCCTTGAAAACAATCCATATTTCCAAATGATTGAAAATGTGAGAAAAGCTCCTAAATGCGGAGGAGGAATATCAGCAGGAAGGTAGGAAACAAATTTCTACCAATCTTCCAATCACCCGAGAAGACTTAGCATGTGATGATAGGGGTATCATGCGATGCCTCTTTTATACACTATAAATTTGAAATTCATCCAACATATGACAAAATCTTGAGCACAGATGGAGATAATTGACGGAACTATAGTTCTAGTTTCTCTGAGAATAAGAGTAATAATAAATTCATTAATGAAGGGAAATCTTGAAGATCCCCTAAGGTTCAAGATACCAATACTCCTATATGTGATTTTGAATATGGTAGAAACTTGGCACCCGTCATAATGAAGTGCATCTCCAATCAACATTATCTATTAAGTTCGAATAGAACAATGCAAGATCCTATATTTTTTGCTTTGACATCCATCCTACATATGAAATGGATTCTAATGAGGAAGAAAAGAACGTTGATCATATCATCAAGTTATTTTGTGAACCATATGAGACAAAGGCAGAAAGGTCAATTCCATTTGTTGAAGGCATCCTTATTGAAGATGAATAGTCTTATCATATTGGAAGAACTAACCAATATCCAAGAATACAAGAGTACATCCGCAAACCCATAATTGATTTACATAGTGAGCATAATCATTTCCAGGTTTTTATCTTATTGTTCATAGTTATGATAATTGATCTTCAAAGGAGGTTGTTCTCCTAACTACAAATTATATTCGGGTAGCTTTAATTTCCCATACAAAACAACCCCTTGTCAGCAACACTGATGTTTATGGCCAAGATAAAAATGTTCCTCTGTTTGATCCGGAAACGTTGGAACTAAAGTCTCAATATTTCCTTCGACCATAATGACCCAAGGAGACCAGATCTTTATAATAATGGAGAACCAGATATGGATCTCTCTCCCAACTCAAGGTAGTCTCAAAGGGCCCAAAATAAAATAATTTTCTTTCTTGACAAATAATTCCCAAGAAGGGTTCTTTACAATATGACATGGACAAGGTCACTTGACATAAACCTTGGAGGTCTTCAATGGAGACCTGACCTAAAAAAAAATTGACCCAAGCATGAAACCCATGCTTTAATAAGTCAATTTATTTAATAATAAATTTATTTTTCTTTCTTTGATAAATATATTTCATTATAATACTGTGGATCAACAAGAAAATAGTTATAAAAGCTTTCCGTTAAGTTGTTCCGATATGAAAGGTTTAGGTTTTGAGGATCGATCTCGCATCCGAAGCCGTAACGCCGGCATAGGCCAAGATCCGCCTAAGATCTCGCAGTCAGCATTCAAATCCGCGCAGAAGGTGGGATAGCCGGGGGCCCCTGGAGCCCCCACTTTCAAGCAAGTAATTATAGACAAAGGCAAGAAGATGGCTGAGGGTTCGAAGATCCTGGGCTCCTCAGCAACCCGAAATCATGCCAGCCATAATGAGATGCTCTCAGGTGGCCTTACGGAAGAAACGGTGGAAGGATCAACCAGAAAAGGGGGAATCTGCTTCGATCAACCCTCGCAAGAGGCAGATCCACTAAGAAAAGCTGCAGATCTAAGTGATAATGCCCACCAAGGCGATCATCTTGATCGATCTGAAGATTCTGGAGGAAATGGAGCACAACCAAAATTTCAAGGGCGATGCAAACCAAAGGCTCTTGATAGCCTTAGGGTCAACATCACTGACCCAGATCTACAAGAATACCGGGATCACATGTCAATCTATGCGGTAATATGCAAATTCATGGGGTTCTGGCCCAGTGAAAAAGCTCTCTGTCAATGGATCAAGCAAGTCTGGAAACCGCGAGGGGATGTACAACTTCACCTAGGAGCCAAGGGCTTTTTCACGGTGGTGTTTACCAATCTGGACAATAAGGACCGGATCTTTGAAGGAGGCCCCTACTTTTATGCTTCTGCGGGCCTCTATATGCGGCCGTGGAAACCTAACTTCGCACCCGAGCAGGAAACCTTCACTCAAGTGCCAGTCTGGGTCAAACTCTTCTCCCTGCCAATTAACTACTGGAGACCAGCAGCGCTAGAGAAAATCAGCAACACTCTGGGCACTTTTGTCCGTGCTTCTGAAGCCACTCTTCAAAAAAGGTACACAACTTATGCTCGCATCTGTGTTGAAATGGATGTTTCTGGACCTTTGCACGAAGGGCTTTGGTTAGATTACAGAGATGAAACCTACTTTCAAACTATTGACTATGAGAAAATACCATTCAGATGTTGGAAATGCCATGAGCATGGGCATTTAATTAGAGAATGCCCTCAAAACAAAATGGAGGAACACCCCAAAGGGAAATCCTCTTCGTCCTCAGATGGATTCCTTCGACCCACAGGCAGACACAGGGGCAATCGCAGAAATCCTCCTAAAACAGTAGATCCAAACACTGGCACAACAAATCATTTTGAAATACTGGGTGAGGATTCTCAAAAGGATAAGGTAGAACTGAATCCAGCAGCTAAGCTGATAACGAAGACAAATGATCAGACTAAAGAAGCCTTCGAATCGGGGGATCTCAACACAGCAAACTCAGAAGACAAGAACCAGGAAGGAGATGAGGACATGGTCCTCAGTGAACAGGGCACGGAAGACCTAGAATTGGATGAGATTCTGGAAAAAGAAGGCCTAGATCTTAATTCAATAGTGGAACAATGGAAACAAAAAGGGCTAGACAAAATACCAGAAGAAGAAATTAACAGGATCAACCATCTATTCTTAGCCAGACAGGATGCAGTATCAAAAGGAATGAAATGGGGTCGTGGCACAACCAAGGGCTTGGGCATCAAATCACAAACCCTACACCATACGCAAGCTAGCAGCCAATACAAAAAGAAACGAGGAAGAATATCAGACAAAGATGCTCTCCTCGAATTAGGTCAATTGCTGATAAACTCGGGAAAGATGAAAGCCCTTGAGGCTTTCTCCTTCTCCTCATAAACCTAGTTAACTATGAAAGTCCTCTCATGGAATGCAAGAGGACTGGGAAGCCTCAGGAAACAGAGGCTCCTGAAAAAGAAAATAACACAAGAAAAACTGGATATGGTCTTCCTCCAGGAAACCAAATGCACTATTCAGAAACAAGATGAGCTAACTAAGCGTCTGGGCAGACATCTCGAGCATCTGGCTGTGGAAGGAACAGGAATGAGCGGAGGCTTAGCCATCCTCTGGAATCCAAATGTCTACCATCTCATTAATGTTGAATCCTCAAAGCACTTCCTAGCCCTGCAAATGCAAATTATCGGAGAAAAAGGCTCCTTCTTATTTGTCAATATCTACAGCCCCCAACATCTAGAGGATAAATTTCTGCTGCTCCGTCAATTAACCAGCCTGTATCACAGGCACAACACCTCTCAGGCCATTTATGGTGGGGACTTCAATATGATAACCTCTCTTGAGGAAAAGAAAGGGGGCACCAGGGCTCTCAGCAATGACGCCCGGGCCTTTAATGCCTTTATTCAAGAACTAAGCTTGGTAGACATAAAACCTAGCAATGGTGTGTTCACTTGGACCAACAGACAAGGAGGAGACAGGCTTATAGCTTCCTGATTGGATCGTTTTCTAGTCTCTGAAAGCCTTCTCCTTGAAGGGAACATTATAAGTTCTGAAATCCTCCCTTCCGGGGGATCAGACCACTGGCCCATCTCTCTGCAAGTGTCGATTTCAGGCACCCCTAAAAACAGGCCTTTCCGCTTCGAAAGATTTTGGCTCACCCATAAAGACTTTCTCAGCCGCATCAAAACTTGGTGGAAGATTCCTCTGCCTGTAGAGGGTACAAAAATGTTCAACTTACAAGCAAGGCTCAAGTTTATTAAAGCACAACTGAAAACCTGGAATCGAGAGGTCTTTGGAGATATATTTGCAGACAAACGCCATCTGGAGCAGCAACTGGAAGAGATCCACAATGGATGGATTCAGGGTAATACATCACAGGAATCCATCGAGATGGAAAAGCAGCTCATGAAGAAATGGAATGAAAGGTGTGAGCAGGAAGAAATATTATGGAAGCAAAAGTCGCACAATCAATGGCTGAAGGAGGGATAAAGGAACACTAAGTTCTTCCACAGGTCTGCTATTGACTATAGATGCAGCAATAGAATCACCAGATTACAAGGAGAGCATGGAGAGGTTCTCAGCTCACACCAGGACATCGCCAATCAACTTCGTAGACATTTTCAGTTCATTGCCACTGAACCAGATTGCGATCGAAGGGAGGCCATTGCCAGGGTAACCTCAACCATACCCAAACTCATCTCCGATGAGCAAAACAGTGTCCTGGAACGACCAGTTTCTCTCCAGGAGGTGGATGTGGCAGTCAGAGAAATGACCAACGGGAAGGCTCCAGGGCTTGATGGCTTCACAGTGGATTTCTTCAAGGCCTGCTGGGACATTGTGAAAGAAGACATTTGGGAAGTGGTAGAATATTCAAGATTATCTTCTTCCATCTTAAAGTCACTGAAATCCACTTTTATTGCTTTAATCCCCAAGGAAAAAGATGCCTGCACTCCGTCCAAATTTAGGCCCATTGCCCTCTACAATGTGGTTTATAAGATCATTTCGAAAGTCATAGCTAATAGACTAAAACCTATCTTACCTCAAATCATTTCAGAGGAACAATCAGGTTACGTGGAAGGACGACAGATCATGGATAACGTTCTGTTAGCCCACGAAATGATTCACACTCTAAAGACACTAAGAAAGGCAGGTATGATAATTCAATTGGACCTCTCAAAGGCATATGATAAAGTGAGTTGGGCCTATCTCAAGGATGTCCTCAAAGCTTTTGGCTTCAGCACAAGATGGATAACTTGGATCTCAGCTCTGATCAAAACGCCTAACCATTCGATTCTAATCAATGGAGCCCCCTCTCAACCTTTCTACCCAACCAAGGGTCTAAGGCAGGGGGACCCAATCTCCCCTTTCCTTTTTGTTATTCTAATGGAAGGGTTCAGCCGTCTCATTAAATCTGCTCAGGAGAACAATCTAATAAAGGGTTTGCAGCCATTAACTAATTTTCCGGCCACCACGCACCAGCAGTTCGTGGATGACACAATGCTACATGGCACGCCCACTGTAAAAGAAGAAAAAATCTTTAAGAAAATTCTCACCTTGTTCAGTCAGGCTTCTGGAATGGATTTCAACTTTGACAAATCCTCGGTCTTATTTTTTAACACCCATCTGGCGGTTCAAAGACATTTAACTGAGATCCTCGGTTTCAAGCGAAGCTCTCTCCCTTCCAAGTATTTAGGGGTTCCCCTCACTGACAAGCCATGGCATAAGTCTCATTGGGAAAATATGATAACCAAGCTTGCTGACAAATGCAACCACTGGACCAACAGAGTCCTCAATCTGGCAGGGCGTATGGTAATGACCAAAGCAGTTCTTCAAGCTATTCCTCACTACATGCTTTCGATTCTCCCAGCCCCGCAAGGGATCCTTCAGAAAATTAGAACCATCCAACGAAACTTCCTGTGGTCGAGCAACTCTGGCAAGCAAAAATGGGCATTGGCGGCTTGGGACAAACTATGCAGGCCCAAAATCTTCGGAGGGATAGGGTTGCAGGATCCTGGAACTACCAATAAGGCCAATGGCGCCAAGCTATGGTGGAGATGGTTAACAGAGCCGCATACTCCGTGGGAGAAATTGTGGAAGGCTAGGTATGCAGCTCATTGGCAGCATGAAGAGCTAATCCGAATCACCGAGGTCCCGATGGGCTCCCCCATATGGAACTTAGCTCGAGCCATTCGACATATAATTCAGGACCATTGCTTTTGGGAAATAAGAAACGGGCAGTCGGCTCTCTTCTGGGAAGACGCTTGGCAACAGCTCCTGATACTGGAAAGCCCTAATTTTCATCCTTTGCAGCGATGGTATCAAGAAAAAGGGAAAATAAAAGTCCATCATTACTGGGCTCAAAGCAGTGAACCGTAGCAATGGAGGAGCTGGCATCCAACTCCCCCCCCCCCCTGAGGAACTACTGCAAAATCTAAACAACACACTCAATGACACCCTCAGGAAAAGAGTCATCAGGGAAATGCACAGTCTGGACAGACTCTGCTGGGGCACGCTATCTGGCGGCTCTTTCAACCTGAAAGAAGCCAGGCACTACTTGGATAACAGGGAGGAGCGGGACAAGGTGGATTGGTATGAAAATGTCTAGGCCGGAATTCTATGGCCCAAAATTAAAAGGTTCTTGTGGCTCATACAAAACAGGAAAGTCCTAACATGGGAAAATCTCACCAAAAGAGGGTTTACAGGGCCTTCCCGTTGCCCATTATGCGAGCAGCAGGAGGAAACCACCAACCATCTCTTCAACAGCTGTGACTGGACTAACAAGCTTTGGGAATGGCTTCAAGATATCTTCCGACAGTCAGACAGACAACACAATTCAATCCAAGAGACCATAACCAATTGGCGAACACAATACTCTAACAGCGCTATGGTAAACACACTGTGGAAGAACAGTCCAGGATTCCTCATATGGAATGTATGGAAGGAAAGAAATAACCGCATCTTCCAAAAGCGCAGCATTCGGCAACTCGATGATTTAAAAATGGTCATCATGCAAGGGCTCACAGAAAAAACCCGTACCTGGTGTACAGAGGAAAAGGCTGAAACGATCTCTCCCAATGACAGAATAATTCTGGGCATCTTCGGGCTCATCGATTCAGCGGAACATCTCCTGAAGAAAACGGCTCTCCGACCAATTCCTCCTCCTGTTGTCTGGCAGCGTCCGCCCCATGGCTTCTGCAAGTTGAACTTCGAAGGCGCAGCAAAGGGAAACCCTGGCCCAGCTGGGGCAGGTGGGGTTCTACGTGATGAAACTGGAAGCATCATTCACATCCTAAGAAAAAATTTGGGAGAAACCACAAACAACGACGCTGAATTCACAGTTTTAGAACAGGGTCTCCGACTCTTAGTTCAGCTTGGCAAAAGGAAAGCTATCGTGGAAGGCGACTCTCAGGTGGCCATAACCACAGTAAAGAAAATCCAACATGGGACGCAGCCCAACAAAGCAATCAAGCATTGGAGGTTAGCTGCGGTCACGGAGAGGATTGCACAGCATTTGCCATCTCTCAGTGGAATAATCTTGCAGTCTGTACGAAGGCAAGCAAATTCGCTTGCGGACCACATTGCTAACTACGCGGTTGACAACCCAACTATTGCCTGGGACACGTGTTGGCATGATCTCACGGATGACAAGCTTTGGGATCAATGCAACACAATCTCAAGGAAAGACTTGAATGCAGGTAATTCTGTAGGACGGACGGCAGGTCAGCCGTCATCAGAAAATCAAGCTTAACGGTATGGTGATTGCGCAAGTCAGGCGGCACACGCAGGAGAGGTTAACGAGAAGCCATCGGGATCAGCCTTCCTTAATGAGAAGGAATTATGATAGAGGAAAGAGCTCCACCAAGCGCTTTAAGCACAAGATGACAGCGTGTGAAGGATTAGATGGCAGGATGGAAATCCTCGATCACTCACCCAGCTTTGGCGGCAGTACAATTAGGCAACTTGCCCTCCATTATGGCCTTAAATGGCTTCTCCGCAGCACGCTTCAACCCATCTCCAATCTCTTTATTAGCTCCTCCCCTCAACCTTTCTGTATCATTCCTACTTTATATTATCAACCTACAGGTTCCTCATCTAATCTAGATTTCAGCTCACGAAAAGTGATCGTTGCAAGCACTGACTCAAGCGCCATGGCGGAACTGAATCTACGAAGCATCAAAGCCTCACAAGCCCTCAAAAGGGCCAAGGACTGTTATGAGGCTTCTGTTTCTAAACGCGGCAAGTAGACAATCGAGGTGTTGGAGGAAGAAGTGGAACTGGCTCGAACACAAACAGATGATACTAAAGACCCATAATGATGTTCATCTCCAATCAACATTATCTATTAAGTTCGAATAGAACAATGCAAGATCCTATATTTTTTTTCTTTGACATCCATCCTACATATGACATGGATTATAATGAGGAAGAAAGGAACGTTGATCATATCATCAAGTTGTTTTGTGAACCATATGAGACATTGGCAGAAAGATCAAGTCCATTTGTTGAAGGCATCCTTATTGAAGATGAATAGTCTTATCATCTTGGAAGAACTAACCAATATACATGAATACAAGGATGACCACAAACCCATAATTGATTTACATAGTGAGAAATATCATTTCCAGGTTTTTATCTTATTGTTCATAGTTATGATAATTGGTCTTCAAAGGAGGTTGTTCTCCTAACTACAAATTATATTTGGGTAGCTTTAATTTCCCATACAAAACAACCCCTTTTCAGCAACACTGATGTTTATGGCCAAGATAAAAATGTTCCTCTGTTTGATCCAAAAACATTGGAACTAAAGTCTCAATATTTCCTTCGACCATAATGACCCAAGGAGACCAGATATTTATTATAATGGAGAGCCAGATATGAATCTCTCTCCCAACTCAAGGTATTCTCAAAATGCCCAAAATAAAATAATTTTATTTCTTGACAAATAATTCCCAAGAAGGGTTCTTTATAGTATGACATGGACAAGGTCACTTGACATAAACCTTGGAGGTCTTCAATGGAGACCTGACCTAAAAAATTTGACCCAAGCATGAAACCAATGCTTTAATAAGTCAATTTATTTAATAATAAATTTATTTTTATTTCTTTTGATAAATATATTTCATTATGACTCAAATATAATTATGAAGATCAAACCTAGTTACAAAATCTGGTTACAATCTTCAACACAAAGCCCCAGCCAAAGTAGAAATGGAAAAATCCTAAGCACTCGCATGAACTAATAAACAACTTGTGGATACCACGCATTTGGTAGAAGGCCTTGATTATGGACACAAATCAACCACCATGGAACAATTGTATGAGCTTGAAGGTAGGATCCACCAAGAAAGGTGCACCAATAATAGTTAGCCAGTGGATAGAGAGATAGAAATGCTAATCCTACACATAGGCATTTCTAGGATTCGAATTACCCAATATAACAAAAGAGTGGACTTCCACTAGCACACTAGGGAAATGATTTCCAATAGTATGGATCATAAGACTAAGCAAGAAACCTCCTGCTAGAGCACATTCTATATATCCTCCAAACTTTGGATGATAAATATATCTCCCTGAAAGAAAAAATGTGTGGCCTACACACTAGTAAAGCTTGCTCAATCTATAGACATGTTAGATACACATGGCTAAAAAAAAATAGAGAGATTTATGTTAACAACACTTATCCAATGTCACATGAATTCTCCTGAGGCTATTGTAGTGTTTTATGACAAATAGTTGATCATGGTATATCTAGGTATGAGTTTGAAATTAACTAAATTTATGCAGGGAGCATTGGGCCTGCCCATGCAACTAGCTCATGCAACATTATGTATCACCAAGAAGGGTGCACCACTATTAGTTATCATGTGGATAGAGAGATAAATATTCTAATCCTACACATAGGCATTTATAGGAGTAGAATTGCCCAATATAACAAAAGAGTGGACTTGCACTAGCACACTAGGGAAATGATTTCCAATAGTATGGATCACAAGATTGAGAAAGAAACCTCCTACTAGAGAATATTCTAGATATCCTGTAAATTTTGGATGATAAATATATCTCCCTGAAAGAACGAATGTGTGGCCTACACACTAGTAATGTTTGCTCAATCTATAGACATGTCACATACACATGGCTAAACAACAACAAAGAGATTGATGTTAACAAAACTTAAACAATGTCACATGAATTATCCTGAGGTAATTGTAGTTTTTAATGAAAAATAGTTCATCATGGTACATCTAGGTATGAGTTTGAAATTCACTAATTTTATGAAGGGAGCATTAGGCCCTCCCATGCAACCATCTCATGGAACATTATGTATCACCAAGAAAGGTGCACCACTATTATTTAGCCTATGAATAGAGATATAAATATGCTAATCCTACACATAGGCATTTTTAGGAGTCTAATTACCCAATATAACAAAAGAGTAGACTTGCACTAGCACACTAGGGAAATGATTTCCAATAGTATGGATCACAAGACTGAGAAAAAATCCTCCTACTAGAGCACATTCTAGATATCCTGCAAATGTTGGATGATAAATATATCTCCCTGAAAGAACAAATGTGTGGCCTACACACTAGTAATTCTTGCTCAATCTATAGAAATGTCACATACACATGGCTAAACAACAGTAGAGAGATTGATGTTAACAACACTTAGCCAAGGTCACATGAATTCTCCTTAGGCTATTGTAGTTTTTAATGATAAATAGTTGATCATGATACATCTAGGTATGAGTTTGAGATTCACTACTTTTATGCAGGGAGCATTGGGCCTACCCATGCAACTAGTTCATGGAACATTATGTATCCTTCTAAACACTGACACTAGTAAAGTAATAGCTAGAAAAATTGCTTGGTATATTTATTTGTTTGAATACATGTTAGCTTTATGAATACGACCTATTCTAAAAATATTCAAGGGTTCAACCAAAGCTCTAGCAAACTTTCAACATGTCTATAACCTAATTTTGAATATATAAATATAATATCCTACTCACTACAAAAGGTTTAAAAAAATATCTACACATAACAATAAGAATCTTATTGAGTAGTGAGATTCTGAAATCAACCCACAAGTGGCAATGACCTAGTTTTATGTTAGTCATTAGTGCTTTATGTTAGTCATTTAAATTCATGGTTGCCGCAATTTGTGGGGCATTTATTGCCAAAAAAAATGTTAAGTTACAAAAAGGAAGTGATATAGAAGAAGCAATAAGAATCTTAATGGATAGTGAGATTCTAAAATCAACCTACAAGTAGCAATAAGAATCTTGGTAGGTTTTAAAAGGTTAAAAAAAAAATGCATGTAAAGCCGTTGATCCGAGATACAAAGAAAAAGGGATTAAGAGGGAGAGGAAATTATAAATAGGCCCAAAATCCTCATGAGAGGAATGTTTAGTTGCAGTTACTCTTTGAAATATTTAACTCTGGCAAATTGCAACATCCATATCTTCTCAAGAAAATTCATCTGTTGTGGTATATTGGAGGTTCATTTATCAATAGAGTTATGTATAGTAAAAATTTTGCAATCTTGTATACTACATTTGTTTTCCTAGTTTCAGGAATAGTAGTTTTGTGATTTTAAATTGCTCAGGTACTCTTTGTTGAATAGAAATTGTTTATTTTTCTTACAATTCACTTGCTTATCACCCCGTGACCAAGTTAATATTATAACAGGAAGCAAAAACAATTTTTAAAAACTCATTTCTTACATGATGGGTATAAATGCTTGTAAAATTGACAAGGCCTATCATCATAGCTAACAATCTGCAGACGTCATTTTCTTGACAATAAGAGCTAATTTTGGTCAGAATCTTAATAATGTTTATCGAGCTTCTGACTTCCTCATCTTCACCAATGACAATGACAGTGAACCTAGTATTTTTATCTAGGATATAAAATCTCACTAAAATTCAAAACAATTGGCTATATGTGTGAAGTACTTGACAAGTGCAACCTACATCTTTTTATTTGGCTATTTTACTTAATGTCCATTCCTTTCATTCATTTTAGAAATTTCATCCTATTGGCAAGATCCACATTCTACAACCTACCATCTGAGCCAACCTGGTTGATTCATCCTCACATGTACTAACTCATCCCACACATTAAATATTCATAACTTTCTATATAAGCCTCTAAACATGACAAACTCATGCAAAGACTTGACTCTTTTTCCAAGCCTTTTAAAGCATGAAGTTCAATTCCTATTCCAAAAAAATTGAAATTCCCCAATCAAAAGTCTAACAAAAATGGTTGGGTGTCCAAATACACAAATAGAAAGCTGAGCGACATATGGAAAATAATTCTTCAAATGTCATGGAACTATGTTTACAAAGAAAAACTGGTGAAACTACCAAAACTGCATCGGAAAAATAATCCTTACAAAAATTAAAGTCTTTCATAAATGAAAAATAAATGAAGGGCAACCATACCAGTCATGATAAATTACAATAATGCCTCTCTCATGTATCATGCCAAGCGTATTTTCTTTTGACAACATTCATAACGCAAGCTTTGTTCGATGTAAGTGTTGCTGCAAAGCCACCAAGACCTGCATTCATGTCCATAACATTGCGATATCTAATCTCTCCAATATATTCGTTGATTCTTTTGTAGGCCTCTACATGCTTCTTCCACAACTGTGTATCGGCATTATATGACTCGCCTGTAACACATGATAATGAACCACTGAGAACTCTAGGAGGAACAACATTAAGGCTCTTTAGAAACTTTTCCAAAATCCCTCCAGCCACATCACTAGCATCATTTACTTTAGGCATTCGTGTAGTGCATATTTCCATTCTCTTATACTTGGACGATGAGAAAATTTTATAGATTTTTATCAGATAAGCATAAAGTTTCAATCATATGACTAAAGATAGGCGACTGTTAGAGGAGTTCAAGAGAAAAGCAAATTTATTTTTGCACTACACTACAATCTAAAGCCAACCATAAAAACATGGTTGAAATATTCCTAATAATTTGACCGTTGAACCTATCTGCAGCACAAGATCAATTTATGCATGGTCGTTGAAATGTAAAATCAGACAGGAAAATTCACGTGACCTGAAAATGATGAAATCAAAATGTATCGTTGACATGTATTCAGGATATAAAATTGGTAATCCATTCAGAAGAATATTGTAGGCATTAAATTCACAAGTTTTAACAGGTCAATAGCCATTCTATTATTTTGTTACAAAACAATTCTCCTAATACCTAAATATGTCAGAAAATTAGCCTGACAAATAAACAGACTCTGTACTTTTGCTTGGCATCAATGCAAGTTTATATTTTTCATACTCAGCCACACTGACTTTTTGGTTCAAACAAATCCTAAAACCACAATGCACTTTGGAACATATTCACTGCAAGACTGACATCCAATTTAAAATTTGATGTGGTATTTATACTTCTAAAGGGAAAAAAAACAATTAGAGGATTAATTACAAGCACAAAATTTAATAAATCGTAAAATATCATAACAAAATTAACTTGCTGCCTCAAGCCCAATAACATAAAACCTACAAGCACATTCTAGGAAGTGCCAAAAAAGGAATTACCTATTAAGGCCTAAGTATATATTCAATCCTAGACTTGAACCTAAGAAAACCTGCTGCATTGAGGTTATAGTCCTACCTGAGTATAAAAAATGTCTGAGTTACAAATGTTGTTCATAAATATAGTCATTTTTTATTCACCATCAATAAAAATTTCAGAACATATTTTAGCACAGTGTAGATTTTGATTATGCTTTGTTATCAAATTAAGCTACAAAAACTATGTTCAAGTTTGCAAGTATGAAGTTCACGTACTTTCCACTGATGATGTCTTAAACTACTGAGGTAGCAATATAAACACTTGCAGCAACAGAAAGTGTTTGACTTAATCGTTTTGAAAAATCAACTATATAAATATAATTTGCAGTAATGGAAGTGACAATTTCAAAAAAATTGAAGATGGGGTCCAAATAAAAGGGAACCTAATTGGAAATCATCCTTCAATCGAGAACTATTAACAAGTCAGAAGCCCCAATGGTATGAGCTACATTTACAAGCTGAGGTGATTTTCTCCTTCCTTAAAAATTTATTGAATAACATTGTGTGTTATCTGTGGGATAGGTACTGCAGTTTTGGATTCTTTGTAATTCTACAAAATTTGAAATTGCATAGGAGGGAGAACTTTGTTTCCTTTTGACTAAAAAATAAAAATACAAAGTCTTCAAATGGAGATTAACTGCAATTTTTTTTTTTGTTACAACACATGCGTACACGAGAAAACTAACAAAAAATTAAAAATAAAACGTATCATTTAAAACCCAATGAACTTGGTCCAACCTGTTCATAGTTTTAGTTACTCTGTTACACTTGTTGTAAACATCAGTTTAATTTTTCCTTTGAAATATTGAAGCGTGGTGTGAAGCATTTGATCGAATTAATGGTTTCTAATGAGCGCAGAAATTCATTTGGGCTTACATGGGCAGAGCAGTGGGATTATTCATTCAACGACCAAGAGAGAATAGAGCAAAACAAGTCTGTGGTCATGAACATATTAGCAGATTATAACAAGAAGATGAAATACGATGCGTCTGATGGGGCCAAAAAGGTGAAGGAAGGGACTTCTGCTGGTATCCGTTAGGCGAAACAACAATACCACAAAAAATCCCAGAAGTGAAACGGTAGTCAGTGTCCAAAATTTTCAGAAGAAACGAGTGTTGGAAGGGCTTATGTGTGAACTATTTTGCTTCTGCTGAATTCCAGAGTAAATTTATATTGTATTAATTTTTGGGTCAAATTTTTGAGTATATTAAATGACTAAACCATGTCAAGGTATTGATTGAATTTACAAAAACCCAACGAAAATCGGAACGCTATAAATTAAATAACTGCAGATATAATCACAAAAGGCTGAAGATTAAAAATTAAATACAGCAAGATCATGCGTAGAGCAAGTGGCATGACAATGTGAGACAGAATAAGAAAGACGCTGACTTCATCAAGAAATAGAGTTTGAAAAAATTTCCTCGTAATTGATATCGGCCTCATCGCTTCCAAAATCATTCGGCCTCGTCCCTACCAGAAGTATTTCGATCGTCATTTGGGCTGGACGCTTCTGTCGGCTGATTGTTTTGATCGTTTTCTAGCGTCCTCCGAGTTATGGCTTTGAGTTCTTCCTAGTCCTCCTCTACTCATCGGCAACTCAATTCTTCATTCTATGGCCATTCTTCCTTGGAGAAAGCCAGGCTGTCTGATGAACTCCTACCGCTCTTGCCCATGGCTCAGCTCAGCTGCCTAGGATAGATCCAAAAAAATTTATGGAAATCCTGAGTGCAAATTCAAAACTCGTAAAAAAATTTCACCACCCTTTTTTATTAATTTATTTTCATTTTTTTCAGCCTTCTATCAGTGGATTGGGAAATTTTCCATCCTAATGCACTTGTTCCCGCCTTTTTACCTTCTAGCGAAATTTGAGAGAGTGGGAAGGATTTTCCCAATGTTTGTAAGTTCCTACCTTTTTTATGTGAGGATTTCCTCGCAATGAGAGTCACTAGAGCCTCTTGAGTCTTTGTTGGTCCACTTTAGTCGGGAAAAGGTTTTCAAAAAAGAAATGAAACATATCAGCCTTACTATATCATTAGTTTTATATATGAAGATATCTCATTTATATAGTATTATAATTATATTATTGTTGTAGTTTTAATATTTGTTGAGTTATAGAGTTAATGAATACATGTAAGTGTAGGTAATGATTTAAATGGAGGGTGTTATAAGATTAATTTAAGGAAATTGAAAAATAGAGAGGGTAATGAAATCAATACAAAGATCTTCATAGGGTTTAAGGGGCATCAAGGTGGTAGAATATTGCAATTAAGAGAACTATATAGCAATTTAGGAAATATTGATACAAATTGCACATATATATATGTTGTGGTGCAAATGTAACAATGTTTTTGAAATTATTTTGAAAGGTATGACAATGGTCAATTTTGCCATGTTTTTTAAAAGTATGCATGTGTACGTAATGGTGGAGTAAATGAATTATGTTAGGAGGGATGAGGTTGAACCCCAACATATACAAGCAAGGAGATCAATCTAGTAACGTTGGTGGTGTGGGTCAATGAGCATTGCGCTATTTAAATTGCTTTCACATGCATTTTTTTTTTGGATTGAAATTGTTTTGATGAACACAAGCAAGTGACAATTAATTGATTTTAGACATTGGAATGTGGTAGAAGAATCTCAAAAGCTATGAAAGTGCCACTTTAACTCAGCAATCACAACTAAGTGGTATCTATTATATGAAAGTCACTCTAGACTTGGACCTAACACTATCTTAAATAAACAACCCCCTTAAGAAGGAAATTCGGCCCATGAGGGGTGAAAAATATGTCACATGGCAATATTGAACACTTGTTGGGGAATAATAACACACTATTTTGACCCACCAAGCAATAAGAAAGCCCCCATCAATGTTATGCACTACTTTAAACGGGTTGAGTGTCCTTGGATGCCTCGAACACTTGTATTGAATTATGTGATGTTAACTAAGTTAACCAAAAAAATGTGTCTTCAATAATGATAACAATATTTGCACACAATTCTTTTCATTGAGCATTCAAATGAGTCTTTACTACTTGTAACCAACCATACATGTAGTTGATCAAGTTGACCAACCTAACATGCTTCTACTAGTGATAACCAAAATGTACATTTTGGTAATTGGATGACCAATGTGGTATGCCTCAACATTCATAATTGAACATAAATGCTGTTGATGGGGTTGAACAACCTAACATACCTCTCGCAATTTTAGTTAAACATGAATGTTGATAGGGTTAATATCTGAGATAGTGTTAATAAAAAATAGATGTTAATAATTACCAACCTAACACATCACTAACAATGAAAATCGAATGCGCATGCCAATAAATAAACTAATCGACATGAAATGTTGTTCATTAAGATGATTGACATGACACACAACTCGCTAAGCTGACCAACTTGACAAACTATTGGTTTTGTCAATGAACTAAAATGCCTTTAATGAACACAACCAAATGTGCATGATGTTGAACAAGAAAACCAACCTGACATACCTTTAACAATAGTAACAATGTGTGCAATTTGGGGATTGAGAAAACCAAACTAACATACCTATGATAATTGGAATCGACCATACATGCCTATTGTGATCAACCCTTCATGATTTCCGTTGATTTTGTGCAAAATTAAGCATGTCATGCAACTCTTATACTAAATTTGATACATATACAAATTAAGTTTGTATTTACTTGTTAGAATTGTGTTAAAGTGTTTCCCCTTTAAATGTCACAAGTTTGAATCCAAGGGAAATTAAGATATGTACATATACCTCCATGGATTAATTAGTTAAATCATTGCATGAAGGGCATCAATTGTCCCATAAACAAGGCGGTCTCACATGCCAATTTAGCATCTACCTATATTATAACTTTATATTAAATACTATTATTATTTTCTTGTGTTAAACTGAGTGCTTTTAATATTTAATATACAGTTAAGTAGATTACCCCTTGACTAATTAGTGAAGTATTTAATATTGGATGAGAGAGTTGTAAGGTTGAAATTTCATACCTCATGTTAATTTGGGTGTTTGTATCATTTCAATGCAAAATTGGATTTCATACATATCCATGGATCCATTAAAGGCATTTACACATGCCAACCAAAGACATCCAATAGCTGGGTTAGAACTAGCGGTTTGGAGGAGTTGATTATCATATTCATCCAAGGGTTTACATACTAGATAAATTAGGGCATGTGTTTGATTTATGTGCTAATGTTTGAATGATATGAGGAGATGAGTTAGTGCAAGTATTTCTTATGGTAAGGCCCTACACCTATTCCTTTATTTCTTAAAGTAAACTCGAAAGAAGTGATTACAAATATATGATACATATAATGTGTAAACCATTCACAACATCACGAAATTAAACATTTACACGAGATGCAACTTATTTCATGTTCAATATTATATTTTTTCTTTAAAAAAGAAATATATGGTACCATGATATAATATAGTGATTCACCAACATTGACCACCAAACAAATGACCTAAACGACAAATGTTATGTGTGGTGAATATCATCCACCATAAAATATGATTATTAGCCACTCTAACACCCCTAATTTTATGGTCACTCATCGAACACGACTCCAAGAGTTGTTTCGAGCTTCATAAACTTATTCTTTCCCAAAATTGTGACAAAGATGTCTCATCACTGTAGCATTTTTTTTCTGCGTCTTTCATCCAATTCTCTGCAACCACATTTTTATGTTATCCTTAATTAACATTTCAATTCCATGTGTTTTCTTATTGTGTATTGTTAGTATGAATCTTTTGTCAGAAAAATACCACTTTAGCTACACATAACAAATAGCCCTAACATCAATTATGGCTGCCAATATCTTCGAATCTGCAGTTAGTTGATCAAGACAAAGCTGCACAAATCCAGATCTATGCATAAAAAGACATTAAGTAGTGAAAGTAAGGTTTTGCTCCATGCATCCAATAGACAAGACAAAAACAATATTTTTGAAAGAATTTTTTATATTAAAGGGCACCTGAGAGGAAAACAAGAAAGGTGTTTCCAATTCTCCTCAATGGGATGGGTTCTTGAAAGTCCTCAGCACTTCAGAACTACAATTTCTCTCTCTTTTTGGTGTAGAAAACCTAGACAAACATAAAACTCAAAGGGAGCTCACAAAGTGGAATGATAGAAAATTTGACAATGATAATCGCTCAAAGTCAGACCAAGAGCATAGATCCAGAGTGATATAATAGGCAATGAAAGGTGACAAATGAATGGGAAAACCCTTCTATTTATAACAAAATATTTGGGTAGTCTAGGACTTGGTGCATGAATCAAATATTATTAACCAAATTCTAGAACCACCTTTTAGGAATATTTTATTATATTTGTTGGAGGGAAAAGGTATTTGACTTGGGTAAGATCCCTTTATTTGTAAATAATAAATAAATAAATGATTTATTTATTATTTTAAGGAAGTGGTTGAATGATAATTAAATAAATAATGATTTATTTAATTATTTATAAATGATTTAGTCGTGTTTAACAAGGAATATTATTTAAATAGGATTTAAATAATTATTCCTAGAAAATAATAAGATAAATAAGGATTTATCTAATTAATTTCCTTGTTTTGGGTTAAACATAACTTGGAATAATAATTAAATTATTGTTTAATTAATTATTCTTTGAGGAAAATTAAACAAATAAAGCTTTGTTTAATATTTCCTTTTGGGGTTTCCTATTTGGACGATAAACAACCTAATAAAGGTGTTTTATTAAGTTATTTTACATAGCGAAATCAATTTTACTTAGGGCAAAATTGGTCTTACATGGTGTACTTGGGTCCATCTAATGATAATAGGTTAGATGACAAAAAAATGGTGTAACACGTATTTTAAAGGGTTTCCTTCATTCTCATGGTAGACACAGAGTCGCATTCATGGGTCCTTCTGTGTTTTGGGGAGCATCACATTACTTGCAGTGGTTTCTCTCTAAATCAGCACATGTCAAGCGCAGTATGATCAACCAAAACATATTAGCACCTAAAAGGTCATCGATTTCGAGTTAATCCCTACCCTACGCCATGGAAATTTTTTTGGTTTGAATAACTTTTGCCAATGAATAACATCATTCTGAGTAAAAAGGTAATGCAGTTTGGCTTGACATTTTCTTGTTGCGTTAGGGGGTTTAATGGGTTAGGGGTTAGGGGTTACGTGTTAAGGGTTTAGAGGTTTAGGGTTGTTAAATGGGTTAGGGGTTTATAGGTTTAGGGGGTTAGGGGATTTAGCAGTTAATGATTTTACATGCTAGGGGTAATGGGGTTAGGTTTATGGGGTTCAATGGGTTAGGGTTTTAGGGGTTTAGGGGGTTAAATGGATTAGGGGTTAGGAATTAGGGTTTAAGGGGTGAGGGGTTTAGGGCTTAGATGTTTAGGTTTTATGGGGTTAACTGGGTTAGGGGTTAAGGGTTTAGGGGTTAGGGGTTAAGGGTTTAGAGTTTTAGTGTTTAGTGATTAAATCGGTTAGGGGTTAGGGGTTAGGGGTTAAGGGTTTATAGGTTTAGGGTTTAGGGGTTAAATGGGTTAGGGTTTGGGAATTAGTGTTCAATGGCTTAGGGGTTACGATGATAGTTTCATTGGTCTCTGTTTGTGCACAATAGTTCTTTATTCTTTGTGTCTCAATGTAACAATTTTGTAGGCACTATTGCTTGTTTCCATGTCTTCTCTATTTATTAATTTATAGTATTTTTTAGCCATTGCTTTACATTTATTGATGAAAATGTCTATTAAAATTTAAACAAATGTATGTTAAATCTCCATTTTCAAGCTCAGCCACAGTGTTGTCACACAATTTAAGTCCGGAGAATGGACATCTAATGAAGTCTCAATAACCACACTACACCTCATGACCACTATAGAAAAGCTTAAGTTCGAGTGTCCCACATTCATGAGAAAGTTGGTGATTATACTCTTGTGCCTCCACCTAATTGTGTCTTAGAAATGCCCTTGTTTGTTGCAAAAAAATCCTGATGTTGTTGACCTTGTCCCTTAACAGAACAAGGAAACAAATGAGATTGAGATGAATGGAAATCACCACAAAGTTGGAGAGAGTAGAAAAGACTAGGATGATTTAAAGGATAAGCTTGAAGAACGTAACAGTGATTAAACAACTGAAAGTTGTCCCAAACAATGAATTGATAATGTGAAACCTTCTTCTGTACCAGTCAAACAAGAATACATTCATGTGAGAGCAAGAAGAGGCCAAGCGACTGATAGGCATAGCCTGGCAAAGAGGGTATGGTTCCCTCTTTTTAATGAAAGATTTGATTTACATTTTGTATATTGAATATTAACCATTTTAATATTGCCAACAAGGGGGAATTAACCTGATTGTAGGTCCGAACTAGACCTGCTCTCATTTTGAATGGATAATCCCAACGAGTTTTAAGGACTGTTATAAGGTTTAGGATAATAAGGAGTTAGTGGTTAAGGGATTATGGATTAGGGGATTAGGGCTTAGGGGAATAAGGGATTAGGGTTAGGGGTTATGGGAATAATGAGTTAGTGGTTAAGGGGTTAAGGATTGGGGGGTTAGGGGTTAGGGGAATAATGAGTTAGTATTTAAGGGATTAGGTATTGGGGTTAGGGGAATAATGAGTTAGTGGTTAAGGGGTTATGGATTGAGGGGTTAGGGTTAGGAGATTTAGGTGCATTTAGGGGTTAGAGGAATAATGAGTTAGTGGTTAACAGATTAGGGATTGGGGGCTTATGGGTTAGGGGATTTAGGCGTAGTTAGGGGTTAGGTGAATAATGAGTTAGTGGTTAAGGGATTAGGTATTACGGGTGCTACATAGCAATTTTTCACCGTCCCTACAATCCCCATCCCGCACATTGGAGGGCTCATTCTGTGACCTGTGAGCAGAGAAAAGACTTGAAAATACTTTCATTGCATCCCTTTGAAGATGAGCTTTAATTTCCCTGAAGACATCTCCTTGCAAAAAACCCTAAAAATAGCTCTTTTTCCATTAGCACGGTTCCACAATTCAGCCCTCACGCCAAGGGGGAAAATCCTCCAAAGAGGGTGTGCCAATTGGCACTCTGTCATAGAGCCGCACCCACGCCAACCATATTAAGAGGTGTTTTTTAAAAATAAAAAGGCAGAAGTTTCATCCTAACAAATTCCTGAACTGATTTCTATCTTGAGTTGGGAGGTTTGGCTACGGATTTCCATAGAGAGGGAGTGGCTTTCCACCTCTCATGGAAGCTTCCTTGATGATAGGGCCAATCCCATAATTATAGGGATCCAAACTCCCCTTCCTCCTTATATAAAAGCTTGCCCATTTCCATTGCAAGTTGGTTCCAGAATCTCCAAATTCCCAAGAGCTTTCATATCCTTATGTAGCAAAAGCCTTCTTGATTCCCTTAAGGCCAAATCCAAGCAAGGAGACTATTGCCAAGTATCCAGAGAGAGAGGCTTGTCCCATCCTTGACAGGTTTTATCGAGACATGTTGTGCTGACGACCCGCTAAAGGAGAGTGCTGCGTCGAAGCTATGGTTGTATTCTTCTTTTGACTCTTTAATTATAAGTGACTATTGGTTATGGTTCCACTCTTGTTCTTGATCATGTTCATGAGTTATGTCCTCTTCGAATGACATATAGTTGTATGTACTAGGTTTTATGCTTGCGTTTCTGTTGTTTCTTGCATGTGCAGGTGTCTAATCATGGAGATCGTGAGGATTGTGATCTACCAGGGCAAAGAAATGGGAGCATCACCTCTTCTACAAACGACAGCGTCGGATTCCAGGTAAGCCTTCTTCGCAAGTCGGATTATTTATGATTAGGAACCTGCACTGTAGCGTGTTTTATTGTTGCTAGACCCGACCTGGGCTAGTAGGGATCGCCCCTGTCCGCAGAGGGGATTTACCTCCTCAACAATTTAGCGACTCCGCTGGGGATTCATTAGCTTGTTGATTGTTCATTTTATAAGCTACAGACGAAGCCTGAAGTTGGCCAGATAGCCTTCGAAACGCTTTTTCTCTGCAATTGCGAAGTAGATCAAAGATGCTTCAGTCAATCTCCGATTTAGTTTGTAAACTGAACACTTGGAACACTGTCTTGTCTCTTTGGTTGATTCTTGATTCTTCTTGCTTGATTGGCTCTTTTGGCTAGATCTTCTTGAGTGTTTGGCTTTTGGTTCAGCCCCAGAGGATCAGATCTGACCTCTGCTTTTCCAAATTTTTACCTTTGTATAGTTGGATTGATTGGCGCGAGTTTATTCCTGACAGTCGTGACAATTGGCGTAGGTTGCCAGTTTATCATTCGCGCCATTCCCTGTCTAGAATGGATTACAGCCAGACAGTCGCGCCATTTTCTGTAGGTGGTAGGGTTTACCCTTGTTCAAAAGTTTCTTTTGGTCAGTACTTTTCTTCTGGGTTTGTTTTAGATTTTGCTTGAAGTGGTGAGTCTGGTCTTGGTTGGGATAAATTCTTTGTTTTTTCATTTTCAGGTGTTGGCGCTTGTTGTCAGTTAGCAACCCGTGCCAATTGGCCATTGGTGCTAGTTGTCAGTGTGCAAGTCGCGCCAGTCGGCGCTAGTTGTCAATGTACAAGTCGAGCCAATTTCAGGGTGTATGAAAATTGAGATTTTTTCCCTAAATCCTTCACCAGTGTGTCTTTCCCTTCCAATCTTTTCACTGTATGAGAATAGATTACATTTCTCATTGTTTGAAATGTCTTATTTCCATGATTGTTTGATGTAAAAGGGAATGAATTCCTTGTTTTGATCTCTTTCTTTGGAAGTCCTCTTTGTGTTTGACCTCATATGTCTTGTCGCCTTTTGAGGGATTTCGTTACAAAGTGTTTGAAACAACGATTGCATTCTTAGTGTTTGTTTACATCTCTTTTGCATTCATCTTTCATCAAGGAGATTTGCGTTCTTTTATTTTTTGTCCCATAGTTTTCTTTTCGTTAAAATGCATTAGATCACATTGCATTGAAAAGTATTTTTTGAGGTCCATCATTGAACTTAGATTACATTGTTTAATGATCGAAAACTAGAAGTCGCTTTGAGTGCATTCTCTTTCGTTAAAAGCGTGCATTAAGTAGATTCTCATTTCATCGAAAAATGCATTGAGTGCATTCTTATCATTTGAAAAGAAAAGGAAATTGTGCATAGATTACAATTGCATAGTTTTCGAAAAAGAGGATTTTGCATAGATTACATTGCATTATTTGCATCGTTGAATGTTTGAAATTACTTTTGGATAGTGAAAGTCATCTAGTTTGGAAAAGATTTCGTTTGCAGTGTTGTTGTTTGTTGCATCATTGTTTGAAGCTCTTCCCTTAACTAGATAGCATTCATCGAATTGAAAGTTTTATTTTCTCATATAGCTGCATACAGGAGATTGTCATATGACATACGGTAGGGCCTTGAAACCGAAACATAATTGAAGATCAACATTAAAATTTACTCAATTTACCTAAGGAAGCATTGAAACATTAACGAAACATTTAGAGGTCTAGGTTAGAGACGTGTTCCGGCGTCGTTAAACCTAGTAGCTGTCGTTCGCCTCTTGGCTTTAGACAGCGCTAGTACGGACTTGTGCTCCCCGTACCGTCGCGTATATAAAGGGAGACCCCACTAGGTTTCAATCCCTTATCCATAGGAAGCCAAGTCTGTTGCCCTATACCCATGATACACCGGACACAGCATTCGGGGAGATTGCCTGCACGTACGTTAAGTCCTTGGTTGATTTCTCTTTCATTTTGAAACCAAGGTGTATATTGCAGTTCACGGTTATTTGGTACACCCTTTGCCTAGCATTCCTGAGTAGTCATTTCAATCTTTTCTGACTCTTTAAATTTGAAAAGGTCATCAAGCGCTTGTCCTTTCATGCTTGTTTCCAATCTGAAAGTGATAGAGTCACCTTTTGCCTGTTTCTCGACTCTTAAAATATGAAACGATAGAGTTTTGTTTCAATGTTTTAAAAATTAACTGCCCACGAAATATTCCTGGTTAAAGTTAGTTTCCTTAGGGTGTTGTTCTGAAGATCGTTTCTGATGGAAACTTTTCCAGAGTTCACCAACCAAGGAATCCCCTTCGATGGGAATCCTGGTCCTTTTCCTCCTTTTGAAAATGTTGGTGCTCCTTATATCGCAACGCTGTCCCTTCCTAGGTTAAATGTTGGGTTGCCTGTTTGGTTGTTTTCAACCTCTGTGGTCCCGAATGTCTCGGCTTCTGTTCAATCAGTTCCTCCACCTGAACAACATCATGTTGATTCCAAGGTGGACCTCTCCCCTTCTTCGCCTATTTCTGAGTCCTCCTCTTCTACTTCACCTGGTGAAATTCTGGATTCAAGTAACCAGGTGGCTAAGAAGAAGAAGAAGAAGACAAAGAAGAAGAAGTCAGATAAAGGAGAGGCTAGCTCTGCAGCTATTACGCCTAAGAAGTCTCCTCTTGATAAACCTTCCAACCCTCCATGGAAATTCAAGTTCCCTTGCATGTTGTGCATGGGAGACCATCTTCTTCGAGATTGCCCTGGCATTCCCAAGGTGCTCGAAGTATGGTACAACGGTCGTCCGCCGTTGCCTTTGGCTTCCGAGAGTCAGGTTGGGGGCACGTCTTCAACTGGTACTGGTAAGGCTCCTAAGAAGCAGGGTAAGATTACCAATCCCTATAAGTTGTGTGAAGGGCACCATGCCATTCACCTTTGTCCGTATATGGATGAAGCCAAACGAGTGTTGGACAACTCAACCGGTTCTACACCACGCCTTCCAGCTGGTTATAATCGGCTTTCTTTGAGTCCTCCGCCAGCGGATTCTACGATTGGTCAGGAATCATCCTTGGTCAATCCCACTCCCTCGGAAATTCAAATTTAGAAATCCATTCCCGACCAACCATTGGTCATGGGATCGGTTGAGCTGGCTCCGTCTGCGGTGCACCAGGTGTTTTCCATCAAGAGTGGACCTCACATCCCTTAGGTTCTTCTTGTTTCTTCAGATTCCTCGGACTTGGAGAAAGATTCTCCTGTCCCCATACCTCAAGAAGCTACTCCTCCACCTCCCGTGATGGAGGTCCTAGAGGATACTACTCCTGCCTTCGAGATGGAGGTCGTGGAGGATGCTTCTTCTTCTTCTATAACACTAGGGGAAGACCATCTTGATTCGATGGTAGCCCCTCCAAGTAGTTTGGTTGCTTCCTTTGATTGGAATCGATTCGCAAAATACTGCCTTCCATCTTATGTGCCTTTCGAGATCACAGTACAGGCTTTTGGTCTGGTCATACCCAACACCATTATAGATGAAGGGGTGTCTGTTAGTATTTTATCCTCAACTACCTGGCAAGCTTTCGGTTTGCCACCACTTGCACCTGTTACGCAGAATCTGTTGGCATTTAATAGAAGAACGAGTCAACTGTTAGGGATCCTTCCAAGGTTACCTGTTACTTTGGGAGGTAAAACTGTCCATATGGACGTGATGGTTGTTCCAAGGCCTTTGGATTTCAATCTGCTTTTGGGGCGCGATTACACCTATGCCATGGGAGCGCTTATCTCCTCCCTTTCTCGTGTGGTCTTTTTTCCGCATGAAGGATGGATCGTGACCATTGATCAGCTTTCGTTCTTTGGTCCTAATATGGCAGCTGGCCAGCCATCATCCCTTCCTAGTTTTTATCCACCTATTGTATCTGCCCCACCGCAGGTCAACTATGTGGCTACCTACCCTGTGCCTGTGCTCAGTGATGATGCTGTCGTGCATCAGGTACTGGGGGCATTGGATCCTGAATTCCAGGATGTTTTCCTTCCATCAAGAGTGGAACTCTTGGAAGCGATTACTTCTTGTTCATTATGATGAGGTCATTCGGATCACAGTTCGTTTTCTTGTGTCAAGCTCCTTAAAAAATGAAACAAGGTTGTCGGAGCAGAGTTCCTTGTCTTGTGTCAAGCTCCTTAAAAAACGAAACAAAGGTGTCCTGAGGATAGTTCTTTTAATGTGTCAACCTCGTTAAAAAATGAAACACGTTCCCGTTCAATTCGAGTCTTTGATAAGATCTCGTAAAATCCCAGTCGAGTCTTTTCTTTTGATCTCGTAATTTGAACCTTCACTCCATCTGCCTTTCATATGGACTGAAGCTTGGGGGGCATGTACCTCAAATTGAGTCACCATGCTGGGGGGCATGCTTACTTTTTCAAGCATAGTTTATTTCCATTTCAAGCTTGTGTAAAAATGAAACCGGTTTCAAGCATAGTTTATCATTGTTTCAAGCTTGTGTAAAAATGAAACCGGTTTCAAGCATAGTTTATCATTGTTTCAAGCTTGTGTAAAAATGAAACCATGCCCATTTTACCTTTTGTGATTGCCATTTTATCAGCCTGTTTTTGTCAGATAAACCTTGGTTTTCTCACTCAATCATCCCCATCTGCTTGGCCGGTCATATGCCTTCACTTGGTTGTTTTACCTGTTCCTGAGGAACCGCTGCGATGAGTGGTCTTGTTAGCCAGCCTCTTAACTTTATCATGTTCAGAGCAGTTACATCATTACCGGAACCAGTTGCTACCCTTTATACTACTCGTTTCTCCAGGAAGAGTCATCTTTCAGCTCTTTTCTGACTCCCTAAACATGAAAATATTGTTGAGTCGCTTGTCATTTTGATCTCGTTAAAGTGGCCACAAAACGACATCTACCTAGTATACGTTTACCCCTTTTTCGGGTTGGGATAGATTATTTACGAAAAAGGAATACCCTAGCCTATCGCGACTAGGAGGTTTCCTCAGACATAGTTTTCTACCTTTTCGGATCTGAGGAACTATTTACGAAAAGGGACCATTGGAGTTTACTTTTCATCTATCTTTTCAAACTCTCTAAACATGAAAAGACGCCAAGTTCTTCCTTTGTCAAACTCGTTAAACCCTGATGACATCGGATTCATTCGAAATGACATTATTCAAGTCGCTCCTTCCTAGGGCTCGTTAAATGTACTAGGATGGGCTTATATGACAAGCATATGGTATCCTCTTCATGCTTGTGTAAAAAAAAAGAGGTACTCGCCGAAATGGTGGGGAAAAATGGAACCAGCATCATTGTCGTGTCGGCAGTATGTCGCTCTTGAACATGGCACTTGTCTGCATTCGTGTCGGGTTGGGAACATCTCATCTCATTTTTCGCTTGCCCCTGTGGGTTTGGGTAATCCCTTTTGGCCTCTCATCTACTCGTTGCCTCGTCACCATGACCTCTAATCCGTTGATGTCAAATACTGCTAAATCCACTATTGTTCCGTTATATGTTCAAGAGAAGTTGACCTCTACAAAGTATCAACCTTCCTCTGATTCTCGTATGATTCTGATTCACTAAAAACATCATGTTCCTTTGTCTCATGTCGATGATGTGGGAAACATTATGGCCCACCTTTGATCAAGGTCACTTCCTGTCGACTTCAGCTCATTATCCAGGAAGCTGATCTAGAGACTCCCTTATGGTACCTTGGAGCCTGCATGCCTCAATGGCAGGTTCGTCGCATTCGACGTGAGTTTTTCATCATTGGCCTCCGATCGGGTGATTCTATGGGTATTCGATGCCAGCTCATTGATTCACATGTCGTAGATTGTACCTATAGTACCTTGAGAGCCATTGTCATTATTGGTGGTTTCTCTCGCGTCTGTTAACAGCTTTCATCATTGGCTGGTAATCAGACGATGTTCTTGCATGTTCGACTTCAGCTCACATATTTGCATGCTTGAACTTGTACTTTGTTTGGGTCGAGATGGAGCGCAAGACCCTGGATTGTGTCTGTTGTAATCCAAGCTGCGATATTGTGGATTATTATTTACATGACTCACTTATTGGATGGCTACGACCATACCTGAGTCTATTTATCGATCCTTATTAGATGGCTTCGTCCATGTCTTGGATCTAGATTATTGTATACTCTATTATGGATGGCTGCGCCCATACCACGCATATATATCATGTATCTGAGACATCAGTTGTACTTCACTTCGCAGGTTTTCCGATGGCAGTGTTTTCAGTCAACATGTTCTCGTAAAGCATTTCACCCCTCTCTCTCTCTCGGGCCCCATGCTTTAGGGGGCATCTGTTACACAGCAATTTTTCACCGTCCCTACAATCCCCATCCGGCACATCGGAGGGATCATTTTGTGACCTGTGAGCAGAGACAAAACTTGAAAATACTTTCATTACATCCCTCTGAAGATGAGCTTTAATTTCCCTGAAGGCATCTCCTTGCAAAAAACCCTAAAAATAGCTCTTTTTCCATTGGCGCGGTTCCATAGTTCAGCCCTCGCGCCAAGGGGGAAAATCCTCCAAAGAGGGTGCGTCAATTGGCGCTCTATCATAGAGCCACACCCACGCCAACCATATTAAGAGGTGTTTTTTTAAAATAAAAAGGCGGAAGTTTCATCCTAACAAATTCCTGGACTGATTTCTATCTTGAGTTGGGAGGTTTGGCTACGGATTCCAATAGAGAGGAAGTGGTTTGCCACCTCTCATGGAAGCTTCCTTGATGATAGGGCCAATCCCATAATTATAGGGATCCCAAATCCGCTTCCTCCTTCTATAAAAGCTTGCCCATTTCCATTGCAAGCTAGTTCCAGAATCTCCAAGTTCCCAAGAGCTTTCATATCCTTATGCAGCAAGAGCCTTCTTGATTCCCTTAAGGCCAAATCCAAGCAAGGAGAATATTTCCAAGTATCCAGAGAGAGAGGCTTGTCCCATCCCTGACAGGCTTTATCGAGACATGTTGTGATGATGACCCGCTAAAGGAGAGTGCTGCGTCGAAGCTATGGTTGTATTATTCTTTTGACCTTTTAATGATAAGCGACTATCGGTTATGGTTCCACTCTTGTTCTTGATCATGTTCATGAGTTATGTCCTCTTCGAATGACATTTATTTGTATGTACTGGGTTTTATGCTTGCGTTTGTGTTGTTTCTTGCATGTGCAGGTGTCTGATCACAGAGATCGTGAGGATTGTGATCTTCCAGGGCAAAGAAACAGGAGCATCACCTCTTCTACAAACGACAGCGTCGGATTCCAGGTAAGCATTCTTCACAAGTCGGTTTATCTACGATTAGGAACCTGCACTGTAGCATGTTTGATTGTTGCTAGACCCAATCTGGGCTAGTAGGGATCGCCTCTGTCCACAGAGGGGATTTACCTCCTCAACAAGGGGCTTAAGAGTTAGGGGATTTAACATTTAAGGATTTTAGGGGTGAAGGGTTAATGGGTTATGGGTTAAGAGTTACTAGCTTCATGTTGGAAATTCGTGTGAAAAATAATTGTGCATTAGAGTTCAGAGGTTATTGAAAGGATAAGGCAAGCGAAGATGAGGGAGCCCAACATTAGACTCTTAAATATGGTTTTTTGTTGGTCCTAATGGTGGCCTCTGAGGAGGAAGTGTAAACGTCACGGGAAGGTTTACGGAGGGAGTGGATTGTGTGTGCTTGTCACGGGAATTTGTTGGTGCGGTGTGTTAAATCGGTCCCTGCTGCTCGGTTTCTTAGCCATTTACTACATCTGGGTTGAGGATAGGAAGTTGAAGGGAAGTGAGATCACCTATTTCCATTTTTATTGGATTTCAGTGAGCCTGTTTTTTCGTTATAAGAGAGGAAGCTAGAATTTGCAGTCTAGGAAACCTCGAGGGTGGTGGCAGAAAACTAGTTTCTTTTCCAAATTTCGTGCCCTCCAGTGTGGATGTGACAGTGTTTTGTGGATTGGTGTGTGGTCTCTATGTGGAGAATTTTGAGGCTGGTCACTACCCTAGGGGGATTTAAGCTCAAGCGTCGGCTACTTTTTCATCATTTGTTGTTCAATTTCCTGTGTTGGTTTGGTGGGTGATGGTATTTGGTTTTGCTAGTGGTGGAAGTATTTATCTAGTAGTGGGAGGTGTCTGTGTTCTTCTAGCTTGTGGTGGTGGGAGACGAAATTTGGCTCCTTCGTTGGTGGTGTTTGTTTTCTATAGTCGGGGGGTGGTCTCTCGACTTTACACACTGCGGGGTTCCTCGGCCTTGGTGAATTATAAAGCCCTTGGTGTGGTGTGGGTGCTCTCCCTCCCCTATCATCCATGGCCCTGTGGGGGTGGCAGAATTATAAATAATCATGGCAGCTCCACGCCATGGTGTAAAGACTGCAGGGCGTGTGTGACTCGCTAGTGTAGGTGCGCATGGGGGTGGCGGAGGAGGTAAGCGAGAGGATAACAGAGGTGGAGGTTTGAGGGTTCAAAAAGTAGATTCTTCGGGGCAGAGGAGGCTGTGGTAGCAAGGGGAATCACAAGTTTTATTTATTTGAGGTAAATGAGGGGTAGGTTATCCAACATTGTTGCCTAGAGAACGGTCGTGCACTTATCAACAACCTAATAAAAAGAGTGGAAACAACTGAGAGATTTTATCATGAGGAGCATGTAGAGCAAATGGAAACATTGCACCGAATGCATTATTCATAGTGCCAAGTCTGGGAGAGACTAGTAGTTGTTGTTTAGCAAGGCCAAAATCAACTCACTAAGAAAGTAGAAAAGCTGGAGACTTGGTTGGCGCACTTTGAAGGGCACGGTCAATGTGACTTTTGTCCTCCACCGCATCTAGGAACAACCCTAGAAAAACCTGCATCCATCACGTTGGATGATTAGTATGCTATTTGGTGTTCTTTATGTTTTATATGTGTTTTGGTGCCTCTAGCCCAACTGTTTATGGACAATGTCCCTAGTCCCTCTTTTGCATTGTTTTGCATCAGGTGCAAATTTTTGTCAACAAACCTAGTTGAGGTGAGACCACCTGCTTTGTAACTAGCTATATGTACTCCTTTTTTCCTACATGAATATAACACTAACTTACAAAAAAAAAAGTTTCATACATCATTAAAAAATTAATTAAGTTTCATACTTAAATTAACAAATGTTCATACCTATTTACTAAATAGGTCTAAAAATATATATTGTAGATTTATCTATTTAGTATTTATTGTAGGTTTATCTATTTAGTATTTATTAAATGTAAATATGATGATTTAATACTAGATTTAACTAGTGAACTCACATGTTTAACATAAGAAATGTTATATTTATCTAGTTATTAAATGTAAATATGAAGAAACCTTAGATTTAAAACAACTCACACTTTTAACATAAATCGATGAAGCTTAAAAATAAAACTTTATGGTCAAATATTGAATATAATAAATATAAATATAAATTTGGCTATCTAATTAATATTAACTGTACTAAAATTATAATGAAGGAATTGGTGTAAAGCTGATAAATGATACATGCAATTATGTTAATTGTAGATGAATCCATATGCATTGTTAAACTTTAGAGACAAAAGGGTATTCATAATTTTAACACTGTAAATTCAGAGACCCCTTTGTCTCTAAATTTTAACACTGCAAATGGATTCAGAGACACCTATAGTGAAATGTAACACTTCGGTACCAAAATTGCAATTTTCCATATACGGAGTGACACAATTAAAAGTTACTGACATAAATGACCAATTCATATACTTGTTGTACTTGTTATTTGGCCATATCTTTATTCTTGGAATATAATAGTCATTTACATTAATCATTATTAATTTTGTCACTTATTATCTAGTCATATATTGTAATCCTGGACTAAATTAGTCATTTAAGTTAGTCACTTTTACTTTAGTCACTTATTATCTAGTCATATATTTTATCCCTGGACTAAATTAGTCGTTTAAGTTAGTCACTTTTAGTTTAGTCACATATTATCTAGTAGTATATTTTATTCCAAGACTAAATTAGTCATTTAAGTTAGTCATTTTTAGTTCGGTCACTTAAAATTGCTCAAATTTAGTAGTAATTCACTTGAAAGAATTGCAGTGACTAACATTTTTAGTCACCTAGTCATTAATTTCATCATTTTTTACTAGTGAAATTCTAGACTTTGGATATTGATTAATGTATTGTGCAAAAAAATATACACCGGGGTCGGGGTCAAACCCAGGACCACCCGTGTGCAAACGTATCGCACCTTCGTATCCTCTACATTGTGGGTCCTAACCCATAAGGTTCCCACATATATTTAAAGTTCATACAAGTTGGAGTTGGGGGTGTGAAAGGGGCCAGCCCCCTCCCATATGTCCAAGCATGAAGACCAAAGGCCAACATTTTTCATCGACAGAGTATTAAAATTTGTTAAACCATGTTATTACACCAACAATCCAAATTAACCTGTACTAATGAAAAATTTAATCTTAAATGCGATTTTTGCCTAATCCTTTGATAATCTCAATTAACTCGTTCTAATATTAACGTTAATGTGCAGTTAGAATGGCGACATAATTGGCGGAGCCCGCCAAATGCGGCGGAAGCTCCACTTTTAGTGGAGTTATCTAGCCAACTTCTAGTTTTTGTGGAGAAATAGTAGGAAAAATTGGGTTTTCCATAAATGAGGTAATGTTCGACCATTTTTGGCTCAAAATGGGTCATTATTGGTATATTTCGATATTTTAGAGCCATTAGAGTAGGCTGCAAAGGTAACAGGAGACTGTAAACAACACGTTTACACGATTGAAGCTAATACAAAGGCCCATGCTATGGAAGCTGGACCAAGGAGATGTAGCTCAGGAGGGTGAACTCCATCAAAACCATGTGTATTTGACTCAATTGTCTATGTTTGTTGTGTTTTATATTCTTATGTTCAACATTTAGTTTCCATCCTTTTATGTTCGTGAATTACACTTATTCTCATCAAGTTTGTTGATTTATCAATCATATGCACATGAATAAACCGTTGTACAAGAAGAATACCAAAGAATTTTCATATTAAATCTAAAACCAATATTATCATAGCATTAAATAACATTCAATTTCAGATCAGCTTCTTTATTGAAAGAAACCTTACAGGGTCTTCATGTCTCTCGTAGTTGCTATGCATTGAATGAAATATTGGAAAATTTTTGATAGGTTACTTTCCAGTTTTGTTAGCTTTTGATACTCTCTATGCTCAAGTGTATCAATATTTTGTATATTTTGAATGCCTACAATTCAATGCAATTTGTAGATGAGTCAAGGTCTCCATGATGTGTGTTTCCTTATGTGCTAATATGAAGGCCTGAAAAAATTATAGTTGAAAATGAATTCAGTTGCTACCTTGGAGGACAAGATTGAAGTGAAAATGTTGAGGTTGGGCATGTGCATATTTAAAAATGCACTAAATCTCATAAAACTATGTTGGAACACATACTGGTCTACCTTATCATTGGCAATCATGATATTGATTGTAAATCTAGTAATGGCCAGCGTTGAAACTCAAAGGTCAAACCCAAGATGTATTCCTTCCTACAGTGACAAATTTGACAGTGACAAGATGTTGCTTCAAAACAAATCTCTTTTTAACAAATCTCTCTATTTCCATCTCTATCTTGTTGCGAGTAAGAACTTCCATTTGACTATGATAATTTATCCTATCAATGTCAATTTCTGTATGAATATGAAATTTCTCTGGTATAAAACTGATCTAATTTTTTGAAAGGCATCAAAAAAGATGACATGTTCCATTATTCTGTCGTCGGTATAATCTGTGCACAAAGATAAAAGTTTTGTTATTTGATACTCTACAAAGGATAATTGTTGTTGTGAGCAATGGAAGTATAATAGTGCACACATCTTGAACTTTGACATAATTTGTCTCCTGATAGGTGGAGCTTCACAATTATTGAGTGCTTTAGAACAAGTTAGTATTTTGAGGGGTCATTAGTTTTCCATTGGAGAATAATCCATAAAGCCAATGTCAATTATTGAATGGAGGTAGATTCATTTGGTTGAAAGAGAACAAAAGGAAACCTAAAACTAGAATTCACGGTTAAGCAGGGAGAAGAGTCTCTATGAAGCAGAAATCTTGAATGCCAATCTGAGTAGTTGCAACAAAATTTTATAGAATAACAAATGTTCATTGTTCATAAAAGAGAAATTCTATTTTTTAACATAATTGATGTTGTAATGTATAAACAAAAATATGGCTAGTAGTGTTAGAACCAACATATAAATAGTTTTTTGAATGCTCACTTAGGTGGAGGCTTTGTACATGTAACCAAATATGTTATACTAGTCATATCCATGTAAATAATCCTTTCAAAATATATTTCAAATTGGATGGTATGATCTTTAACAGGAATTCCATTTTTGAGTTCGATAATTAGTTGATCCAATTAAGAATTTTATTTGAAACATGGGGTTGTACTAATGCTAAAAGGATGATCCCTTACAAGTTGAAAATGATAGTGCATGGACTAAGAAGGTGGGATGACATTAGTGAGGAACATTGCATTAGTTTTATTATTGATCAAAGAGTATTTTATTATTCTTTTTGTGAGAGGGACACACTTGTGGGAGAGGGTTTCATGAGGACGAATTGTCTCATAGCCCCTTTTCATCTATTTTTTCTGGCACTTGTAGTTAGTTTTACAGTGAGGGAATACTAATATTGTTGCATAAATGTAGGCAGCATCACATAAAATAAATGGAGTGGGTGCTCGACATGTACCTACTTAGAGAACCATCCTTGACCAAGTTGTCATGTAACCTTCCAGTCTTAGCACGTGTGAGGCACATAAGTTGATTAGGGTTAAGTACTACACTTTTGGACCCATTCTCTTAGGTGGACCTAGCCTAAGCTCTTTTATTTTAACCCTACCCTCTTATTTAAAAAAAGGGAAGGTAGGGTGCATTACTTATATGTATGAGATCTAGAGTGAAGAGCAGTGTGATGTGATATCTAGGGTGTTTTAGTTAATATGTTTTTATTTATGAGATTTTTCAAAGCTGGTTGGTTTTGCATTGGAAGCTTGGAAGAAACTGATTTTTCTTTGTGTAATCTTCTCTTCTGTTGTGATGGAAACATATGTGATTACTGATACATGTTGAGTATATGA
Organism: Pinus albicaulis; assembly: GCA_034641835.2. Taxonomy (NCBI): domain Eukaryota; kingdom Viridiplantae; phylum Streptophyta; class Pinopsida; order Pinales; family Pinaceae; genus Pinus; species Pinus albicaulis. The sequence goes on from CM076581.1 coordinate 191,999,118, forward strand.
TCTGATTTCTATTTACAACTGGGTTGGTGCTATTTTGATTTAGCATTCAGCTCTAATTTTGAGACTTCCTTCCTTAAAATTATCCATTATTTTTCTTTTATAATGGTCGAACCTCTTGATATGTGGTGTCTAGAATCTAGACTATTTTCTACAATATTTTGGTCTATTTAGACCTAAATTTATGATAATTGTTTAATAAGTTTTCATATTCGGCTGTAGCATTGTAAATTTTATTAGAGCATATTTTTTATAATGAGGTGAAGTTTTAACACGAGGCAACGAGGTCAATTATCCATTTTTATTTGGAGGGAGTTTTAAAAAGTATTGATGTGTTAACATTCTATAACATCGGTTACAAAATAAATTTGAACATACATTTTGATTTATTAAAGGAGAAATTTAGACACTCGTTGAATAGGTCAATGAGTTTCATTAACATATCAACTCACCAATCAGGTGGTTGACCACTTGTCAAAAGAGGGATGTAGCATTGATTTGAGTGTGATCAAATTTTCAAATTTTGAAAATGGCTCCTTTCTATGCTCCAGGTCCAGTAAAATATGAAGGATAGAACTTTTAATCTATCTTAATGGTATTTTTTATATTTTGATAAAAGTATCAATGGCCTGTAGAACCTTATTATAGAGATAGGATACTCATAGAAGAACAAAGAATATTTTTTTTTATTAACTATGTTTTGTATAAAAATACAAACAAAGGAAGTAGACCATTGATAGGTGATAGATCACAAAATGGAAATCGACATAATTATAGAGTGATTAGTAGTGGTAATGGTAAAACAGACAAGAAATCCAGGCAAATGTAACTTTTTTTATCAATAAAATTTAGTATTTATTTTATTTTTGAAAAAAAACAAGAGGGTTCTTGAGAGGACCAAAATGATAGAGAGGGTTCTTTTCCATGCACAACATATCCAGTCAATTCAGTGTGCACTATTGTTTCCCAGTTGATCGAGTTTAAAATCTATGAGGGATTTCATCATATGCCATAGTTTCCTCTCTCCTGTGACTTGCTTTGGTTATGTTTTTATTTACTTATGTTTGGGGTAAAAGAAAGGTAGCCTTTAATATTTTGATTATGCGGAGCGTGTGAGATTCCAAACCTTGACATTTTTTTGCATATGTTTAGGTATTTTTGCGAAGCTAATCAATATGTGTTAGCCCATTTTGATTTGACTATCCAGTCAAAATGGTGGAGTAATTGATCAAGGATCAGATCAAAAAGTTCAAGGAGGCTTTTAGCATGTTTGACATCGATGGTGATAGTAAGAAAGATTTCTCTATGTTCATGCATACCAATATTTGATACTTGAATTATTTGGTGAATGAAACTTCCATTTTCATTGTATTTATGTTTGTGGGTTTATTTTTCCTTTAGGTTTGCATATTTTGTAATAGGTTTAAACATTTCCCCTTTCTTTAAGAAGTTTTTCGCCATATTTTGTTTAGAGTTAGGGCTTGTTTCCCTAAGAATACGCCCTTCCTATGCAATATGCTCGTGCACGATTATGTTTTTTATTTTTAAATGAAAGGCTACCGAGGTTTTTTTTTTTTTAGCCAATATTTGTTTATGTTTTACTATTCTATATTAATTTTTTGTACAAGATATTATTATTAACCTCTTGGAGTACTTCAATGAGTGTTGGTTTTAATTTTTATGCCATTTTGTGCATTGGATCAAAGTTTTGATTGGATCCATACTTCATAAATGTAAATGATCAAGTAGAGGGTCTATAGGGTTATTTTTCTGTATTCATCATTAGTGTCGATGGGTTTTCGCAGGGCCATTTCTCAGTGCTTGTTAGAGAAATTTTGTTTGAGATCGGTTATTTTTTTTAGAGTGGGTATGATTTCAATCCCGGAGCATGCCTACACCTGGAAATATTCTTTAGTACTGATCTACGTAGCCCTTACATGATAGGTAACCTCTGCTGGTTTTATGACAAGGTGTGGATTACTACCTCCGAAAACCTAGCTTCAAGTCATATTTTGGTTCAAGCCTTTAACCACTGACAATTAACCTCGACATTCAACCCAAGACCTACCTTTATTTGGCAGGCCAATCTACCTAGTTTCATCAAACTCTTCTGAATCTGTGTCATCTTAAGTTAACTCATTTTGAGGAAATTGAGTCTAGCCAACTCCTCAAACTCTTACATAGCCCCGAGTCATACTTGCAATTTGTATTTGTGAGTGTGAATCATACTTAAAATTGAAATACAGTTTGAGCGAGATTGAGTAGCTACCTTACGAGTCCCGGTCCACCTATGAAAATTGTTGTAAAAATGAAAAAATACCCATCTAGCATGTTTTTTCGACTTGATTTTAAGTAGATAACCAACAACATTGCCAACTGTCCAGAAACCATGTCATTTTGTAATATGCAGGACAATTTAAAGATTTTTAAATAACCCATTATTAAAAAGTTTCATTTTATGGATATCACAAACACTCTTATTATACCAAGGGGTTAGAATATGTATACCTTTGTAGACTTTATAGACTTTAGCAGTCCAATTTTTGTGCATAACTGTATTCCTTGTCCCATAAAAAAGGGGTCACATACGCCAATTCGGTGTTTTGATTGATCATAACTTTCAAAACTTATAATTGTTTTAATAATTTTTTTCTAAATTGTAATTAATTTTTTTAACTTCCCAATAACTCTCATGTTTTTCCGAGTCTAGTGGCTTTGGTTTTACCATCAATCTTTCCACTACCATTAAATGATCGGAATAGCCTCTCCTATTCTATTACAAGGTGTGAATTGGCACCTTGAGGCTTGAACATATTTGCAATCATGCTTATATGGAATAATTCTCTTTTTTTCTCAAGAAGTTACCCTCCAATTTTAATGAAATTGGCTAGTGAAAGAATTAAAATGAAGCAAGGAGTTGAAGATGTGTAATCAATGGTTTCAAATTTAGTGAAATGTAGATTTTTACGAAGGTCTTGATAGATGTTTACCTTGAACATATTTTCAACCATGCTTATATGGAATGATTTTTTTTTCTCAAGACAACACCCTCCAATTGTAATGAAATTAGCTATGAAAGCATTAAAATGAGGCTGAAAGTTGAAGATCTATAATCAATGGTTTTGGATTTAGAAAAAGGTAAAATTTTAGGAAATTCATGATAGGTGTCTTCACCAATTAAGACCTCCTAAATCAAGGTATGTGAGAGCATGGTGGTGTTGATTAAGTGGGAAACCCTTCCCTTCATAGATTATAGAATCCAATCCTATACATGATAGAATCCAGTCCTAAAATGCTAAAATCAGTGTGTTGGATATGTCCCGTTCCATAGGATATGCTACAAGGATGGATCCTGGAAGTATTCACTAGCTGAGGTGGATCTGAGGTGTGTACTGCCAGATCCAAAACTGGATCTGATATGGGCATTCGTGTTTCCACCTTGCCTGCCAGGTGGATCCGGTTACACAGGATAAATGGTTATTCAAGTGAATCTTATGTAAATATATCCCTTTTATGTTATATTATAAAGTTTTATTGGTTTTATTAACTTTACAATTCTCAATTTTTGGCGTTAAAATATGGGAAAGAGCTATATTGGGTTTACAATTGAAAATTATTTAGTTGGGGTCAATTAATTTAGAAAATATCCTGACCATGATTTTCTATAGGCTCCATTACTACCAAATAATTTGGTACGTTATGTGCTCTCTAGGACAAAAACCAACTAAATCTCAAATACAAGATATGATCAATGAAATCGATGCCGATGGAAATTGGACAAATTATTTTCTTCGTTTCTTGAATCTCATGGCTCGAAAGATGAAGGTAGGGTGCTAGTGTTCTTTACGAATCATTTATGAAGTTCTTCATTCATATTCTCCTTTTGATTTTTCATATAATTGTGATCTATTTAGATATTTCATTTTATCTATCATGGCTCAAATAATGAAGGTAGGGCTCCAGGGTCCTTTACCATTTGTTTATGAAGCTCTGCATTCAAATTCTTTTTTTTTTTTCATATCTTTGTGATGTATTTAGATATTTCCTTTTCTCTCAATCGTTGGCTGGTTTTTTCACATATCCCCTCTTTTTTGGTAATGGAAAACATTTCCTTTGATCTTTGGGCAATTTTGAACCCCAATTTTGCATGATTTTGGCAAAGCCCACTTGAATTGGGGGCTCTAAAATTCAATCAACCATACACATGATGAGGGCTCTCCGCTCACTAGGATTTGAACCTAGGTCATTATTTTTTTTATTTATCCATATGTGGTTCATGGTCCCTAGAGATCTGTGTCACATTTGCACAGAAGTTTAGAAATCATTAAGATATCAAAAATTTATAATTTATAATTTGAATATTTATGTGATAAAGGAAAGACAAAGGTCACGATTATAAAAAGTCACCCAACAACAACAACATTGCGATTTTTCTTTCATTCATCTTGTAACATATTGTATTTGCCTTTCTCTTCTTCCATATCCTATCCATTTATGACATTTCATTTGCAATATTTAGCACATTTTCTAGCTATATGTAATTTATAGCTATAAATGTCTTCAGAGTTTCAATTGTAATCGAGTATTCAAGTGAACATATAGAGTCTCTTAAACGTAACTATTTTTTCTTCGACCCACTTTTCATAACTTCCATAGCCATTAGATAGGGACCTGCAGCTTCGATGATGTTTTTCTTTTTTAGTAAAATATTGTCGAGACTTTAATTTATTGAAAGTTGTGGAATTTACAATCTATAAATTTTCAAGATTTAATTTTAAAAGTATAATTCTTTAAAGGGTGATATCTCAATGGAAGAGAACCTTATTTAGAAGTACAAGGTTGGTGGTTCAATTCCATCGTTCCCTGATATTCATATGGAATGGCGGCGATCAATTTTTTATGACAGAGGCTGTTTTGACCATCACCAATGAGTTTATGGTGAAATTTTTTGACCCTCACCAAAATATGAAATGTTGACGGTGAATGAATGCCACCATATATACGCATCAATAGTGATGACCATGAAAGTTCTGCACCATAAATCATTTTTGTTGATATTAAATGGCGACAGTTATTGTTTGTCATTATATTCATTATTCATGACAGACGTTGAAGTCACGAATGATCTTATCATGGCATTATTTTACTGTCAAAAAATATGAAATGGTGACAGTCAATTAATTTCACCATATATATGCACCAATAGTGATGGCCACGAAAGGTACATCAAAATAAATCATTATTGTTAATACGAAATGGTGATGGTCACTATTCATCAATATAATCAATATTCATGACAGACCTTGAATGTCACCACAACACCTATACTTCTGGCGATGCCACCTTTGGTGACGTTCACTTTTTTGATGACCGAGGCTATGGTCCGTCACCATTGCTCACATGAAATGGTGATGGTAATTTTTCATCATTATAAATCATTATTGGTGACGAACCTTGAATGTCACGACAACACATATACTTTCGGCAATTCCACCTTTTGTGATGTGCATTTTTTAGTGACGAAGGCCCTTTTGATCATCACCAATGACCTTATGGTGACATTTTTCACCCCTCACCAATTTCCTTTTTTCTTGTAGTGCATCTTCCAAATTATTTTCTCTATCCATGAATCTTTTTCCTATACTCAAAATGGAATTTACATTCAATATTTTAGGTTTATGGAACTGCCCAAAGGCCTTTCCAAATGAAGTAGTGAATTTCATTAATTTCCATAAAATTCTTTTGGTACTGAAAAAATATAGTTTGACCATGTGATAATAAATTCAAGCAAGTAAAAAATTTTGTAGAATATTTCTTAGAATAATTCATGTTAAAAGGAAAAATTGCATATTTTGGATAGAAAAAACACCTTAAAAGAGATGACCAATATTACAAAACAATAGTCTGAATATCAAACTACAGGTAGAACTAAAAAAATCCTAATTTTAATAGATTTGATAACTGAAGCAAACTAGATACATACAGTTTTCATTTTCAACTTTCATTCCCATATATTTATTAGAGTTGGAAGCTAACTTGCATGCATCTCACAAGGCTATTTTAGCAAGAGTATATGTTTCATTCTCATATTCCACACTTTCTTTTTCATGAAAAATCACAATTGGAGGAATTACTTACTACATCAACTAAGTTTTCAGTTTTAACCTTCTCTTTACTCAAGGTATTGATCCTTCCCCTTATTCTTGGTTATCAATCTCATCTTTCTCCTATAACCAACATAGGAATAATTTTGGTTCAATAAATATAAATATATTCATATGATCTATTCAAATTTGAAAGTATGCATTTTTATTATTTAACTACTAGTAAAATAGTGGTAGAAAAACCTTAAATATAACCAAACCTTTTTTGTGAAGCAATTTGTTGTAGATGCCCATGCTATCAATACATCACTGTAAATAAATGGTCAACAAAAATTAAAATTTTTCCCCTAGGATGAACGTTGACCTAGTCTTCATAAAGAAACATAAAGCATTTCAAACTACAAGAAATAAAAAAAAAATAATACCATTGATATAAGTTCACATGTGACAACAAAATAATAAGTGAATTTGCAAGATAGTAGCTCAAAACCTTGTAGTGGGAGATGCCATCAAGCTTCAGTAATATCTACATGCCAGGGGATGGGTTGTAACATGTTTTTATTATGTTTGATAGGAGGAATTCCAACTGGAGCTCCGATTCTTACTTTAGATAAATAATATTAGTGTTGATATGAAATATTTCCCTCCATCATTATAAATGACATAGTTGTTGGGGTTCATAGAGTTACTGCAGATTCAACAACTTTCATGTCTCACTGAATAGTGTGGCATGTAATTATTGGTCCTAATCTCGAGCAAGGGAAAAAATTATCAAGATTTTTCCACAAAGGAATTTGTTGAGAGTTTAAATTTCCAGACCTTCCAGATTCACCCAAACTCTTATACATGGTAGCAAGTTGAAAGGCTAAGAGTCTTTGACTTGTATAAGGCCAAAACTACATTAATATGGAATTCAAAATTTGTTTATTGAAATTATTTCTATCACCCACTCTTGAAGACAACTAAATCATTTTGATAATTGATTCAACTAAAAGGTCAAGTTGAGTACGTGGGAGAGCCCTCCATCTTAGTTTCCCTTTCTATAGTAGAATTTCAATCATGTAGCATAGTTTTCACATTTTCTTCAATGGACTAATTATTTAGTTTTGCAACTCCATTTTGTTTAGGATTATATGGGACTCTCAACCACCTCTTAATCCTAGATTCCTTACAAAAAGCTATAATTTACTTGGATTTTTATTCTCCTCCATTATCATACCTTAATATCTAAATTCTTCTTTCTGTAAGGTTCTCTACTTCAGCTTTGAGTTCTTAAAAATTGATTAATACTTAGTCCTTATAATTCATTCAGAAAAACCAAGTAATGAAGTGGAGTATATTTATGTTTGATTGGATGAAGCATGGTATAAATAATGATAATGATGAATTCTCTAGAACTTCTAGAGGTAGTGGGGTCTCTGCAAGAGGCATCCCCGGAGAAGGTGACTTGTTGAACAAAAGAGGCTCTAAATCCTCTAGTATCCAACCACTAAAGGTAAGTGATGATGAATATGAGTCTAAAGAGGAAGATGAAGGTGATGAATTTTATTTCGTGAAGCATGTGGGGCACAAGAAGCCAATGTTGGGTCCTGTCGAAGAAGAACATCCAAAAACAAGTAGTGTGAAGGTTACTCGGATGCTAATTATTTCAGAAAATCAAGACTTAACTAGCACAATATCTCACGATTGACACTCAAGGCAACCAAATTAGTGGGATATAATCATATTAACATTTTGCAAGAAGCAACTCTTCCATCTATTCTCAAATGCAAGGAATGTTGGCCAAGGCTAAAACTTGCACTGATAAGACAATAGCATTTTTGTTTCCTGCTATTGAGGTTATAATGAAGTCACCATTCCTCCAAGATCATAAAAGGCCACTTATTCTTTTTATTGTCATTTTTCCCACTAGGGAACTTGCAATTCATGTTGTTTCTGAGGCCAATCCTTTTTTTAAATTCCATGCAAATATTGGTGTACAAGTAGTTATTGCGGCCACTAAATTACCAAGAGAACAAAAATGGCAACAAACCAATCCTTTCCAAATATTAGCAGGCACTCTTGGAAGGCTTTGGGACCATATAAAGAATACCCCAGTTTTTTGAAGTCATTTAATTTGTTTGAAAGTGCTCGTACGTTGATGAATTTGACCATTTTCAAGATATGCGGTTCCATAGGGATATTGATAAGATAATTGTTGATGTGCCTAAAGAGAGGCAGACACCTATTTTAAGCTAGAGCTCCAGAAGAGGTTGAAATATTTTCCCATATTTCTTTAAAACATGATGACGAGTTTATTAATACATTTGAAGAGGGTGGTGAGGAAACTCACTCAAAGGTTTGTGAGTCATTAATTATTTCTTCACATGAGAAGAATTTTGACATTGTTTATGTCGTTATTAAAGATAAACATTTTAAGGGCTTGAACTTTCAAGGGCTAGGCATGGATCCTTGGATGCATATGTAGGATAGATTTGATTATCTTTTGGTGGGAATCCAACCATTTTGATAAATCAATGCAAGCAGATTTAGGCCTTAGATTCCTATGGCGTGATAATTTCTTGCGAATTGTGTTGGCTTATTTTATTTATTTTCTATATTATCTTTCATCAAGAAATTACCAAATTATGTACATATAAAGATCAAAAAACAAGATACACAAGATGTAGGTGGTCTGCTAGGGGATAACCCCTATCTAGGGGAAAACCCAATTGCAATCTCTTCCTTCAATATTTTTCCTGAGATAATCTTAGAATCTTCACCCCAAACACAAGATTCCCTCCAACCACTAAGTCAACCATTCCTTCCTGCAGCTTTGATCTATATCCTTGACCTTGCAACAGAAAAAATACGATCTTATGTTGTAGCAACTAATTCGACCTACGAAACACTTGGATCTACGCATCAATTCAACTTATGCAACACTTCTATTTATGCATCAATTCGACCCATGCAACATGAACACTTCAAACCCATTAACTTTGACCCTTCTGCAGCTTCAACCTACTGTGACTTTGAACTACCACAGCAACAGAGCTTCGATCTTGCAATTCCAGCAACATCAATTCTACGATTTCCCAATAACTTCACAGAAAATAGAGGGAGAGAGCCCATAAACTTCAATTCTACACTTTTTCCTCTTCCTCTTGCACTTCGCACCTTTTACTGCACTTATTCTTATCATTATCAAACTTGTTGAGTGGATGTCCAAATATATGGAATTGTACTTTTATATATAAGCTTCTTATGGGTTGAATTTCTCCCTTTCAGGTTTTCTTCATCGGGAAAGGGATGACTTGGTGTGGATGTGACAAATTTCAGTTTTTACTCAAATGTAATTCCTTTTACATGAGTTAAAAGCCCAAGAAGGGTCTCATAAAATGTACAATGACTCTAATTAATGAATATAAATTTTATAAGTCCACAATGGGTACTTTGACTAATAAAGTATAACCCAAACACGAAACCCTTGCTTTAATAAGTCATTGTAACAATAATGATAAAACAAAAAACAAAAAAAAATCACTTTTATTAAGTACGTTACATAATGACTCAAATACATTTATGAAGACTAAAACTAGTTACATTCTTCAACGCCTTATACAATGAATACCCCAAGGAATGAAGAATAGGACTGAGCCATGATTTTTTTTGAAAGATCATCTCAATCTCACACATATTTTGAGGTACTTTTGGGTGACGTTATGCATAGAATTTAAGGCAAATCATAGCCTAAGTTATATGAATGTGTGGGGCTGAAATCTCTAACTAAACTTGGGAAATGACATCAACTAAAAAAAGAGAGATAAGTCTATGTTGTTTGTTTTGTATTTATTTCCTTATTAAGAAATAAAAATCCTCCCAAAGAACTGGTTTTCCCCTTCTGGTTTTTTTGAGGGTCAGTTGACCAAAAATAACTATGTAAAAGTGTACATTTGTGTGTGTGTGTGTGTGTGTGCTTCTTGTTTATTCTTTCATATAAACTAGAAAAATGAAGTGTAGAGATAGCTTAAATGATTCAAATAAATTTCATTATAAATTTTTATCTCAAACCTTATAGTTTGGGACTCTCGGTAATATGTTTGACAAAAAACTTAAATTGTGAAGGTTTCCATATAGTTAGATTTTTCTACATATTCCTCGCATCATCAACCATGACATCCACTACAAAACAATTATTTCCTAAGAAATAAGGAAAGCCTCCAATGATGAATGGGACAAATCATCATATCCTAAAATGGGTAGAGCCCAACATGCATAGTGTAGTAAAATGTGTGCATATAAATGTGTGTTAGTAGCATCATCTAGAATATCTTAGTTGGAAACTATTACCCCTAAATAAAATTTACACAAGAATAAGAAGCCACTATGATTAGGGAAAAGTACAAATTTGAATATAAAAGGGGTTAAGAGGTCCCTTGCATACACCTAAGAAGTTGTGCATGAAAGAAGTGTTTGTAACTCCAAAATGAATATGATATAAAAACCTTAGTCTTGCAATCCTTGGGGCAATGCCATTGGCCATTATTCTAACAGATTGACTAATTAATCCAAAATATTTCACTGCTAATCAATTCCCTTGATCAAAATAGTAAAAAGTGGGCCTTACTTGGAAGCTCTAAAAGGAAGAAAGCTTATAAAATATGATTTTGAACCACTTCTGGATCAACATTGTTGTGGGCCATGGAACATGGGTGAAACCCTGGGAAAAAAGCTAGAAAACCCTCGAAGAAATGAGATAATCCAAAGAGGAAAGTTCACACCTGCTTTGGTAATATGTGAAATTACAAGAGATAAACACGGATTGAATTTAATCAACCAAAAAATCATAAATAAAACAAAAGAATAAAGACAATGAGGAGAGAATATGAACCCATGAACATGATAAACTTGCGATGTAGGTGCGCATAAGCTAAAGAATCCAATAAGACAATAGTTAGCTCAAGAGAAAATAATGTGTGATGAAAATAAGAATTATTGTGTATTTAATCACTCTTATAATAGTGGGGTGTTGGTTCCAAGGAAGATGACTAGGCTGACCTTAGCCTAAAATAGTCAATATTAAAAAAATACAATAAAATGTTGCAGTCGCACATATGTAGGCTTATAGCCTTCATTACATGTAAGGTTGGCATGAGGCCACAAGTGAAAATTAGACCATCATTTCAATATTTTATAGGTATTATAAGTATTGTGGAATTCAAAAAGGAGGAAATGTTGCAAAGGAAGGATAGCTGTAGAGATTGTGAGGAGAATGGAAAAAGGTAAAATCTATCAATTTTTTTTGGGTTGAAGCAATTAGTACAATAATTTATTTTTTTGATATAATTGCAATGGAAATTGCAAGGAATGTTACACCTAGAGAAGAATGAATCCATGAGAAACCACGGGAGATACATCCCAAAGTGTTTCTTTTCAATTTGTGTGTACATGTTTCTTAAAAAAAATCATAAGCTTGAGGATAAAAGTTAGAAGTATATTTTGATAGGGTACAACGAAGATTCTATGTGATATCAACTTTTTTATTTGGAAAAATATGCACTTAGCATAGATGTTATATTTGAGGATGACCATATCCAACGTAATTCAAATGAAATTTATGTGCCATGGGCTATTGAAGGCATATGCAAAAAGGTAGCAGAAGAAAGTAGTCTAAGTCAAGAACACATGAGCAATCAAGAATCTAGTGATAATGAAGTAAATGATGAAAAATCTAGTACTAAGGACATCACCAAATCCCAAGAATATATTGGAAGGTTAATAGTGAGGACATCATGAAAAAATAATGTGTGATTAAATTAAGGGTTATTGTGTATTTACTCACACTTATAGTAGTGGGGTGCTAGCTCCAAGGAAGCTGACTATGTTGGCCTTATCCTAAAATAGTCAATATTGAAAAAATACAATAAAATGTTGTGATTTCACATGTGTCGGCTTATATCCTTGATTACATGTAAGATTGGCATCAGGAAACAAGTGAATATTATGCAATAATTTCAATATTTTATAGGTATTACAATTATCATTGAATTCATAGAGAAAGAAATGTTGCAAAGGAAGGATAATTATGAAGATGGTGAGGAGAATGCTAAAAGGTAAAATCTATCAAATATTTTTTAAGTTGAATAAATTAGTATATCAATGTGTTTTGTTGAGAAAAGTACAATGAAAATTGCAAGGAATGTTACACCTAGAGAAGCATGAAGTGGTGAGAAACCATGAAAGAGTCATCCTGTTAGAGTCAGTCCTTACAACCCTCCATCAGAGATCATTTCGCTTTTTGCATATCATTTTTAGGTGTCTCGCTCACTTCACTTCATTGCATTTCACTAGGGGCATGCCATTGACTGACGAAAGGGTTTGGTCTTCTTGTATTCCCTCATGCTTGTACCTGTTGGGCTAATTAAAACTCCTCAAAATTCATCGAAGTTCAGTTCACGTCATTCATGGTCATAAATGACTATTTTGGTCAACAAGAGTCTTTTAGTTTTAGAGTCTAGGGTTCAATCTTTTGATATGTTTAATAAATGCCCGCAGGCCATGAGGATGGTTTTCGAAGAGGTTCTTAGTTCAAATTTTTATCATCAAACACATTTGAGGACATTTCTTGTTCAAAACTTTGTTTTGAATAAGAAATTGTCGAATTCATTTTTTGTAATAATCATGTATTTTTTCCGCCATAAAAATTTCAATGCAGCCTCTGGTCTTTGCCGAAGTCCAAACGCCAACATCCCTACAAAAATCAACTAATTTCATCAGACCAAAATTGTTATTCCCATTTTTCCAACAAAAAACCCAAAAAATCAAAATCAAACCTTCCTATCTATTTACTAGCCTAAAATCAGTATCTATTATAGGTCATCTCAGCCCCTTTGAAGACCTTTTGCCGAGATAGACCCGGAGAGAGCCCTCACCTATCCTCGTAGGGCTAGCTACGAGGCTAAGCTTGGTTTGATGTTGCCTTGAGTTTTTACCTTATTTAAGCCTAAGGTAGATTCGAGCGCTAACATAGTGGCGACTCCACTGGGGACAAATATCAATGGTTTGCTTGTTGGTGTGTTCATTTCTTGAGTTATAGACGGAGTCTGAAGTCACACCAGGTAGCTTTCGAAACGTTTTTGCTATGCATTAGCGGAAGTAGATAAACGCTGCTTCAGTCAATCTCTAGTTTAGCTTGTGAATGCGACACTTGATTTGTGAATCACCCCAGTACATTATATCGTTCTGGACTTTTGGATGATTGAGTCTAGAAGTCGATAGGCTGAAAATAATCGGTTGTGTCCTTTGGATTTTTGAATAGATCAACACACTAGCTTCAAAAAGGCATACTAGATCAAATCCTGATCCAAATCCACCTCCAGTGTATGAAAAGCCCAACCTAATCCCAATAATTTTCCGTCGAGAAGCTCCCATCATTCCTTTAGTCAAATCTCACTCATACCCCACTGTTTTTGAATACATTGAAGATATTGAGTTTGACGATCAGTTCGAGTTATCATTGTTTGAAACCAAGTCCGAAAGCGTTACTGGTTCTACCGTCATCAATCCTGAGTTTATCAAGTATCTAGAAGTCGAACAGGAAAATAGATCTATTGATAATTATATCCTGAATCTTTAGAATTCTATCGTGGCAACCAACATCCCTGAATTCATAGAATCCGCTTCTCAAACTCTTGGTCCATCAGTGGTTACTTCTGATTCACAGGTTCAAGCTCAACCTTCTTTCATTCCGACCATTCTAGTACAACCATCAATATCTGATCAGAAATCAGTGGTAGTTCCTCCTCCATCTCCACCGCATACACCTCGTTCATCTACTGCTCCCACTCCACCTGTTTCTCCAAGACAGATTATAAATCTGCCGAGAGCCATGGCTGCTCGATTTTCTCCTCTCGTGTTACCGCAGTAGTTGAATGATATGCCTGCAGATTATTAGAGCAAGATTCCAATATTTTATGGCACTCCGCAGAGTCTTCCAGCACAACAGCATGTAGATAAGATGGCAGAATTTTTCGATCTTCATGAGATCGATGAAGAGAATGTAACCATGAGACTTTTTGTGCAAAATTTTGGAGCGGAGGTAAGGAAATGGTTTAGAGCTTTGCCAGAAAGAAGCATTACTACAATGGCAGAGCTTCACCGACAGTTTCTAGATCATTGGGAAATTAAAAAAGATCCACTTCAAATCAATGCCGAGTATAACAGCATCAAGCGCAATCCTGGTGAGTCCGTTCAAGACTATATTATCAGATTCAATGCGGTTTATAATGCAATTCCAGATGACTTAAGACCATCTAGAAAGTCAGCTCTCCTTAAATTCCCGGATGGTTTCGATCCAGAGATGGCTTATTCATTACGAGATAGAGATCCGCCTACCTTGGAAGATATGCAGAAGATTGTTGTTAGTGTTGAGGAGAATTTGAATGATAAGAGAGCCAGGTTGAAAGCAAAGAAGAGAGTGACCATAAAGGAAGAAGCTTCCACATCTAAATCAGATCAGCACTTGCTTCGTGAAATGGAAATTTTTTTCAAAAGAATGACGCTTGATAAGCCCGAACCGCAGATTCGAAATCCCAACTACTGTGGCCAGCAACAGCCACAGTTCAAAATTAAACAGTGTGAATAGAGAGCACAAGAGCCGGCAGCCCAGCAGAAAGTAAAAAAACCTCTTCAGCAAATTTTTTTTGGTCAAGATTCAGATGATGAAGATGACGTGGTAGGGGAGAAAAACCACTTCTTTACTCCCGATGATCTACCCATTTATATCACTGAAGATGAAAAGTATGCAGAAAGTTAAGTTGCACAAAAAATATGAGGATTTTATTTTAGCAAATGATGCAGCTCTTGAGGAAGAAACAGATGAATACCAAAGAGGGTATATGAATGATTTGTCTACTCAGCAGAAGCAATACTCATTAAGAAATAGAGATGTGTCCATAAACCCGATTCAGAAAAGAAAAGAGGCTTCAGCACCGAAGATAGATTCACCTGTAGCACAGAAGAAAGGAAAAGAGACAATTGATTCCGCAGCTAACAAATCATCATCAGTAGAAAAGTCAAATCAGCCAAGCGTAATGAAGGATAAGGCTAAAAGGAAAGAATTTCCAGTCAAAGAGGTTGAAAAGATTTCAACTTTTAGTTTGGAGAATGAAATTTATAAATTCAAGGTATCTATTCCTTTGACACAAATTATGAAGAACAACAGTTATAGAGGTCAAGTCTCTAAAATTCTGAATTTTGATCCAATGTTTGACACGGTGAATATTGAAGATGATCAGCCTGAATTGATATTTGGGCCTGCTTTAGATGGTGAGTCCCCTTACAGCGATGTTCCTCCCTTTTATATCAGTTTGAGGTTGCATGAATTTGTATTGCATAATGCCATGTTCGATTCCGGTGCTTCGCACAATCTTATGCCAAAAGCAATCATGGAAAAGTTGGGTTTAGACATTACAAGGAAGTACCATGATTTGTACTCATTTGATTCCAGCCGAGTGAGATGTATCGGACTCATCAAAGATTTGGTTGTAAGTTTAGATCAGATTCCTGCGAAGAATGTCTTGATGGACGTGGTTGTGGCAGACATTCCTCCCCGATTTGGGATGCTCCTTTCTAGATCTTGGGGAGCAAAGTTGAAAGGTACACTACAGTTAGATTTCTCCTATGCAAAAATTCCTGTCTTTGGCCAAATGAGAAAGTTATATCGAGAACAGAAGATGAAATACATGATAACAAGCAAGGAGAAACCAATCAATCATCCTGTAAATTATGTACATACCGACTTAGAGTCTTTTGTTTTGTTTGCTGATAGTTTTAATGATATAGATAGTTAGTTAGTTCAAGAAAAAGATATACTAGATATTACCGATAATTTAAGAGAAGTTCTGGAGAAAGAAAGACAAGAAAAGCAAGCTACTGTTGAGAAATCAGCTAAAGACGATGGGCAGCAAACAGAAAAAATAGAGCTGGCGCAATTTCAGCACTTAGAGGATGATGAAGATGGTCTTTGGACCATGGATTTCGATGGCACAGTGGGTAGTGATGGTGCTGGAATTGGTGTTTGGATATGCAGTCCATTTTCCGCTCCGAATAAGATCCCGAGCAATGTGCGAGTATGTTCCTACAAACTAGCATTTGATTGTTCTAACAATGAGGCTGAGTATGAGGCTTTGATTGCTAGCCTAAAGATTCTAAGAAAGCTGAACGCGAAAAGAATTGCAGTCTATGGTGATTCCGAATTGGTGATAAAACAGGTAAAGGGTGAGTTTCAAGCCAAGCATCCTCGCATGAGGGCTTACCGTAATGCAGTTTTAGACATCTTGAAGTTATTTTCAGACTATACCTTGACGTGTGTGCCTCGCATCCAAAATGGTGTTGCTGATGGACTTGCTAAAGCAGCAAGAAATTTAAGAATCCCAATGAATTCCAGCAATAAGTTCGAGATCCATGTGAAGCACCGCCCTACTGTTCCGGATAATCAGAGATGTTGGCAAGTTTTTCAGGACGATGAGGAGATTAATGATTTCCTGCAAAACAAGGGTAAGTTTAAAGATACCTCCATAGATACAGAACATGATGATGGTAATGATGATATGCAAATAAATCAAATGGAAGTGCTGCAGCTTAAGGATAACATCATCCCTAAAGGATTGATTCCTTTAGAGGAACTCTTTGATCAAGATGACGTAGCCCGCAAACCGACATTGAGGCCGACTGAAAAAGGTGTTGAAGAAGTAAATATTGGGACAGCTGAAAACCCCAAGATGGTAAAGCTATCCAAGTCATTGTCACCGGAGGTAAGAGCTGAATATGTGAGTTTGTTGTCTTCATTTGCCGATGCTTTCGCTTGGGATTACTCAGATTTAAAGACGTATGACACTAATATCATTCAGCATACTATCCCTATTAAACCAAATCAGAAGCCTTTCCGTCAGAAGTTGAGGAGAATCAATCCGAAGTTGTTGCCGTCAATTGAGAAGGAGGTAAATAGGCTGTACAAATCAGGAATCATTGTTCCCATCAGATTTTCTGATTGGATTTCCAATTTGGTGCCCGTTCGGAAAAAGACAGGTGAGATCCGTTTGTGTATTGATTTCAGAAATTTGAATAAGGTGTCATTGAAGGACAATTATCCACTGCCAAAAATGGACCATATACTGCAGCGAGTAGTTGGAGCATCAAGGATGTCACTACTCGACGGCTATTCAGGATATAATCAAATTTTAGTTCATGAGGACGATCGTGACAAAACCGCATTCACCACTCCATGGGGAACGTTTCATTATGCCAAGATGTCGTTTGGTTTGAAAAATGCAGGTGCCACTTTTCAGCGTGCAATGGACATGGCTTTCACCAATGAGAAAGTTGTATTTTTGGTTGTTTACCTTGATGATTTGACGGTGTTTTCAAATTCCGATGAAGAACATTTGTATCACTTGAAAGTTGTTTTTCAGAAGTGTAGAAAATATGGCATTTCGCTGAATCCGAAAAAGAGCTTGTTTGCCATGGATGAGGGCAAAATTCTGGGCCATATTATCTCAAAAAATGGCATTCGTGTTGACCCGACACGTGTTGAAGCAATCCAGCAAATTGAACAGCCCCGGAACAAGAAATAAATACAGTCATTTAATGGTAAGATGAATTTTTTGCGTCGTTTCATTCCAAATCTTGCTGAGCACCTTAGAGAGATCACAAACATGCTGAAAAGGGACAGCCAAGTGAAGTGGACGGAAGAGGCGGTGAAATCATTCAATTTGGTAAAGTTAGCTCTTTCTTCAGCTCCCATTTTAATCAGCCCGGATTACACGCAAGACTTCATTTTGTTTTCATTTGCTTCTGAGCACACTTTGGCAGCTATTTTAATGCAGAAAAGAGATGTAGTTGAGAAGCCAATTACTTTTTTCAGTCAAATTATAAGGGATGGAGCCTTAAAATACAACATCATTGAGAAGCAGGCTCTAGCTCTTGTGAAGGCATTGAAAGATTTTTGTGTGTATATACTGCATTCCCACATTATAGCTTACGTTCCTAACACAACTGTCAAAGATGTTTTGGTACAAGCAGATCCAGAAGGAAGACGGGGTAAGTGGATCGATGCGTTGTTAGAGTATGATGTGGAGATTAAACCCATAAAGTTGATTAAAGGACAAGGACTAGCAAAGCTCATGGCCGAAACAAATCTGCATGCTTTAGACATAAATTTGATCGCTGCTATTTCTGATGAGGATGAGGAAAGTGCATCATTTCAGGTATCTGATATCTTTGTTTCTTCCCCTTGGTATGCTGACATTTTATATGTACTTCAGAATTTGTCTCCACCACCCGGGATGCCTAGAAATAAGAGTAGAACCTTGAAGTTGAGGGCTGCAAAGTTTTGTATATTGAATTCTGCATTATATTGGAAAGACCCTGGTGGAATGTTATTGAATTTTTTGGTAGAGGAAGAAGCCAAAAGAGTTTTGGAGGACTTTCATAGAGGAGACTGCGGGGGCCATCTATTTTGGAAAACCACAGCGAATAAGATTCTGAGAGCGGGATACTATTGGCCTACTTTATTTTCTGATGTATATAAGGCTGTTAAGAGTTGTCACGAATGTCAAATTTTTGAAGGGAAGCAGAAATTACAGCCTTTGCCTCTTAAACCAATTGAAGTCAGTGCACCATTTCAGCAGTGGGGGTTGGATTTCATTGGGGAAATCCATCCGGAATCTTCAGGTCAACATAGATGGATATTGACAACAATGGATTACTTCATGAAGTGGATCGAGGCAATTCCCACCTGACAGGCTACGGATGCGGTAATTATTTCTTTTCTTGAGAATAACATTCTGTCACGTTTTGGTTGTCCTAGCAAGATAATCACAGATAATGCAGCGGCCTTCAAGTCAAAAAGGATGGTTGAATTTTGCAATAAGTATAACATCAGCTTGGGACATTCGACTGCCTACCATCCGCAAGGAAATGGCTTGGCGGAGTCTTCCAATAAGTCTTTGGTAAATATCATTAAGAAATTGCTGGAAATCAATAAGAAAGGCTGGCACAAGAAATTAGTAAATGTGCTTTGGGCTGATAGGGTAAGTCAGAAAAAATCCATCGGTATGTCCCCCTTTGAGTTGGTGTATGGAGTAGACACAGTGTTTCCCACTTCTCTTGCTGTCCCGGTAGTCAAATTGCTTCAGGAAGCTGGTAGTGAGGAAGATCCCATGCAGCGAAGAATAAATCAGATGATTCATTTACAGCAAACAAGGGAGGAGGTATTTCAAAATACATTCAAGTTACAGGAGCGCATTAAGAAGATTTATGACAGGAAGGTGAAAGCAGATAAGTTTCAGCTGGATGAGGTTGTCTTGAAGTGGGATGCTCGAAATGAAGATAAGGGTAAGCACGACAAATTTGAAAATATTTGGAAAGGCCCTTTTAAGATTGCAGCGTATCGTGGTCAGAACACCTTTCTTCTCAAGGAAATGAATGGGGATGATTGTCCTAGAGGGCTGATCAATGGTCGGCTGCTCAAGCGATACCATTTCTGAGTATTTTATGCTGATTTCATTGTCATTGTATATATCGTTCTACTTCTGTTTCATCGCAAGTGTTGTACTAATCTCTTTTCTTCAGTCTGGGGCCTGAAGCGAAGGCTATAATTCTGAAGAAGGAGGTTATTTGGTTTGAAGTTTGTCAAGTTAGTTTTATCAGTCATTTCAGTTTTAAAGTTGAGTCATTTTCAGTGAGGTTCCAGTCAAGTTTTCAGTCAATAAATGTGTCAAAGGTTTTGTGTTATCTATTGAAATAATGACTCCATCGCCCAATGGATGAAGGCACTGTCTAGATCTTCTAGAGATCTGCCGTTCTTGGCATCTCCTTGGAGCCACCATCCCCATTGGAGCCAATGTTAGAGTTGGTCCTTACAGCCCTCTGTCAGAGATCATTTCGCTTTTTGCATATCCTTTTTAGGTGTCTCGCTCACTTCACTTCGTTGCATTTCGCTAGGGGCATTCCATTGACTGACGAAATGGTTTGGTCTTCTTGTATTCCCTCATGCTTGTACCTGCTAGGCTAATTAAAACTCCTCAAAATTCATCAAAGTTCAGTTCACGTCATTCATGGTCATAAATGATTATTTTGGTCAACAAGAGTCTTTTAGTTTTAGAGTCTAGGGTTCAGTCTTTTAATATGTTTAATAAATGCCCGTAGGCCATGAGGATGGTTTTTGAAGAGGTTCTTAGTTCAAATTTTTATCATCAAACACATTTGAGGACATTTCTTGTTCAAAACTCTGTTTTGAATAAGAAATTGTCGAATTCATTTTTTGTAATAATCATGTATTTTTTCCGCCATAAAAATTTCAATGCAGCCTCTGGTCTTTGCCGAAGTCCAAACGCCAACATCTCTACAAAAATCAACTAATTTCATCAGCCCAAAATTGCTATTCCCATTTTTCCAACAAAAAACCCAAAAAATCAAAATCAAACCTTCCTATCTATTTACTAGCCTAAAATCAGTATCTATTATAGGTCATCTCAGCCCCTTTGAAGAGCTTTTGCCGAGATAGACCCAGAGAGAGCCCTCTCCTGTCCTTGTAGGGATAGCTACGAGGCTAAGCTTGGTTTGATGTTGCCTTGAGTTTTTACCTTATTTCAGCCTAAGGTAGATTCGAGCGCTAACACATCCTAAAGTGTTTCTTTGCAATTCTAGTTTACTTGTTTCTTAAAAAAGTGCATAAGCATGAGGATAAAAGTTGAAACCATATTTTGATACAGTAAAATCAAGAGTCTATGGGATACCAGATTTTTTATTTGGAAAATGATACACTCAACAAGGTTGTTATATTTTGGGATGACTATATCGAGGGTAATTCATATGAAATTAAATTCCATGGCGTATTGAAGACAAAGGTAAAAAGGTAGCAAAAGAAAGCATTCCAAGTCAGAAACAAAGGAGAAATGAAGAATCCAATGATAATGAAGTCAATGATGACAAAGCTAGTACTAACGACATCACCAAAGCCCAAGGATATTCTGGAATTTTAATAGTGAGGACACCATGACAAAATGATGTGTGATGTAAATAAGGGTTACTATGTATTTACTCATGCTTATACTAGCATTAGGGGAATTTTGAGGTCTAAAAGGGGCCTCCTAAGGAAATAATAAAATAATAGATAAACCAATAAAATAATATTTATGAATTTGCAATTCACTTTTTGCACCAAAACCCATGTAACCGTAGTTAAAGTCAATTCAAAAGTTGTACCAAAATAAAATTAATAATAAAATTGCATTGATGTGACTATAAATAAGAATTAGCTTTTCAAGAAAAAATCATTATCATTGAATAACTAATGCATTTGTCCTTTGTACTTAAATAACTTAAAATAAAATATCAATATAAATTTAGAAGTTCTTAATTATATTATATGCTATTAATTAAAATTTATATTATTTAAATTACATAATAACATGTAATTAACATACTATGTAAAAATAATATAATGTAATATAATATAATAAATGTATAGGGATATGAATTGTTTCTTTCAAGAAATATAAAATGACAATAATAATATTTTATCCAAAAAGTGTGAAATGACATTTATTATGGGTACTTTACTTTGACTTTAAAAGTACTTAGAGCACTACCATGGTTAACCATGAGTTTTTATCCATCATTGAGAATCTGACAAGGAAGTACCTAACTCCAGCAATGCCACCTCAACCATTAGGGATGATGTCATCCCCTAAAATGTGATTGGTTCTCATAAAGTGAATTTTGATTGTAATTTTTCCTTAAGAGGCCCGTTTTAGACCTCAAAATTCCCCTAATGTAGGGTGCTAGCTCCAAGGAAGCTGACTACGCTAGCCTTAGCATAAAATTTTCAATATTGAAAAAATACAATAAAATTTTTTAGTTGCACATGTGTAGGCCTATAACCTTGATTACATGTAAGGTTTTCATGAGGACACAAGTGAATATTACACCATCCTTTCAATATTTTATGGGTATTTCAATTCTCATTTCATTCACAAAGAAATAAATGTTGCAAAGGAAGGATAGTTTTAGAGATGGTGAGGAGAATGCTAAAAGGTAAAATCTATAAAATAATTCTTGGGTTGAAGAAATTAGTACAATAGTGTATTTTTTTTATAGAAGTACATTGAAAATTGCAAGGAATATTACAGCTATAGAAGCATGAAGTGGTGAGAAACCACGAGAGAGTCTTCCCAAAGTGTTTCTTTGCAATGCCTATGTACTTGTTTCTTAAAATGTTACATAAGCATGAGGATAAAAGTTAGAAGTATATTTTGATAGGGTACAATGAAGAGTCTATAATATGTCAATTTTTTTATTTGGAAAAATATACACTCAACAGAGATGTTGAGGATGACCATATCCAGGGTAATTCAGATGACATTGAGGTGTCAGGGACTATTGAAGACAAAGGTAAAAAGGTAGCACAAGAAAGAAGTCCAACTCAAGAATAAAGGAGAAATCAAGAACCTAGTGATAATGAAGTCAATGATGAAAAAGCTAGTACTATGGACATCACCAAAGCCCAAGAATATTATGGATTTTTAGATAGTGAGAACATCATGGAAAAAGAATGTGTGATGCAAATAAGGGTTATTGTGTATTTACTCACACTTATATTAGTGGGGTGCTAGCAACAAGGAAGCTGACTAGGTTTTCCTTACCCTAAAATAGTGATTATTGGAAAAAAATACAGTAAAATTTTGTGGTTGCACATGTGTAGCCTTATATCTTGGATTACATTTAAGGTTGGCATGAGGGCACAAGTGAATATTACAAGTTTCGTTCCATTCACAGAAAAATAAATGTTGCAAAATAAGGATAGCTATAGAGATGGCGAGGAAAATTATAAAAGGTAAAATCTATCAAATAATTCTTGGGTTGAATCAAATAGTACAATAGTGTATTTTGATGATAGAAGTACAACGAAAATTTCAAGGAATGGTACACCTAGAGAAGCATGAAGTGGTGAGAAACCACGAGAGATTCATCCCAAAGTGTTTATTTGCAATGAATATGTACTTGTTTCTTAAAAATGTGCATAAGCATGAGGATAAAAGTTAGAAGTATATTTTGATAGGGTACAATGAAGAGTCCATGGGATATCAGATTTTTGATTTGGAAAAATATACACTCAACAAAGACGTTATATTTGAGGAAGACTTTATTGAGGGTAATTAAGATGAAATTGAAGTGTCATGGTCTATTGTAGACCAAGGGAAAAAGGTAGCATAAGAAGGAAATCCAAGTCAGGAACAAAGGAGCAATCAAGAATTCAATGATAATGAAGTCAATGATGAGAAAGTTAGTACTGAGGACATCACCAAATCCCAAGAATATTTTGGAATTTTAATACTAAGTAGATTGTGACAAAAGACTGTGTGATGTAAATAAGGGTTATTGTGTATTTACTCACACTTATTGTAGTGGGGTGCTAGCTCCAAGGAAGCTCACTAGATTGGCCTTAGCCTAAAATGGTCAATATTGAAAAAACACGATAAAATGTTGTGGTTGCACATGTGAGGCTTATAGCCTTGATTACATGTAATGTTGTCATGAGGCTACAAGTGAATATTAGACCACTGTTTCAACATTTTATATGTATTTCAAGTTTCGTGGAATTCACAGGGAAAGAAATGTTGCAAAGGAAGGATAGATGTAGAGATGATGAAGAGAATGAAAAAAGGTAAAATCTATCAAATAATTTTTGTGTTGAAGCAAAAGGTATAAAATTGTATTTTGTCGATATAAGTACAAATAAAATTGCAAGGAATGTTACACCTAGAGATGTATGAATTGGTGAGAAACCATGGGAGAGTCATCCCAAAGTGTTTCTTTTTAATGTTTGTGTAATTTTTTTGTAAAAAGGTGCATACACATGAGGATAAAAGTTAGAATTATATTTTTATAGGGTACAATGAAGAGTCTATGGGATATCAACATTTTGGTTTGGAAAAAGATACACTCAACAGAGATGTTAGATTTGAGGACGACCATAGTAGTGGGGTGTTATCTACAAGGAAGCTGACTAGGTTTCCCTTAGCCTAAAATAGTCTATATTGAAAAAAAAAAAAAAAATGTTGTGGTTGCACATGTGTCAGCTTATAGACTTGATTACATGTAAGGTTCGCATCAGGCCAAGAGTGAATATTATACACACATTTCACTATTCTCTAGGTATTGCAAGTCTCGTGGCATTCACAGAGAAATAAATGTTGCAAAGGAAGGATAGTTGTAGAGATGACGAGGAGAATGCTAAAAGGTAAAATCTATCAAATAATTTTTGGGTTGAAGAAATTAGTAAAACATTGTATTTTATTGATATAAGTACAATGAAAATTGCAAGGAATGTTACACCTAGAGAAGCATGAAGTGGTGAGAAACCATGGGAGAGTCATCCCAAAGTGTTTCTTTGTAATACCTATCTAATTTTTTATTGAAAAATTACATAAGCGTGAGGATACAAGTTAGAAGTATATTTCGATATGGTACAATGAAGAGTCTATGGGATATCAAATATTTAATCTGGAAAAAATATACACTCAAAAAGTTAGTAAAGATGTTATATTTGAGGATGACCATATCAAGGCTAATTTAGATGAAATTGAAGTTCCATGTCCTATTGAAGACAAAGGTAAAAGCGTAGCTGAAGAAAGCATTTGAAGTGAGGAACAAAAGAGCATCAAGAATCGAGTGATAATAAATTCAATGATGAAAAAGGTAGTAGTAAGGACATCACCAAAGCCCAATAAGGTTTTGGAATGTTAATGGTGAGGACATCCTCAAAGCCCAAGAATATTATGGAATGCTATCATTAAGCACATCATTAATGCCCAAAAATATTCTGAAACTACATTTGTGAACATTAGATGGATCAAAGCTATAGGAACTATTTGAAAGAAATAAAGGATGTAGGAAATCAAGAAGATTTCACCATTCAACTTTAGAAAAGTTATATATGGATTTGATCACCACAATTATGAATTCATGTGAAATATTTTCAATGCATATAGAAAGAAGAATGGGACAAAGTAACATAGGTTTAATGTGATTCCATACAGAGAAATAAAACATTGGAACTTTAAGATTTTCCTAAATGAAAAGGTGAAAATGGTTAAATGGGTATTTATGGAAAAGTGCAAAGGAGATGGTTTAGTTGAAAATCACAAAGGAAGATAGTGGTAGTAGTGTTTATGTTTCCTGCTATTGAGGTGATAGTGAGGTCACCATTTGTCCAAGATCATAAAAGGTTGCCTACTCTTTTTCTTATCATATGTCCCACTAGGAAACTTACAAGTCAAGATGTTTGCAAGGCTAGTATTTTTTTTAAATTCCATGCAATATTGGTGTATAATTAGTTAGTGTGGGCACTAAATTACTAAGAAAAAAAAAATTCCTACAAAAGGATCCTTTCAAAATATTAGTGGCCACTCCTAGAAGGCTTTGGGACCATATAGAGAATAAGCCAACTATATTAGGTCTTTTAATGGGTGTGAAAGTTCTCTTACTTTGATGAAGTCGACCATTCGCTACATATGGGGTTCCATCGGGATATTGATAAGATAATCTTTGTTGTGCCTAAAGAGAGGAAGACACCTATTTGAAGCTGCATTTTTGTAAGATGTTCATAAAGTTTATGGGAATGCTTTAAAAAATGATGGTGAGTTTATTCATATAGTTGAAGAGGGAAGTGAGGAAAATCTCTCAAACATTTGTGAGTAATCAATAAATGCTTCACATGAGAAGCATTTTGACATTGTTTGTGTTGTTCTTAAAGAGAAAAATATTTATGGCTTGAAATTTTAAGGGATCGCAATGGATCCTTGGATGTAGATTTAGGATAGATTTGATTCTTCTGTGGTGGGAATCTACCAGATATGTACAAGGAAATTACTGTAGTAGCACTGTAGGAAATAAGAAGTGTTAATTGTCCAAAGCAGTTTCTGCAATGTCAACCACAATAACATTTTCAGTCACGAAAACTTCGTTGTGTACTGCAACACATTTTTCAAAAATCCAAGAGGTGTTCAATTCAAGGAAAGTATGGCATAAAAATATAGTCCAGTTTATTGGTGCTTTCATGAGGCCACCAAATTTGTGCATAGTAACAACGTTTATCTCTAGAGGTAATTTAGTTGCATATATTCAACACTATGGAAGGTTTTCAAAAGTTTTTGTGAGACAAATAATGATCCAACTTGTTGTTGGACTAGAATTTCTAGATGAAAACAATATTATAGTTAGGGACTCAAAACCACATAATTCTCCTTTCAACAAATGACAAGAATGTGATACAAAAAATTGCAGAATCCAAGAACTTGCAACCCCGAAGGATAGTGGAAACATTGTGTGGTTCACCTCTGTACATAACACTTGATATTATGCAATCTCAGAAGAGTGATGGCCATGCAAGAAGTCATGAAGGTTTCAAATATGAAGATTAATGGGAGAATGAAACCTCTTTGTCTCCACAAATATTCCTCAAAACAAAGGATTTTAACAAAATAAGTAGAAATCAAAGGCAGGCCCAATTAAAACTAGATCTGGATAACTATTTTAATAAGTGGGGTTTATCTATGTTTCGTTGGCTGAAGCATGGTATAAATAATGATAATAATCGATTCTCTAGAACTTGTAGAGGCAATGGGGTCTCTGGAAGAGGCAACCAAGCAGAAGGTGACTTGCTGAACAAAAGATGCTCTAAATCCTCTGGTATCTAAGAACTTAAGATCAATGATGAAGAAGGTGAGTCTAAAGATGAAGATGAATATGATGAATCTGATTTAGTGAAGCCTGTGGGGCACAAGAAACTAATGTTGAGTCATGTCGAAAAAGCAAATCCAAAAACAAGTGTGAAGGTTACTAGGGATTCCAATTATTAGAGCCAATCAAGATTTGACCAACACAATATCTCACCCTTGACACTTAAGGAAACCATCACAGTGGGATATGAGAGTATGACCATTGTGAAAGAAGAAAATATTCCATCTATTCTCAAAGGCAAGGATGTGTTGGCCAAGGCTAAAACTTGCAACGACAAGACAATAGTGTTTGGGGTTGTGAAAAAGTGGAAGGAATGCATTGTGTTTGAAGAGAGAGTTGTAGAGCAAGTAACATCAAATCTCATTACCCACTTCTTTATATCAATGTTCACTGCAAATGAGATAAGATATATTTTAAATCACATTATCCACTTGTATTAGTCATCACTACAATGAGACAAGGTATAAGAATTTTAGGGATTCCAAAATAGTAACCAATAGCTCAAATTCTTTATGCCAACACTCTAGATCTAGAGGGGATGGATTCAATGGATATCATGACCTTGTTTTGTTTTTTTCTAAGTGGAATAGGTATGTCATTGTTTTAATGCTAGGTGAGATACCTAGAGAAGCTTTCAATGAGGGAAAGAATTTTTGGTGTATGGTTGTGGCTATTTTTTTTAGTATTGTAGGTTGGGATGGATGAGAAATAAATAAAAAAAACATCATTTGTCCCTGTTGTCTCATAACCCATTTTGGGGTGGCATTTACAACAGATGATGATAGTTGGGTAGTTGATCACTAATTTTTCACCAATTTGATCGATATATTAATGGGAAAACTAAGGGATTATCATCATTCTCATGCCAATTCTCTCTCTTTTGTATATTTTCTATATAATTACCTTGAGATGTTTAATTTTTATAGCTACTCTCAGTATTCATAAATGAATTAACCCACAAATAGGGGGGCATCCCCTCAATATCCCCACCTTGTAGACCTTGTCAAGATATTTCCAGCAATTCAAACAGAAAATTCCCCCGTCAATGTTTGTAAGTGAAAATTATGACATGAAGAATATAAGAGCCCAATTTTAACCCCTGGATTATAAAAGACTAAATTGTGTATTATTTTCAATGTATTTTCTTATGAGAATAGTTTCAATCCAAGAGGGTTGAATTTTAATGACCCCATAATGTAGAATGTGGTCATGATTTGATAATTTTCCTAGCTCGAAGCCCAAGGCAAAGGCCCCACTAGTGAATGTTCACAAGTCCAAATGGAAGGCAGGTTAGGTTTTAATGTTGTTCTTAAATGTTATAAAACCAATGTATAATAAATAATATAATAACCACCTTGATAGAGAAGAAACACAACAGTTGAATCCAACAGTGGAGGAGGAAAGGGAGTCTTCGGGAAGGTAAGATAGGTTACTTAATCTCCAAAAAGAACCAAAATTACATCAACGCGGCTGCAAAAATCATAAGTGGCAGTAAAAAGTGGGATTTGAAAGGACACCCTTATAAAAGCAAGAATCAATCCTACTAAAAAATATCTAAGCATGATAATAAGAATGCAAAGAAGAAGAAATACAAAGCTCTACGGCCAAGTAAAAGATAAGCCTTAATGCATCGAATGCCCCCTGTCAAATAGAGGGTATTCCTCTGAAGTCGAAATGGAATTTATCCTACGATCTCAGACTCTAGATAGACAGTTCGGTAAAAGCGATGGATATGGTATGGGGGATGTCTCTCTATATGGGAAAGATGACCCTTTTCATGGAGCTGGTAGAAGGGATTTGCCTACCAATCTAGCATGAGCTATCTTGAAATCCCATATGAAAACATCACATGGGTTTTATTATCAAGGGTTGGGATGCCTATTATAACCCAATATATCATTGTTACCCTATGTCCCTTGTAGAGGTTCTATATTTTGGCCAAGCTATATTAAAATATATTTCACCTACCCTATTGATCATATGTTCCAAGTACAAATTCAAAATGTTGCATGGAAGACAGGTGATCCTCATGCATGGGAGACATAACATATAATTTTTCTTAGAGAGGTTCCGTCCCTGAAATTCTTACATTCTTCCTCATGCTGAAAGAACACATGCCTCCATAGCTATAATCCTACATAATCAACCCAGGAAGCCAGTGACCTTGAAATATGTGTCAATGTGTGCCAAGCTAGAGGGGTTATGGAAGACGTAGAAGGAGGACATTGTGTTTGAAGAGGGAGTTGTAGAGTAAGAAACATGAAATCTCATTACCCACTTGTTTAAATCAATGTTCACTGCAAATGAGCTAAGAAATCTTTGCAATCACATTATCCACTTGTCTGATTCATCACTGCAATGAGCCAAGGTATTCGAGTTTTAGGGATTCCCAAAGAGAAACCAGTAGCTCAAATTCGTTATGACAACTCTGTGGAAATAGAGGGAATGGATTCAATGGAGATCGTGATCTTGTGTTTTGTTTTGCTAAGTGGAAGAGATTTTTCATTATCTGAATGATGGGTGAGATGCCTAGAGAAGCTTTCAATGAGGGAAAGCATTGTTCGTGTCTTGTTGTGGTCATAAATTTTAGTATTGTGGGTTGGGATGGATGAGAAATAAATCGAAGGGCCATCCTTCAACCTTGTGTTGTCATAACCTAGTTTGGGGGTGGAATTTACAGCAGATGCCTATGGTTTGGTAGTTGATCACTTAATTGTCACCAATTTGATGTATATATTCATGAAAAAGCTAAGGGATTATCATCATTTGCTTGTCATTTCTATCTCTCTTTTATATTTACTATATAATTCCATTGACATGTTGATTTTTGATAGATATGGTCAGTATTCATCATTGGTATATGAGCGTACAATCAAAGGAAAAGAACAAGAATAGGTGGCGTTTTATGATCTTGGAGGAATGGTGACTGCACTATCACCTCAATAGCAGGAAACATAAACACTATTGTCTTTCCGTTGCAAGTTTTAGCCTTGTCCAACACATCCTTGCCTTTTAGAATAGATGGAAGAGTTTCTTCTTGCACAATGGTCATACACTCATATCCTCGAGGGGGAAATCCGCTAAAAAATTATTATTATTATTATTATTATTATTAATTTTTTTTCATATTATTTTTATTATTATATATTTATGAATGACTTGTGTGATAGATACAAATGGAGTTTTCAACATATACCAACCACATTAATATGACTGGTATACAACTATGAGCATATACCAACCACATTTATTATAAATGTGATTGTACTAGTATTACATGTAGATTTGTTAGATACTTATACCAAAGTAATATCCTACTCTACCAAATATTCACCGGATTTTGAATTTTGCATGAGTATACTTTTTAAAAATAGAGATGCAAGATAAGACACAATAAAAGGGATCCCTTTCCATCTCTCTTTTGTGGTTATTGTGTGTGCATTTTTTCCGAGAGACACATTCTACAGCCCAGTATGACCTTGATGTGTAAGTATGTCAGAAGTCAAAATAAAAAAACTAAAGAAAATTTAAACAATAACATGTAAATAATGTCGTCTTAAACAATAACTTGCATAACCATATAAATAAATAATTAAAATATAAAAAATGTAAATTTAAAATATGAATAGGCTTACCAACAATGAAGAAAATGTACGGTAAATAGATAAAAATATAAAGAAACTAGACCTATGGTAAATAAATAAAACCTCCTCTTATGCTTACTTGGGAGATATGGTAAATAAATAAAAAATATAAAGTGGTATGCTAAATAAATATAAATATAAGTAAACTAGAGGGATGGTAAATAAATAAAACCTCTTTTTATATTTACTCCATTAACCTTTATATTTACAAAAACTCAAAAAAACGGTTTTATTTAGGTGAATCGTATGGGCCAAATACGATGGGACAAATTATTATTAATACCATGGGACAAATACCATGGGCCAAATACCATATTTATAAAATAGATATGGTAAATAAATAAATACAAAAATTAAAAAAAAGGGTTTTATTTAGGTGAATCATATGGGCCAAATACCATGGGACAAATTATTATTAATACCATA
Organism: Pinus albicaulis; assembly: GCA_034641835.2. Lineage (NCBI taxonomy): Eukaryota > Viridiplantae > Streptophyta > Pinopsida > Pinales > Pinaceae > Pinus > Pinus albicaulis. The sequence continues at coordinate 192,030,076 of CM076581.1, forward strand.
GGACAAATACCATGGGCCAAATACCATATTTATAAAATAGATATGGTAAATAAATATAATAGAAGTATAAAGACGCAAGATAAATAAACAAAAATGTATCAAATAGGATTAGAAATCCACATCTCATTATATATGAAGTCTAGGGCCCAAATACTCTGGACCAAATTATTATTAATACCATGGAAAAAAAATATTATTAACCCTAAAGTTAATATTATTAAATTTAAAAACTTTGGATTAATACAATTTGAAATTTGTTATATATATATATATATATATATATATATATATATATCTGAACTCTAGATATATATGGGAGGAAAGAACGAAGACATATCATAGAGGTGGAGAAATAGGAGGAGCGAAAAGGGACAGATGGAGATAAACTGAAGGAGGGGGGAGAGGAGGAATTAAGAGAGAGAGAGGGAGAGGAGTGAGAGAGGTAGAGAAGGGTAACAGAAGGAGGGAGACATAAATATGGAGGTGGGAGAAAGATAAGGAGAAGGAGAGAGGATTGGAGGGTAGAGAGAGAGAGAGAGAGAGAAGGGGGAAGGGAGAAGGAGGTAGGAGAGAAAGGGAGAGAGAGGAAGGAGGAGAGGAGGAGGAGAGATGGAGGGATATAGATATGGATTTGGATGGGGAGAGAGGGAGGGAAGAAGAAAGGAATATAGAGTGAGAAGTTGAGAGAGAGGGAGTGACAAGGGAGAGATGGAGAGAGAGTGTGTATGTTTATGGGTGAGATAAAGAGACATAGGAGTGATGGAGACAAGGGGGGTGAGGGTGGCAGGGGAGAATGAGAGAGAAGGAGAAAGGGAGGGATATAGTGACATAGTTGGAGAGAGAAAGAGAGTGACGGGGAAGAGAGAGGATTGGAGGACGAAGAGAGAAGAGAGAGAGAGAGAGACACATAGAGGGAGGTGGAAGATAAATGGAGGGAGAGGACTTGAGACAAAGGAAGAGATTGGTGCAAGAAGAGAGAGGATCGTAGGGTGGAGAGAGAGGGAGAGAGTGATGGGGGAAGAGAGAGGGAGGTAGAAATGAAAGGGAGAGAGAGGAAAGAAAAGAGAGGGGACTTGAAAGCGAGGAGGAGAGAGGGGAGGGGGGTAAATTGATGTAGTTGGAGGGTGAGAGAGGGATGGATAGAGGGATGGAGTTGGATGGGGAGAGAGGGAGGGAAGAAGAAACATGTAGAGAGTGAGTAGTGGAGAGAGAGAGGGGGTGACAAGGGAGAGATGGAGAGAGAGGTAAATATAATCGATATGAACAAATGACAAAACTAACAAGGGTGTCATTAAGAATAGTACAAGAAAATAGTTTGAGATTGATTACAATGAAGAATATTTGTAACTCACTACATTCTTATTATTTACATTTTCTATCATTCAATATTACTACATTGTCACTTTGGATTCAAAATTTTTATTTTATCATTTTTCATCATTAAAGTTATTTTACAATATTTATCATCTCAACAAACTAGTAAGAAAATTTAAAATTAAAGTAACTCGATAAATATGGACATATTTAGCATATTTAAAATGGTTATATTAATAATAGATGTATTTATATATTATTGATAAAATTAATCATATGTTCCTTATATTATCGATAGATTTTCGTTGGTCGCGACTAAACAAACCTAGATCCATCTTAACTCCAGATCTATCAAGCGCCGAGAGAGATCAAATCTCTTGAGATGCAAACCTCTTTTTTGAATGCAAAACTTGAGGAAATATTTGCACCTCTATAGATATGATCTCTCTTAGCACTTAATAGATCCAAAATTAAGATAGATCTAGATTGGTTCTAGATAGTTTATTGTCCTTTCTATTAATATTTCCTCGTTTTATTAATGTTCCACAAAGAATTCGTTAAGGCATCATTAGATGGACATCAAGGTAGTAGTTGACACGGTCATCGACAAAGAGATGGTGGACAAGGGAGATTAAACATAAAGGCTAATGGTTGGTGTGTTATCTACACGAGAGTGAGATGCTTGTGGATAGGAGGATCATAAAAATGCAAGTCATTTGCAATACGCTGATCGACGAGGAAACCGTCTACATGATGTTTCGGTGTTGGCTCATGAGTGGTGCCTATATTGTTCCGTGCTCGACCGTTTCATTAAAGGACATGATTTTGAGGTAGCCGTTCTTGTGATTAATCTAAATGATTCAAAAAAAAGAGTTGCTTACAAACCTTGCGGAATTAAGATATAATTCTAGATATTTAAAGTGGTAATATATATATTTTAATTAAAAACATAAATTTTTTGGTAAGATAAATTTATATGAAGTAGTGTAAATTATGTGATTGAGAAAAATGGGTGAATACTAAAATAAAAATATTGGGGTGCATTTTAATTATTAGATTTTTTATTAAGAATTCCATAATAATATTATTTTTTATCATTAAAAATACTCATGAATAAATAATGTTTTATCATTAAAAATACTCATGAATAAATAAATATGTTCATGAATATATAAATAGATTGAATACAATGAAAAACTAATATTAGATGTCTTAGATTTTCTTTAGGTTGTTGAATATTTTTTTTTTTTAATTTAATAATATCATTTGTGTTGATATTATTAGTTTTTATTATAATATTGAAATTATTATTTTTTATTATTAAAAGTTTTTTTTAATGTATAGATAAATTAAATACAATAAAAATAGTGGAGTTATTCAATTCTTTTTATATGACTAAGTTTTAAATATTCATTTTAAAAAAATGGAAAATATTTTATAATTAAATATGATTATTTATCATCAAATATGATCATTTATTTTTTCAAGCAAAAATTGTTGAGGATGGCCTTTGTCACTAAGGCTATCCAGGATCAAATTTCATGGTGGGTGGTTGTACCATGTGCTAGGGGAGAAGACATGCAAAAAAATCCACTTAGTTAAGGGCTTGTGTGGCGAGGCTTGGTGTGACCATGCTGGGTGCAATCCTCAGGTGAGCTCCTTTGGTGTGGCCCAAGCTGGGTGAGCTCCTCTGGTGTGGCGAGACTTGGTGTGGCTCACGCTAGGTGCGTGTGAGCTCCTATGGTGTGGCAAGGCTTGGTGTAGCCTAGGTTGGGTGAGTTCCTCTTGTGTGGTGAGACTTGGTGTGGCCCAAGCTAAATGCAATCTCAGAATGAGCTCCTCAAGCCATAAAAAATCATAAGCAGCTTGACCTAAAAATTATGATGAAAATATCATCATTTATTTATTTATGAATAATTTAAGATATTGATCATCTTACTTTGACCATTCAAGTTAACCTTTAACATAACAGCGTGTGACTTTCGATTTTGGCAAGTAGGAGAATAAAATAAGAGTAGACAATGTCACTCAACTCACTTATAGTTTAACTCTCATCTCACCTTATAACATGATTTCAACCAAATAAAGCCCGTATCTCACCAGCATGATAAGGAAAAACTTATGCCTTGATGTTTGCTAAAGAATCTAATTATAAGCAAACATAGTTCCATGTTGCTATTTAAATTATTGACAAGGTACTGACACATTTGTATAAGTAACTTGAACCTTGATTTTGTAACACTTTTCGTCATTCGTGAGAAGTTGACAAAAGGATTGGGAGTCAAAAACGGCATGAGGCGGCTAAGATTCCACTGGCTTCACCATGGAACTAGATAATTTGCTAGTGTTTGTTGTCCTGATTTTGCATACAAACTGATACTACCCTACGTATGAGTAGTGCTTTCCACGCAGTTAACTGTTTAAGAGAATTTTTCCCAGCTAATTTAAAGAACCACTAAAACAGCAAAGAGGTCAGGCAAGAAGATCTCTCAAACTAATCTAAAATAAAGAGAAAAAGGTGGCGAGGAACGAAAACGAACGAACGATTCAACGAAATCTAGCATTCTCTCTCATTAAACTTATATATTGAATAATGCTGGCAATTGTTCTGTGTAAGAGGAACTCCCGGAGGTATTCGATTCCTTGACCGAAGAATCGCTGACTACAGTTATATCACATCATAATTATTATTTTTTCCTAAAGGTGATTCCCCGCATTTTGAGCTATTGACCATCGGCGTATATTAATTTTTATTTTCTTTCAGTGCCAGTAATAAAATGACGGTGTCTTCCGGCCGCCTTCTCGATTACTTAATTTTAAAACTCAATAAACTAGAATGCTCAAACGGAAGGTCGAAACTCATTTTTCTCCATTCCTATTATTCTGTCAAAGACAATCGAAGAAAAACCTGAGGTTACAAAAATCCCAAAGTGCACGACTGACGACTTATGAATCTTTTCTGCGAGCTATTCAAAGAGTAAGAAAGGGAATCCACGACCATATGATTCCCACTGGATTAGTGTTTCATTAGCTGGATAAGATTAACGAGAGAACTTTTCGCGGATGGTCATAAATATACAATAAAAATTTGACTCTCATTAGTCTAGCCAAGTATAGATTGAAAATACTACGAGATTTCCTACCAAATTGACAACAACGATTGGCAACCTCACAAATTTCCTCTATAAATTAAAGTAATAACCAACGACAAAATATTTGATTACTGCATTGACAGCTGAATGCTATTCAACGGACAGAGAGGCAACGAGGAAAGATTTTTTTTAGTGGTCTTTAGCAGATACAGACGAAAGTTCTTTAAAAATAATATGCACCTATTAAATACAAATTTTTTTTATTGAATGAAATTTTGGTATTACTTACCAAGAGATACCTCGCATCTGCAATCATAAAGACGCTTAAAAATTGCAGAAAACAGAAATAAAATAAATCTTTTATATGACAGCGGATGTTGGAGTTGTTAATGTGAGTGGCATGTCTAAACCACAAGGTTTCTGTAGTCATGATCTGAGGGTGGGTTTCTATAGTTGGAGTTTTCCACCTGTGGAATCCATTGTGTTTGAGGCGGTGATATTCATTTGACATTTATAACCTTTATATCATATTCTAGTAAATTTATATCATACATGCATCTTTATTCCAGATATTTCTAGTAAATTTATATCATACATGCATGTGTAAATATATAATGAGAATTTGATGCTGAGAAGAGGAACCTTTTGTGTAAATGAGGTACAAAGACTTACAGGTTGCTAAATGGACAATAAGTATTTCTTTCATCAGGGAAATTTTAAAGATAGAAAATTATCTTGAAATTTAAGATATTGGCGAATTTCACTAGGCCCTAATATGAAAATTATAAAATTTTTATTGATATATTTGTAAAATCATTCAAATTTATAATGGTTTTATATATACTCTATATAATATTGGCTATTTTTAAAGTAAAATAATTTTATATTGTAAATTTGAGGGAATCATTTTTATAAAAAATGGAAATTAACAAATATTTTTTTTGGAAAATTCATCGAAAATTAGCCCACTTACTAATATTAGTTCCTAAAATTTTCCATACTCTCCATTATCCTATTATCCTTAATAATTATTTTTTAATTTAAAAATGTATTAACATTTTATAAGTGTGTGCTAGCATGCTGTGAGTGGGAGTTGACAGAGATTTCAAGGAAGTCTGTTACACGTGTTCGCTCATGTGCTGCATGGTGGTGACTGGAAGTTGAACAATGCTTCAGGATGTCAGTTACAAAACAGTTAACTACCCTATAGATTAGGAGCATGGGATGTTGTGGCATCCTCACAACATGACCTCGATCGATAGATTGAGGCAATAAATAGCGATGAAAGTTTTTTCAATCACACTTATGGCTGAGTGTACCAATGGTTCGCAATGGATAGAGATGATAGATGAGTATAGCAATGATTTCAAGATGAGTATAGCGATAAAGATGTATTAGAGAATAATTGAGTAGCTAAGTTTCGTTTACAGTTTAGTTTAGCATGAGAGGATGTGTAAGTTTGTCCATTCATATATTAATAGAATTTACAACTATTTCTTTAAAATAAAAAAAAAAATTATATTTTAAATAGAAAAATATTATAAACTATAATAAAAAATTTTAAAATTAAAATATTTATTTGTTACCATATATATTCTATATAACATTTAAAAATATAATTTAAATAATGAAAAATTACTCACTCTATCAACTCTAAAAAAAAATGCCAACAAAAAAATTAATCTCTTAGCTAATATTAAATCAATATTTAAAATAAATCAATCCTAATTTGTATTACATCGATCATCAACAAAATTGTAATATTAAATAAATAGAAAAGACAATCCTCAAAAATGTATGCTCCTATAAAATACAAAATCTCTTTATTGAATGAAATCTAGGTTTTTACATTCTTTGACATACATTGACTGCTTAAAAAAAAATATGATAGTTTTCCATGAAGTCTTTATCTAGGTTTTTTTACTTCTAAATAAATTGTATTTTATAGGAATAGATATGGGTCAAATACTATGGGTTTTTATAGAAACGGGAGTTAGAAAATTAGTCATAATCTGACGAGTCAAATTTAATTTACGTCATTTACATTAAAATATTGAAATAATAACCCGGAATAATTTACCCCGTTTACATTAAAATAATGAGAACTGAGCATAGGAATTGTCTTCGATGGACAGGATGTATATTTTATTTTATAGACGATGGACAGAGCAGTGATCTTCAGGGAATAGAGAAGACTGTTCCTCTAAAAAACGGTATGCTCTTATTCAATACAAAAATGTTTTTATTGAATCAAATCTATGTTTTACTTTTTGAAAGATACCTTCAATCATAAAGATGGCTCTCAAGTAAAATATAGCATCTTTCATGTTAGGACGTTGAAATTGTTAATGTGAATGGCTCTTCTAAAACGCGGTGTTTTTGTAGCGATTTGAGGATGCATTTTCAGGGTTGTCCAACTGTGAAATCCAGCGAGTTTCAGGTGTTGGAGATTCATTTAACATTAAAAACCTTTATTGTGGCTCTACAATATATTATTTATCTAATATATTCAATTTTTGTTGTAAGACTTTACTATATATATTATTTTTTTATTTTTTATTTTATATATCAATGTGTTTCATAATTTAATTAATGATGTTGAGAGGTATTTTTCAGTTTAATATGATATAGATGTAGTAATTTATTTCAATATCGAAGAGATGTAAATAGTGTAAAAACTTTATCATGTAGAAATGAATTAATAATATAATATAATTTTATGAAAATAAAATTGATTTATATAATTTATCTAAAATATAATATATTTAAAGAACAAATTAAACCAGCAAAAATCTACCAAACTTTAACGAGAACTAAAAGATATTTAGTATATCTTCACATGTAAATTTCTTTATACTCAAAAGAGATATCATCTCTCTCAACTAAAAATCAGCTATAAATCCACAACCGTTATTTCCAAGTAAGAAAGTGGCAGAGCAGGAAGGAGGGTGCAGAGCTTAAAAGGTTGAAGACAAATTGTATAAGTGAGGAGAACCAGAGTGTTAAGTTTGCGTGTGAAAGAAGAAATATTTTATAAGGAGAATTCGAGAGTTTTAACCATCAAAAATTTCTAATCTCAAATATAGACTCAATTATAGATTGAATCTGAGTATTTGTTATTAGTCAATTTCATTTGAATGTAGATTTACATCATGCAAAGATTATGCAGGGGCGATCCAACACAGCTCATAGTGTGTAACAAATTTAGTTTGCGTGTACACAACGTCGAAAATGGAAATATATATCTGGAATTTGAAAAACATAAACGAAGTACTACATGGTAGCTCCATCATATATGTCTTTCTATTCTTACTGTTACTAAGCTACGCTGAGCAACAATTTGCTTGCTGTAGCTTTAAAAAAGTCCATAGCAAAATCTGGAGAGCAAGACGGAAGAAGTGATCGGCATAGAAATAATTAAGTAGGTCTTTCCAGGTATTCATGGTATCGACGCTCAGAAGGCGTCCTCTCCAATTCCAAATCCTTGCGGAATGAGTTGATGAAATTTTCTGCAGCCTTGTTAATATCTTCCTCAGAAATATTCTCTGTTTTCTTTACTGCTGGAAGCGGCCGATTTTTCGCTTGGTTCACCGTGGAGATGGATTGCTTATGGCGTCCTTTCTGGTCTTCTGGTGTGCCTCTACGCATGAATAACCACTTTCGGCACATCTCAAAAACTTCCAATACCACTCACTGACGATAAGAAACAATTACTTGATTGATTGAGAAGAAAGCCCAGAGAAAGAACAGAGAGCTAATGAAAAAAGATATCTCGCAAATGTAGAACGAAGACAAAAATAAAACGAGGAAGGGAAATAGACGATTCAGCTTAATGAAAACTACTGCCCTCGTTAACCTTATATATTGAAGTATAGCGTCTCCCGTTCTTTCTCAGAAGAGCCCTCAGGATATTTGACTCTTTGACCGAAAAGCCGCTGAAGACAGTTCACTATTGTCATAAATATTAATTTGTTTGAAAGATGATTCCCCACGTTATGATTTATTAACCACAGCCGAACCATTTTTATTTTCTTCCATTCCAAGTTGTAAAATTATTTTATTCCAAAATACAAATATCATCCAGACAGTTGGGGTCCTCACCCTGCCATCCAAAAAACTCTCTACAAAGGGAATAAAATACGGGAAGCTCCTTACACACTTTTGCCCAATCATTAACTTGCCTCCCCGTTCAAAGATACGATTTTTGGTCAAGTTTTATAATTAAACAGATTCATGTTCGTTACACATTTTTGATACTCTTTCTTGAGACATTTCACATTCTTAGGTTCATGCTCATGAGACATTAGCATGAAGGGTTGCCGCACTAAAATTGGTTTTCAATGATCATAACCTTGCCTTGTCGAAGTTAATTTGATTCTTCAAAGGTTTATATTTTCGTTAACGAATTGGAGTTTGTTTAGCTTAATTGTATGTTATTGGACTTTTAAAAAATTAGAGAGGATATTATTATAATAGGTATAATTATGGATATGATTAGTTAGTTATTAATGTTTTGCTTAGGATGATATTTTATATTTAATATATCAAAAAAAGAAAAATCTCATTCTTTTTTATTGATAATTTTAGGATGATAATTTAAAATAATTTTACCAGAATGATATATTTAAGTAACTTAAATTATATATGTTGTGATGATTTATTATGTACATTGTAATTACCACAGTGATTTTGTCATAAAAGGATGAAAATTTTATACATAATGTTTTATAAATGGTACAAAAGGAATTTGTGATATGGGTAAAAAGAATTATATATTATGCTTTGGAGGAAATGGTGGGAAATTGTTATACATTGATTTTTCTTAACAACTTGATTTTTGATTAGGAGGGGGTATGCAATTTTTTGTAAAAACATCTTCTAAGATGGTTAAGAAATTGGAGAATATTGAAAATTTGAATGCTAATATCTTATATAATTAGAGGATGTGGGTTAAGGCCTTTAGGGCCAAATTTTAAAGGATAATAAGAATTCATTATTAGTTTATTTGTTAAATGAGGAGGTTGGCTAGAACCTTTCATTGCACCCTTTTATTGTAATTGTATGCTTTTGTCTATGTACAATTTTATCCTTTGTCTCCTATATAGAGACACACACAAAATGGGGAACTAGTATTAGGATCATAATAACTTTTCTTGTATATTTAATTCATTGTAAAAGTACATTTTCTCTTGAGATGGATTATACTCTTTGACTTTCTATCGATTTTAAGGTACATGCTTCACTAGATTTGATATCACAAAAAACAAACGTAGTATTTTTTTCCACTTCAAGCAAGTCTTGATGGAATTTTTCATTATAACTGTTTTCCTTAGGAAGGATTCAAATGGTGAAATTTTGAGCATATTGGGAAGGAATCTGAAGGGACATCTGATCAAAATTTCAAATTCTTGTTCACTATACTTTCAAAGATATACTTTATTGAAGTTAGGATTTGTCAATTGTCTTAAATTAAGTTTTAATTGAGATATAATGGAATTTTTGCAAAAATACTTCTTCGAAGATTTCCACTGTGAAAATTTAATGAAACTAAGAAACTATATTATGTTAGATCTCATCAAAATGCTAGTCTATTTCACTATGCATTCATTGATATACTCTTGAGCTAAAGTTTTGTGGATGGTCCTAAAATTAGTTTCGAATGAGTGATCCAAGAATAATCACTATAGATTTTTCATTAACAAACTTTAGATTATAAAACCTTATAAAGTAAAAGGTGACATGCTAAAGTAACTTGAATAAAAAAAAATATAATTGAATTTGAAAAATTGTTCATGTGCCAAAAATTACACGTTCACTCATGCGAAGAGGTAAAAAACAAGAAAGTTTTGAGAAAGTTAATATAAATTTCACTTCCAACATCAATCATAGGTTACAACTACAAAATTGTAAAGAGGACAAATAAATGTAATACAAATCAAAAGTATTGATTCAAAAGGGTAAAATTTTAGAGAGATTTCATGACAAAGATGAATGATCCAAATAGTCTACAAGCTATGATTTTGAATGGTACATAACTTACAATTTTCATACATTTTGATTGTAATATCTATTTTTTTCATTCAATATTTCAGATAAAGAGGAAATAAAGGAGAAGCATTATTTACTCACATGGATCCTAAGGATGCTTCAAAAATTATTTTAACACTTATGCCTCTAGAAATATTATCCATGACTCATGAAAATATAGAATATGTGCACTACCCTATGTCCAAGTTTGACAATCAAGTTAAGAAAATAGGTAATATTGGATTGTGATTTGTTGCATTAAAATGGACATGGTTGGGAATAAGGGAGAAGTCCATAGGAAGATAAAGAAATTCAGAAAAATATGGATGGAATGGAATAAAATATTATAGGAACAATAATTGGTAGGATCCTTAAAAATTATTTATGTGTTTGATTGAACTAATTAAGATAAAGGTAGAATTCAAGTTGAACGACTCTTTTTCAAATGCACCATCATATGACCCTTAGACAAGCTCGGTGCTCTTCTTCTTCAATGCCTTTACCTTTAGATATGCCAAAGAAACTACTCAAAAACACCTTTTTTTTTATATGACTGTGCCCTCCTCCTCAATGTAGTACGGATCACTTTGAATGGAAAACCCACCTTCTGCAACAACTAGCGAAATGTTCGCCTATGCTTGGATTTAACTCCACTTGTGGAGATCCTCCTGGATGGTTTCCTGAATGAGTGAACCTTGCCAAGGTTGAATTAAAGAATTTTATGGAAAAAAGTCCTGGTATAGGTACAATAAATAGATAAATATTTTGGATCGCATTATATTACACATGATAATATAAATATTCACATCATAATGTTGATATTTGGGATAAAACCAATTAATAATGGGTGAAAATGTGAAGTTGGGTTATGCTTTTTCGTATTTTTTGAGAAAAAAATATCATTTTTTTTTTCTGTTCTTCAACCTTGTGCAAGCCAAAACAATTATTCAATTTAGAATTTCATTTTGTGATAAAAATAAAAGTTGTCAAAAATTTTATTACATTTCTATTACTTATTTTTTGGAATTTTTTTATACACACTCCAATAAATGTTAATTTGACATATCAAATGTGTATAAAAAAATTCCATAAAAGTCATATTTCCTTAAAGTAGATAGAATTCATAAAAATTCATGTTCAAATGCATTCGTGTATTCAATCTACCTTCATGAAATATAAATTTTATCAAAGGATTCATAAAAATTCATGTTCAAACGCGTTGGTGTATTATTTGAAAACTTTGTGTTTTTGAGAAACAAAATGTGTTACAACAATCTAGACAAAGTCTACTTTGGTTTCGTTATATTTGCGAAGCCAACTGATGCATATCATAATTACTAGAATTTTTTGAACTAATCCAATATGAAAAAACTGCATATTTGGAATATGTTTCGTCTCGCACAAAATTTCTCAACACATGCGTTATAAAATAAAAATATAAAAATTACCAATTATAGACGACGGACCAATGTAATGCACCATAGTTTTTTCAAATATTTTTACAGTGTATTCTGGAAGATACATAATATTGATTTCACCAAATCATATTGTCCTTCAGAAATTGTTTGCACCCATTTTATTACAAAATTAATTAAAATTAGGAAATATATTATGAAATTCCATAAAAGTTATATTTCTTGAAATTAGACTAAATTCTACAAATGCTTGTCTTGGTTCCGACAGTTAATTAATAGAGTTTCATGGATTTTAGTCAATCCAAGTTGAAGAAATGTGTTTAGAGCCGAGTTGCTGCGTAATTGTAGACGTGCTAGTTCGGTCGAAATTTTAAAAAGTTCAGTCGATTTTTTTTTTGTTCGGACAGCCCGTCAATTCTAACGCCAAAGAAGTTCGGCCAAAGGACTCTTTTTGGCTTAATATTCAAAGGAAATTTTTTGGAGGTGTGTGATATATTTTTTGGATGCTTTTCGGGCTTAATTTTCAAAGGAAATTTTTTTGGATGTATTTTTTTTTTCGAGGTTTGGGGCTTAATTTTCAAAGGATACTTTTTTGGAGGTATTTTGTTTTTAGATATTTTGGGCTAAATTTTCAAAAGAAATTTTTTTGGAGGTATTTTGTTTTTAGAGGGTTTTGGGCTTTATTTTTAAAAGACATTTTTTGGAATCTTTTTGGGCTTAATTTCCAAAGGAGTCTTTTTTGGCTTAATATTGAAAGGACATTTTTTGGAGGTATTTTTTAAAGTTATATTTTTTTCGAGGCTTTTTGGGCTTCATTTTCGAAGGATATTGTTTGGAGGTATTTTTTGTTGGAAATGTTGTCATTGATGGCAAAGGAGGTAGTAGATGCTGAGACAGGTAACATTTACAAGGAACAAAGGAAGCAGTGAATTGAAGCAAAGACAGAGAGAGACAATGGAGGTAGAAAAGAAGCAAATGAAGGAAGCAAAGGAGACAGGCAGAGGCAGAGGAAATGAGTATAAAGGAGAAAGGCAGAGACACATAGAAACAGTTGTTATTCCGAGAATCTTTTACACAGCCGGGCGTTACACATAACATAAATTACATTCCGGGAATCACATACTCTAGCGGCAAAGTATTGCGCTTTATATTCAAATGCACAGTGTGAATTGAGCAGAACCATATTCAAATGCATAGTGTGAATGGAGCGGAACCATAGTCAAATGTGCAGTGTGAATGGAGTGGAACCATAGTCGTAACAGATGAAATCACAGCGGTGAAATGCAATGAATAGTTATTCATATATATAATTGAAATCGTGGAGGACCAGAACCTGGAGTAGAGAACAAAACCATGACCGAGAGGAACAATGATGACAGTTTGGAGCAAAACCATGGGTTTCATCACACCACCATCCGTTGGGCAAGTGGTTTCCACCATTCGTGAGCGATTCCATAGACAGACTGACACGTGTCCCTGAATGAAATTGAAAACCGCTGGGTAAAGTGCACCATCGCACATTATAGTTCGTACCAAGACGCCGAGTGATATGTGTACGAGTCGTTGATCTGGAAGAGGGCCATCGGACGATGATCGCACGTTGGACTTTCCCAGAGTTTAACCAAGGTACGCAGAAGTTAACCAAATGTGGTACGAGCATTTGATTGGGCCATCATTTATACCTGTGGGCCCGGAGCCAAGGTTTATTATATGGTTATTTGTTTAAAATAGGGCGGTTGATTTAATATAAAGTGCAAAGGGTTATAACTTTAAGTCCTAAGGTTCGGAGATATATTTATATATGTTTAAGTGGGGAACGTAATACAGTTTGTTGATATAAAGGTTATAAACACCACCATAGTTTATTAACAGTTTGAATCGGCAATATGCATACATGACGATATATTTATATACTGTGCTAAAGTCATAAGGTTGGGTTTTTATTATGATTTGACCACAGTTTTGAAGATGCCGAGAGTTGATTTTACAAAAGGTTCTGTAGTAGAAACTATTCAAAAGGTGTTTTAAATCTAAAGACTATGGAATATGTGGGTCCAGATATATATAGTCCCATGTGAAATTTGAAATATAAATGAATTTATATGTATGGTTTCATAACCATGGAAAAATGAAATATTCGCAGTAATTCATTTTTGCCCAGATTTAAAATCAGCAGGTATATATATGCAGCGGGAGCACAAAAGCACAGTGAACAGGTGAATATACACAAGGATAAAAGCATGGGTCTGACAGAGGTAAACAGATATCACAGGTTTGACAGGTATACATACACAGGTGCACACAATTACAGTGAATCAAAATTTATAGAACAGTCACTCAACAACTGCAGAAATGACAAATCCAGTAAATCCAAAATCCAGAAAAGGAGCTGAGTGGAATTGAGATGTATAACTGAAAAATGAAGATGTAAATTATTTTTTATTGTTTGTGATGCAAAGGCAAGTATCCTAAGGAAAAGAAAACTCCCACTGTAGCATGGAAATTTGTACATATTATCATATTTTAAAATTGAGTTGGATAAAGGAATAAGAAGATAGAAGCCGAAGAGTCATGACTATTCACTCCAAATTCCTTGTGAAATAGAAACAGTCATGTGAGGATCTCTATATATAATATCAATTTGATATGCACAAAGATGTTAGAGAGAGAAAATATAGAGAAGGCAGAGTATAGAAGTGTAAGGTAGAGAAGATTAAGAAAAGAATAGCAGAAAGAGAAGCTACAAAACAAAGCTGATATCTGAGGTAAATCAGCAAACATTCAGTTTGAAAAACTGAGGAAGTTGGAGCTTCCCTATCAAGTTGTAGCTTGATAGCTGTCAGTTGTAGTTGACTGAGGTTGGAGCCTCCTGTAGGTTGGTGCCTGTAGAAAATTGAAGGGATTTGGTGCTTCCTTGCAAGTTGTAGCTTGCAGAATTGAGGTATGAGCCTCCTGTAGGTTGGTGCCTGCAGAAAAACAGTGGTGAGAGGGAGTTGGAGCTTGCCTTTGCATCACAACAATAATAAGATGTGGTTTTCTCCCTTTATGGGTTTCCACTTATATCTGGTGTCTCTGTGCATGATGTTTATGAGTTGATCTGATTTATATCATCTGCTTAATACCTTCTTCTCTCATATTAAGTCTGATGTTATATTATATTAATAGTTGCTGCTCACATTCTAAGATTACTCGCATGTTAAGCTAGACATGAAACGAAGGTGTAAATAAGTTTTGTTAAAAAGAAAAAAATATTATGAATGTGTTAAACTGATTCACCCTCCCCTCTCAGTTTAACTAAGAGTTCAACAATTGGTATCAGAGCGGGTTCCTTTGTACAAGTCTAACAACTGAAAGGAGATCCTAGGTTCCGAAGATGGCTAGTAAAGAAGGATGCTCAAGCAATAAATCCCCTTTCTTCACTTGTGAAAATTATGATTTCTGGAAAATCGGAATGAGGACATACATAATGTCTCCAGGAATAGAAGTCTGGGCTGCTGTGGAATTAGGATATGCCCTGAAGGCAACTGACACAGAGAAAGAAACAAAACAAGATTTTGTGGCTAACGCAAAAGCCATGAATGCCATCCTGAATGGATTGTGTGAAGCAGAGTTTATTAAAGTAATGCACAAAGACACTACCAAAGAAATATGGGATACTCTTGAAAACATACATGAGGGAGACAAGAAAGTAAAGACTGCAAAACTTCAAGTCTATAGAGCCCAGTTTGAAAACTTAAAAATGAATGATGATGAAGACATTGCCAGTTTCTTCCTAAAAGCTGCATAAATTATTAACAATATGAAAGCTCTTGGAGAAAAAATGCCAGAAAGTATAATTGTGCAAAATATTCTAAGATCTCTTCCATCCAGGTTTAATCCAAAGGTGTCTGCAATAGAAGAAACAACTGATTGGGAGACCTTGACCATGAACCAGCTACTTGGAAATCTAACAGCTTATGAAATGAGGCTCCCACAAAAGAAGCCAAGTACGAGGGAAGCAGCCTTTAAAACAGAAAAGAAGAAAGAAGAAGAGGGAGACATATGCTCTTGCTCAGATGAAGAAGAGGCAAATTTTGTCAAGAAATTGGATAGAGGCTCAGGTAAATACAAAGGTAAACTCCCCTTCAAATGCTTTAACTATGGAAGAGTGGGACACTATGCTGCTAAGTGTCCTCACAAGAAAATAAGGAATCAGGCTCAAGAGTCAGAGAAAAATAAATCAAAGAACTGGCAGAAAGGAAAGAAGTTCAGCAGAAAATCCTTCTATGCTCAACAAGACAACAGTACATCTGAAGATTCAGATGAATCCTCAAGTGAAGAAGGAACCTCTGAATTCTTATTGATGGCCATAGAAGAACTTGAAGGTCTCCTGCTAGAAGATGAAGAAGAAGAAGGTGAAGTCGACCTTGAGGGGGAGCTAAGAAGTGCTCTAGAAGAGACTGATAGACTCAAACTGAAATGCAGAAAACAAAAGGACATTCTCCTCAAATATGTACGAGAAGAACAAAATTCAAAAGTCCTTAAGCAGCTAAAAATAGATTGAAGAAGCCAAGAAGATAGAGGACATGTTACTTAATCAAATCAAAGAAAAAACTCAAGAACAAGAAAAGTTGGAAGAAGAAGTAGTATGTCTCATAAATAAATTAGAAAATTCTTAAAGGAAAGTGGTTATAAACTCTTCCCAAACAACAAGCTCTAGTAAGTTGAATGAAATTTTGGTTGCTCAAAGATCCCCTATGATAAAGACTGGAATAGGCTATGAAGGAGAATCAAGTAAAGGGAAAGAAAAGGTTGACAGAGAGATTATTTTTGTAAAAGCAAAGAAGAATGTTGAAGCAGCTCAAACAATTCCTACAAAAGAAGAAATCTGCAATAAGGAAGACAGAGATCAGAAGAAACCACTAGTAGCAAAGAATGTAATAAATACTAAGACCCCTGAATATGTAAAATTTGGAAACCATCAAAGGAGATTCTTCCCTCCAATGAAAAATGCCACCTGTTATGTCTGCCACAAGCTGGGACACATTGCTACATATTGTCATGCAAGGAGGAGTAATTCAAACCAGAAAAAGATGCAAACATTGAAGAGACTGCCTCAAGCAAACAAATGGAAGAGACAACCTTACATCAGGTATGCAAATAGTTTCTATGGTTACTGCTTTTATTGTAAGGAATTTGGTCATAAAATCATTGAGTGTAGAAAGTATGGACAAAAATTGATGTTTAACACCTCAAGAAGGTTTATGAATCAAAGAAATTCTATTCATACTCATAATTCTACAAAAATTATGATCAAATGTTGTGTATGCAATCAAGTTGGACATATACCTTCCAAATTTCCTCTAAGAATATGGAGGTCATCACCTCACAAAAGATACAAAACAAAAGGGTGCCTCCAGTGGATAAAGAAGGTGAATAAGTGTGACCTAGCTCTAACTGCTCAAGATCTGAAAAGTTAATGGTATTTGGACAGTGGCTGCTCTAAACACATGACCGGAGACAAAAGTAAGTTTATAACTCTTGATGAAAAGAAATCTAGCAATGTTACTTTTGGCAATGATAAGTCAGGAAAGATCAAAGGAAAGGGCTCAGTCAGCATAGACAATGGCAGAGGAAAGGCCCAAGATTTACTATTTGTAGATGGGCTGAAAGCAAATTTACTGAGTGTCAGTCAGATGTGTGACAAAGGTTGCGAAGTTCTATTTAGAGCAGAAGACTGTGAAGTTAGATCAAGCGCCACAGGTAAGACTCTACTCAAAGGAATTCGAACAGAGAGTAATGTTTACATAGTAAAAGAGGAAGATGAAGCATGCCATCTTAGAAAACTTGAGGATTCATGGTTATGGCATAAAAGTTTGGGACATCTTAGCTTCGACCATATCATCAGACTAAGTAAGAAGAAAGCTGTCACAGACATGCCAGAAATAAAGAGGCCTTCTAATACCATATGCAAATCTTGTCAATTGGGTAAACAGAGCCGCACATCCATTAAGGCCAAAGAGGATTTGTCAACAAGAAGACCACTCCAGATTGTGCACATGGATCTATGTGGACCTGCAAGAACTAAAACACCAAGTGGAGAATCCTACTTCATGCTGATAATAGATGGTTTCTCCAGAATGACATGGGTTGCTTTTCTCAAGAATAAATCAGAAGCTCTAGACAAATTCAAAATATTTAAGGCATTAGCAGAAAATTAGACAGGATGCAAGCTGAAATGCATCAGATCAAATCGAGGAGGTGAATTCACTGATTATGACTTTGCTGACCTATGAAATGAACATGGCATAAAAAAAAATTCACCATTGCAGGAACACCTCAGCAGAATGGAGTAGCAGAAAAACAAAACAGATCTGTTCAACAAATTTCCAGATCCATGATGCAAGAGAATAATATTGCTCAAACCTTCTGGGCAGAAGCAGTGCACACAACAGTACATATCCTTAATAAAGCTCACTTAAGGCCAAGCAGTGACAAGACTCCCTAGGAACTATGGTATGGAAAGCCAGCTTCAATCAAGCATTTCAAAATTTTTGGTAGCAAGTGTTACATAAAGAATAATGATGAAAATCTTGGAAAATTTGATGCAAGAGCAGATGAAGGAATATTTCTAGGATATGAATCCAAAAGCAAAGGGTACAGGTGCTACAATAAGACTCTTCGGAAAATAGTAGAAAGCATTGATGTAAGATTTGATGAAGAACTTCAAAACAATACAAGAGATACTGACTGCTGCAGTCCATCAGATAACCATGAAGAAGAAGACCAGAATGATGATGAAACAAGCAAGACTACAGAAAATGAAGAGATGAGCTCAAAAGCCCCCTCAAGATACACTCAGAAGAATCATCCCGAAGATCAAATCATAGGAGATAAGAAAGCAGGGGTCCAGACAAGAAGGAAGCTAACAGAACAAACTGAAGAAGTATACATAGCCATGCTGTCACAAATAGAGCCAAAGAAATTTGAAGAAGCTAGTAAGGAAAATTCTTGGGTAAAAGCAATGAATGAGGAATTGGACCAAATTGAAAAAAACAATACTTGAGAACTAGTTCCTAGACCAATTTATAAAAATATCATTGGTTCAAAATGGGTATTCAAAAACAAAATGAATGAGCAAGGAAAAGTAATCAGGAATAAAGCCAGGCTATTCTGCAAATGATACTCACAAATTGAAGGACTTGATTACGATGAAACATTTGCCCCTGTAGCCAGAATGGAAGCTATCAGAATGTTCCTGGCATTTGCATGCTACCAAAACTTGAAAGTATATCAAATAGATGTAAAATTTGCATTTCTGAATGGAGACTTAGAAGAAGAAGTCTACATGGAACAACCAGAAGGCTTATCATTGATAAACAAAGGAGACTATGTGTGCAGACTAAAGAAGGCCCTATATGGACTGAAACAGGCTCCTCGTGCTTCATACTCAAGAATAGATAAATATTTTCAAAAACAAGGCTTTAAGAGAGGTGGAGTAGACAACAATCTGTACATAAAAGCCCATGAAAATGAACTCCTGATTGTTTTTGTATCTGTTGATGACATTATGTTTGGAAGCAACATAGATGAACTAGAAAAAGGATTTGTAGAAGAGATGAAATCAGAGTTTGAAATGTCCATGATTGGAGAGCTCAGTTTCTACTTAGGACTTCAAATTTAGCAAAAGAACACAGGCACATTCATCTCACAAGAAAAGTACTTAAAAGAAATGTTGAAAAAGTTCAAAATGGAGGACTAAAAACCTGTGTCAACTCCCATGATCACGAGATGCAAACTGTGTGTTGATGATGGGTCTGCAGATATAGATCAAAAACTCTACAGATGTATGATAGGAAGTCTATTGTATCTGACAGCATCAAGACCAGACATCATGCTAGCAGTAGGACTAGTGGCTAGATATCAAGCAGCACCTAAACAAAACCAACTTCTGGCAGTCAAAAGAATATTTAGATATCTACAAGGAACAGTACAGTATGGACTTTGGTATCCTAAAGGAAAAAGCTTCACTTTAATAGCATACACAGATGCAGATTGGGCCAGCTATGTGGATGATAGGAAAAGCACAAGTGGAGGTACTTTCTATCTAGGAGAAATTATGGTGGCATGGTTAAGCAAGAAACAAACATCTATCTCCCTGTCTACAGCCGAAGCAGAATATATAGCAGCAGCAACATGTTTTACTCAAGTCATGTGGATGAAGAAGACTCTTCAAGACATGAAGGTAAGCATTGATGAACCTATCTCAATCAAATGTGATAATACAAGTGCTATAAGTATATCTAAAAATCATGTGCTTCACTCAAAAACCAAACATATTCTAATCAAGTATCACTTTCTCCGAGAACAAGTAGCTCAAAAGATAGTAAAACTAGAGTATGTACTAGCAAAAGAACAGACAACAGATATATTTACCAAACCACTTGCCAGAGAGCCATTTGAATATTTGAGAGACAAATTAGGGGTAGTATCTGTAGATGCTACTCTCTGATATGAAGAGAAAGCACAGTTTCAGGGGGAGAACAGAAACGAAAATATCATTCTCAAGGGGAGATCATCTAGCAAGGGAAGCATGAAAACAGGTCCTCAGGATCAAAGGGATAAAGGGTCAGTGGTGCAGCGGAAAAATGGTGAACCTGATGTGAACTGAACACAGAAGAATAGTGAACCCAATGAATATCTCATCCAAATTTTGAAGCTACAACGTACAAAGTTAGGAAATTTCAGAGAGAGGAAATGCTTGAAATGTTGAAAAAAGATAAATACACAGCATCAAAGTATAAAACCCCTTGCCATTGATGTCAAAGGGGGAGGAAGAGTAAGCAACAAAAGGAGGTAGCAGATGCAGAGACAGGAACAATTACAAGGAATAGAGAAAGAGCAAGCAACAGGAGGAAGAGCAGGCAAGCAGAGAAAGTGTATTGCCATCGATGCCAAAGGGGGAGACTGTTGGAAATGTTGTCATTGATGGCAAAGGAGGTAGCAGATGCAGAGACAGGTAAAATTTACAAGGAACAGAGGAAGCAGTGAGTTAAGCAAAGACAGAGACAGAAAATTGAGGCAGCAAAGAAGCAAACGAAGGAAGCAAAGGAGACAGGAAAAGGCAGAGGAAACGAATATAAAGGAGAAAGACAGAGACACAAAGAAACAACTGTTATTCTGAGAATATTTTACACAGCCGGGCGTTACACATAACATAAATTACATTCCGGGAATCATATACTCCAGCGGCGAGGTATTGCGCTTTATATTCAAATGCGCAGTGTGAATGGAGCGGAACCATATTCAAATGCGCAGTGTGAATGGAGCGGAACCATAGTCAAATGCGCAATGTGAATGGAGTGGAACCATAGTCGTAACATATGAAATCACAGCAGTGAAATGCGATGAATATTTATTTATATATATAATTGAAATCGTGGAGGACCAGAACCTGGAGTAGAGAACGGAACCGTGACCGAGAGGAACAGTGACGGCAGTTTGGAGTGAAACCGTCGGTTTCATCGCACCACCATCCATCGGGCAAGCGATTTCCACCATTCGCGAGTGATTCCATAGATAGACTAACGCGTGTCCTTGAACGAAATTGAAAATCGCCGGTTAAAGTGCGCCATCACATGTTATAGTTCGTACCAAGATGCCGAGCGATATGTGTACGAGCCGTTGACCTGGAACAAGGCCATCAGACGGTGATCGCAAGTTGGACTTGCCCAGAGTTTAACCAAGGTACGCGGAAGTTAACCAGATGTGGTACGAGCATTTGATTGGGCCGTCGTTTATACCTGTGGGCCTGAAGCCAAGGTTTACTATACGGTTATTTGTTTAAAATAGAGCGGTTGATTTAATATAAAGTGCGAAGGGTTATAACTTTAAGTCCTAAGGTTCAGAGATATATTTATATATGTTTAAGTGGGGAACGTAATATAGTTTGTTGATATAAAGGTTATAAACACTGCCACAGTTTATTAACAGTTTGAATTGGGAATATGCATACACGACGATATATTTATATACTGTGCTAAAGTCATAAGGTTGGGTTTTTATTATGATTTGACCACAGTTTTGAAGATGCCGAGAGTTTATTTTACAAAAGGTTCTGTAGTAGAAACTATTCAAAAGGTGTTTTAAACCTAAAGTCTTTGGAATATGTGGGTCCATATATATATAGTCCCGTGTGAAATTTGAAATACAAATGAATTTATATGTATGGTTTCATAACCATGGAAAAATGAAATATCCACAGTAATTCATTTTTGCCCAGATTTAAAATCAGCAGGTATATATATGCAGCAGAAGCACAAAAGCACAGTGAAGAGGTGAATATACACAAGGATAAAAGCATGGGTCTGACAGAGGTAAACAGATATCACAGGTTTGACAGGTATACATACACAGGTGCACACAATTACAGTGAATCAAAATATACAGAATACTCACTCAACAACTGCAGAAATGACAAATCCAGTAAATCCAAAATCTAGAAAAGGAGCTGAGTGGAATTGAGATGTATAACTGAAAAATGCAAATGTAATTTATTTTTTATTGTTTGTGATGTAAAGGCAAGTATCCTAAGGAAAAGGAAACTCCCACTGTAGCATGGAAATTTTTACATATTTTTATATTTTAAAATTGAGTTGGATAAAGGAATAAGAAGACAGAAGCCGAAGAGTCATGAATTTTCACTCCAAATTCCTTGTGAAATAGAAACAGTCATGTGAGGATCTCTATATATAATATCAATTTGATATGCACAAAGATGTTAGAGAGAGAAAATATAGAGAAGGCAGAGTATAGAAGTGTAAGGCAGAGAATATTAAGAAAAGGAGAGCAGAAAGAGAAGCTACAGAACAAAGCTGATATCTGAGGTAAATCAACAAACATTCAGTTTGAAAAACTGAGGAAGTTGGAGCTTCCCTATCAAGTTGCAGCTTGATAGTTGTCAGTTGTAGCTTACTGAGGTTGGACCCTCTTGTAGGTTGGTGCTTGCAGAAAATTGAAGGGAGTTGGTGCTTCCTTACGAGTTGTAGCTTGCAGAATTGAGGTATGAGCGTCCTGTAGGTTGGTGCCTGCAGAAAAACAGTGGTGAGAGGGAGTTGGAGCTTGCCTTTGCATCACAACAATAATAAGATGTGGTTTTCTCCCTTTATGGGTTTCCACTTATATCTTGTGTCTCTGTGCATGATGTTTATGAGTTGATCTGATTTATATCATCTTCTTAATACCTGCTTCTCTCATATTAAGTCTGCTGTTATATTATATTAATACTTGCTGCTCACATTCTAAGATTACTCACATGTTAAGCTAGACATGAAATGAAGGTGTAAATAAGGTTTGTTAAAAACATAAAAAGATTATGAATGTGTTAAAATGATTCACCCCCCCCCCCCCCTCTCAGTTTAACTTAGAGTTCAACATTTTGTTTTTAGAGATATTTTTTAAGAGGTTTTTGGAATTAATTTTCAAAGGAAATTTTTTTGGAGGTATTTTTTAAAGTGACATTTTTTAAGAGGTTGGGCTTAATTTTCAATGGACATTTTTTGAAGGTATTTTTCGAAGTGAAATTTTTTTAGAGTACATGTTTTGGGTTGAAGCAAATATTTTATAATGACTTTTTAAAATGATTTTTTTTCTATCATGTTAAATGGATTTTTTTTAAAGGACTTGGAAGGAAATATTTTGAGCTTCATTTCATTTTTAGAAGACATTTTTTTCTCAGAGTTTTTACAGTAAGTGTTTTGGGTTGAAGTATATCTTTTGTGTTTTTTTTTTTAAATGAGTTTTTTTTTTAAATTAAATCTTTTGTGATGCCTTTTTTGACTAAGTTTTTGTCTAAATTTTTGAAGGAATTTTTTTCAGCTTCATACTCAATCATCATGGGAAATAGAAGGAATTGCAAAAGAAAATATGATCGAACAAGAGATTGTGAGGAATGTAGAGAATAGGGGAGAGAATATCAAAAAAAAAAGAGAGAAGAACACTCAAATATTGAAAGGGAAAATCAACCTCAACTAGAAGTTGAAGCAGGTATGTAAATGTAAATGTTATAAATTTGATATTTAAAATTTTCCTAGTGTAAATTGTGAAACTTAATTTTTATTTCATGAACTAATTTGAAAAATATTTTTGAATATAAATAGAGATAGATATTCCTCAAAACATTGATGATGCGATACAAAATATTGAAACAGAAAGTTAAATAGATATTAAATCAATGATTGAAGATGGTGAAAATGTTGAAAGAAATTCAAGTGAGTAAATATAATAACCTAGTATATATATATATGTTGAACACATGTGTATTATTGAAATATTTTTTTGAATGTATTATTGTATTTTTTGAATATTAACACATTCCTCAATTTTGGTAAAACATTGTGGAAAGATTCACCTCCTCCTTCCACTATCCATGATTTCATATCTCAAATTCTATGTAGAAGAGAAAGCTATGAATTACTTTACCAAAAGAAATGTGTTGGTGGTAAAAAATGTGATTATTGTGGAAATTTGACTAAATTTCAAAACAAATATCATACTGATATAAATGATCAATCATTATCAAACATGAAAATGAAATGGAAGAGATGAATACATCCATACATTGATTCAAGGTTCATGTAGTACTATAAGTGCTAAAAGAATTGATTTACAAGAAGAAGAATTTTTTGTGACAGATTTTTTGATAAATTTTTAGGCGGAAATTTATAAATACAACAAGAATTCGCATAGAGCGATGGCAGGACTTGCAATTAAAAAAATCCCATGAATTTTTTCCACCAATGACCATTTTTTCAGTAGTTGATTTTTTAGAAAATTACACATTTTCTCCACAAAAAGAAATTCAAAGTGAATACTATCATTTTGAGCAAGTCTCCATGCTCATCCATATTATATATAGACATGCTGAACAAAATGTTGATCATATAGAAATCACCGGCGAAAATCAACATGCTATTAAAGAATATCACTTTTATATCAGTAACGTTCGTACACATGATACATATTTTTTAGAACACTGTTTTGAAAAGATTTATGACTCCTTAAAAGTCGTGGAATAAAATTCAATGAAAATTGGATATGTTCAAATGGATGCGTAGGTCGATTCAAATATTCATGATCATTCTTTTGGTTGTGTCGTCTTCATATGAAAAGTCGCATTAAACATTGTTGGAATTTCTTTGAGACTAGTCATGGAAAATGAGAACATGACAGTGCAGGGGCATGCATAAAATGAGCACATCGAAGATATAAAATGGAACACTCTGCAAACCGGTCTCAGCTCAAGAAGTTTTTGAATGGTGCATCGCTACACTAAGGCATGAGACTAACCGATCCAGGTAAGTACGAAGGTACATTCAATTTAATTTTTATTGGATTTCTAATTTTAAATAGTACATTTATCACAATGATTATATCTTTGATGGTCTTTTGATATCGTATTTATATTCTTATTTGAATTTTCCATATAGGTATTTTTGTCATTTTGGGGTCCAAGCTGTAGATATATCGATTGGAGATGAGGCTGAAACAATAAAAGGGACTCGAAAATTGCATTCAATTAAAACAAAGTTGTCCATAAATGTGTTTGCATTGGATAAAATCAAATATTCTTATTTTTGTCATGTTTTCATAGACAACACAAAATCCAATCATTTTTGTAAAAACAAAATGTATGTAAAATATTGACAACATATAGAACTAAATGCAAAGGGGAAAATGTCTGTTGCAAGCTTTGAGGAGATGCAATTAGAGGCAACTACAATATCATTTTATGGTGATCGATTTTTTGATCTTGTTAGAGAAGGTAACATTTAAATTTCTTTCAAATGATAGAGATCTACAAATAGATAATAAAATCAAGTACACATGTTAATTTCAAAGTTAATTTTTCATATTAATTATGATCTAAATTTAAATACATAAGTTTGTGTTATTATGCAGGAGATGTTTTTGCTATAATTTCACCTACTATGAACGATGAAAATGTGAAGTATTATTTTATGTGTTGCACTGAATGAAAGATGAAATTATTAGAAAACTATGATGACCAGAGGTTTACATATGAAAGAGGATCTATTATACTGAAAGGTTATTTTTTCAGACAAAATAATCAAAGTGGGGATTTTGTTTACTTTCAAGACTATGAACCTGATGTCATAAGTTTTCAATATAGTCACTTGGTGTGTGCAGCACACATAATGTTGATAGAATTTAAATCAAAGAAAAAAATGAAAATTAAGAAATCGAAATGTCAAAATTCGATCATGAACGGATCATTGAAGATGGCATTCCATTGGATTTTTTTTTTATTGAACTTCCCAACAATTTCTTCTCTTTGGATTCATATTTTAGAACTTCCATAACTCAACTAAAAATTGAACTACCTTTTTATGTTATCTTTAAAAGTGTATGCACATGTAAATTTTTTTGGTACATGCACATGAGAAATTTATACACGTGTAGACATACAGATGTCTAGATTATCTGTTCTAAACGATTTCATACATTATCTGGTACAATTTTTCTAGCATAGCTGATATAATGCAAATTTGAAGTTACACGATTTTGTTTTAGACATGTGTCTATTAAAATAAAATTATAATATTCATTCTTGAATGAAAAATGTGTCGTACATGTTTTGTAATTTCCAGTTTACTATCAACTGAAAGTAGCTTTTCTATGTGAATTAATGAAAAGAGTTATGTACTGAATATATATGTTCTAGAATGAAAATTTTGAAATTTTATGATTGTTTGACACATCTAAGAACACCTAGAATCTTATTATTGTTTTTAGATATATACATCGATATGTATTGTACTTCAATCATTTTAACATATATTCAAACATGTACTTCAATCATTTTTATGTACATATATTCATGTGAACATTTTTTTGTTTGAAACTTGGCATAAAATATATTAAAAGCGTGAAAAAAATTACAGAGGCAATGGGAAGAGATGGAAAGTTGTGCTTAGCCTATCCCTACCTTGGTAGTGTTCAAAATAAACCAAGTTTGGGGTTGCCTCAAAGGAGGAAACCAACCACTTAATAGTGTCATCCAATCTTGTAATACAAAATATTCAGTGGCCCATATAAAAACAAAAGAGCTGAAGTATATCCTAAGGTGACAATCATGGAGTTCATTCATCTTCGTCCGTCACCTAGTTCTCTTCCTCTATCAGACACTCGTATTCTCTAGCAATGGCTTCCTTGTCAGTTGTGGGCATTCGAGGAGGCTTCGAAGGGGTGGCATGGAAAATGGGAGCAACTGGGTACTCCACATAATAATCTCTGGTCCAGACACCATATCAGTCCATATCCAAAATGCCTATCTCCTCCATCATGGGCTCATAACCTAGAAGCGGGTTGGTTTTCCTAGGTAAAGGCTGCACAGCTTGTAGAATAGTGGCTTTCCTACCTCTTCTACCCTTATGTTTCTCCATAGGAAAAACTGTCTGCCCATGAATGTTATCAAATGATCGAGGAGCCAGCACCTCATGGCTATCAGATGTAGAGTGCTCGGTGGCTTCCAATCCTTGGTCATTGCCACGGTGAGAGCAGCCTGAAAACGCACCTTTGTAACTGCCCCTAATGGGTTTCTGTCGCTGGAACCAGGCCATGGTATGGCTTCTGACTTGTAAATTTTATTATTGTTTTTAGATTTTAAAACATCGATATGTATTATACTTAAATATCACCAAAATAATATATGCATACTTTTCCTAAAATTATATAACGTTCACACTTCATGTACATCACAACTTCACTTTATATTTAACAAATATAGTGACAACTTGAGTTTTAAAAACAAAGCATTATATCACAACATGTTATCACATGCCAAATGTAGTTTATCTATCCAAAATATACACGTGTATACATGGTTTGTAATTCAAAATTGCCATCTAAAGAGATTCATTTTATATTTTTAACAAGTTTATTAAATGACAACTTGAATTTTAAAAACAAAACATTATATCACAACCACATCCCAAATGTAGTTCAACCATCTAGAACTTGAGTTTTAAAAGAAAAACATTATACCACAACATGTGATCACATTCTGAATGTAGTTCAAGTATCCAAAATATACACATGTATACATGGTTTGTAATTCAAAAGTTCCATCTAGAGAGATTCATTTTATATTTTTAACAAGTTTATAAAATGAAAAATTGATTTTTAAAAACAAAATATTATATCATAGTCACATGCCAAATGGAGTTCAACCATCCAAAATATACACATTGTGAAAATGTAATTTTAAATTTCCATCTAGAGATTCACTTTATATTTAACAAATAAAATGACAACTTGAATTTTAAAAACAAAACATTATATCGTAAAACAAAACATTATATCACAACATGTGATTACATGTCAAATGTAGATCAACTACATCCAAAATATACACATGTATGTATATGGTTTGTAATTTTAAATTTCCATCTAGAGAGGTTCATTTTATATTTAAAAATTTTATAAAATGACAACTTTTTAAAAACAAAACATTACATCACAATGACATGCCAAATGTAGTTCAACCATCCAGAATATACACATTGTGAAAATGTAATTTGAAATTTCCGTCTAGATATTCATTTTATATTTAACAAATAAAATGACAGCTTGAGTTTTAAAAACAAAACAGTATATCACAACATGAGATCACATGCCAAATGTAGTTGAACTATCCAATTTAAAAATAAAACATTATATCATAACATGAGATCACATGCCAAATGTAGTTGAACTATCCAATTTAAAAGGAAAACATTATATCACAACATGAGATCACATGTCAAATGTAGTTGAACTATCCAAAATATACACATGTTTTGTAAAATTTGAAATTTCCATCTATATTTGAATTTTATATTTAACAAATAAAATGACAACTCGAGTTTCAAAAATAAAACATTATATCACAACAGGTGATCACATGCCAAATGTAATTCAACTATCCAAAATATACACACATGCACATGTGTTTTGTAATTTGAAATATCCATCTAGATTCATTTTATATTTAAAAAATTAAATGAAAACTTTAGTTTAAAAAACAAAACATTATATATCACAACATGTGTTTACATGGAAAATGTAACTATCCAAAATTTAAAATCATTCTTGATAAAATTAAATGTAGTTTAAAACTATATATCGAAACAATAAAATATGTCCAAAAATTGTATCTCACATGAAAAATAAAATTAAATATATACATCTAGTTCAATGTATAGTGTTACAAGTATCAATTTATATAGAAAAGTAAATATGACTTCATAGATAAGACTATATATAAAGAATTAAATTTAAGACTAGATCTAGCTTGAATAGGATGTTGCACACATGTGCATCATCCATCAAATAAATATTCATCTAATGTCTCTACCAACAAAGTCATGATCCTCGTGATGTCATGTGAACCATGGGGAACTTGTACACAATGTGTAAAAACATTAAAATTTAATGTTTTAAAATTAAATGAGAATATAGACCTTCATGTAAAAAAAATGAAAAAAAAAAATTCATGCAATAACTCATGTTGTTCCCTCTCCATTGTATTTTGTTGCTCGTCCATTAAAAATTCCTCCATAGGAGCACCTTCCAATACACACACACACACACACACACACACACACATATATTTTATTTTATTTTATTTTTTTAATTTTCAAGTGAAAATGCATATATAAACTAATTTTCAATAATATTAAAAAAAAAAATTAGACAAATTGTTGAAATGGTTAAAATGGTGTAGATGTTCCTATCTCCATCATATAATCCATCGCTAGAGTCTATGGAGAAGGGAAATCATCTCCAAAAACCTAAAATTCAGAAATTTTAAAAGTATAAAATAACTCAAGATCTAAATCTCAATTTATAATAAAACTTTTGAACTTCAATTTATAACTTATAACTTAAACATATTTAAGTGAAAAATCGAATACTTGTGATGATGTATCTGACACATCTCCTAAGGGCGGCTCCGAAATAAAATCTCCAGAAACCTAAAATTCAAAAAAAATAAAAATTGTCAAAAAACTCACAATCTAGAGATCTCATTTTTTAATGGAACTTTTGATCTACAATATATAACTTAAAAACATATTTAAAAGTGAAAAATTGTTCATAATTGTGATGGTGGATTTGGCACATCTCCCAAGGAAAAATAAGGTACCTCCATCCCAAAAACATAAGATTGAATCAGATTCTGTTAACATTTAATTGTATATAGATGTACATGTCTGCACAATTATTTATTTCAAAAATATCTACTCATATTTTGATATATATAATAATAGATAAAAAATAATTTTACATCATCATGTTCACTTAAAAAACACTGAAATAGGCCAACATATCATCTTGATGGTGAGAACCATCCTTATTGTGTGATTGATGGTGAGACCCATCTTGATTGTGTGAACCGGAGGCTCCGACCGTGATACTAACATCTTTGTTCATCAAGCGTGAGAATTGCAAATGGTGTTAAAATATATAATGATACATTTTCGTTAGATTAATGTATACAAATAATGTATGTATATATGTTTTTATTAAAAATTATACATGTGTTAAAATAATCACCATAACCATTAACACATACCAATCCCATTCCCTCTTGCTCATGAATAATTAGGTCTAGTCAACCATTGCGACAATTCTTTGCATATGTTCTGAGATCGTCAACCCTCATGTTGTCTATCTATTCATTTTTCTGATACAAAAAATTTTCTCATGCATTTTCTTGTTCTCTTTGTTGATTTAGACAAACTTCAACTCCACCCAGTCCACTCTGAACATTGTCAATGATGGCATCCCTTGCTTCTCGACTAATTTGAGAAGTGGCATCCGTCTCTGATGACAAAGTTTTGACATGATGAGGTCGACTAGCCAATGGAGACTAAAGGCGAGACAACTCAGCATCATGCTTAGTGCCCCTATGGTCACACAATCGACCTTTCCCATGACCAAAAATTTCAGAGCGAAGGCCATTATAATTGAGTTTCATTCAAAAAAATAATTCTGCATAAAATAATTTTGCAAAATAAAGTGGAACCTCGTCATTCTATGGAGTCTTCCATAGGTAGCAAGGTTCCTATCATACAAATGGCTAGCTATATTAGGGTACTTGAAATATTGCACCTTTAACATCTTTCGTTTCATCCCTTCTTTGAAATTAAACATAAACATGTCCATTTTTGTTGTAACTTTGTATTTAACAACCTCCAATGTATCAAGACCCATCACTGTTTCCTTTATTTTCCTAATCACTTCTACAAAAGTATCAGTGGTTGGCCCAAGCTTTAGGTACACATCTACTAGTTTGCTTAAAGAGTGAGTAACTATTTCCAAGCTTTCTTAACTCTCATCAGGGAGTTTCAAATACACAAGATCTCTCTTCAATTTTGAATGAAGATGTTGACACCTTTGTAAGGCGCATTGCTGCATGTTTGATTTTCAAGGCATACAGGAAATGTCAGATGGATAAGTTGTGGTTGGTGTACAACCTTATTTTTGAATAATGTGTTCTATCCTGTTAGCCACCAATCAAATTTGGCATATCAAATGGTGGATAAAACATTTTTGGAGCCTTCAAGGAACAATTTTTATGGAAAAAAAGTGTTATCTCTTGAAGACCCATGAAGGCATTTGGCCCTTTGTTCAAATATTCACTGTTGCTTCCTTTTCAAAACTCAGAAATTCTACTATTTCCCAAGAGAAAATATTGCTGCAAACACCATTTTCCCCTCCTTCCACTTCAAAACTAACCTCCATTTTTACCCCTTTTTATTCCCATGAAATTCCTCTATTTTTCATTTTTCCCCATTTCCCCTTCATAAAGCCCTCTCTACAGAGTTTAAAACTTTTTTTTGCCCTTAACTCTGCCGAAACCCCCAAATCCATTGAAAACTTGAAAAAATTTCATCAAAAACACCTTTTTGTATTATAGACGTAAGCCCCCTTGGGCTAAGTCCTAACCATTTCCCCATTATATGCCCTGGTGCTAGAATTAGGTGCTAAGCCATTTAATCGCTTATCGCATCGCAAAAATCCCAGTGCGCAAGTCTATTTCCCATCTTAAATGTTTCGATGTGATTAGCCCTTTATTACATAACTCTCGATTCTATAGCCGCTTCATATAACCCTTGTGTCCACAGTGGGGTGCTAAAATCATTGTAGAAATCATCTTTGATCCATTATTTCCCTTTGTAAATAAAAAAATCCACTTTTTTCAAAGTTTGGTCTAAACCCACCGGAGTTATGTTTTTAATGAAAAATGGGTAGATTGAAAGACCCACATCAAAAGTTCCGATGCAATTGGCCCCTCGCTTTACTCCATATTACTTCGCCCAGGACCAAGAGTTAAAGTCCCAAGCGCCAATCGCATCGCAAAAATCCAAAATGGTTAGATTGAAAGACCAAGCCTGACAATTCCGATGTGACTGGCCCTCATATATATAAAGCCTTGGGCCTATCGCATGCCATATAATCAAAGGCCTCGCAGACGGGCGCCTATTCACTTCATATATACATCCCACCCGAATAAACCTTTGTTTTTGTTTAAATTTTTGGGTTTTCATAAAGTATAAAGTGTTTCTGCCGATACAAGTTTTGAAACAATATCGACCGTTGATCTAAAGCTGATCAACGATCGGTGCATGATTGCATCGCAAGTTTTATCGGGTGCATTTTATTTCTCCCCCTGATTGGTCATTCCCCAATCAATCAACAACCCTTGATCTCCCCCCCACTTTCCTAGATCCAACGGTCCACATTTGCTCTGATTATTAGCCTTCCTCCGCCTTCAAAATCCTCTGATTCACTCTCCACCATTGATCTAATCCTCAAATCAATGGCCAACTCACAATCGCTCCGTCGCACTCCAAGTTCTTTGTCCCTCCGATCGCCAAGCCCCGATTTCATCTAGGTCATCCACGTGTCTAGATCAGACGGTCCAGATCACACCTCGTGACTTTGGTTATGTTCTATCCACCCCTCTTCATAATTTTTTTCGGCCAATTATAGCCATTCATCTCTGCAGATCAACGGTCCTCATCAACCCTTCTTCTGCCCTTGTATTATTTCGTTCGATCATCAGATGCAATCTCCGACATTCAAATCTTAGATCTGACAACCCAGATTGAAACCACCCATATTCTTACTACCCGCGCATCTATCCCATATCACGCTCATTCTCTACTGTCAAATATGAGGCCCCAGATCTGACGGCCCACATTCTATTTCGCGTAGTTTTCAGCACGATGGTTAATTTCCTAAAGGCCACGTGAAATGGGTAGTTTTCGGGTGCCACGTGTTGAGCGGGGACACATATCGCGTTCCAAAAGGCAAAACTGCCTACCCGCCTTTTCTCCGCACAAAAACAGTGGTTTTCATCCCTGAAACCACTTTCCCTCTTTCCTTTTGAGTTTTTTCACGCACCTCCTCAGCCATTGATCTTGTAGGGTCAATCTCATCTGATGGCTCATATTCATCCCGAACCCCAACCTCATTTTTAACCATATTTTCCTCTAAGCAAGGTTTTTAACCTTATATCATCAAATTTTTGCCATTTTTTTATAAAGTGACTCATTCACTTTGTATGATCACAACTGATCCCCACTGTTTATCTCTGTGCAATCAAGGGTTCTGACTTATTTCTTCTTCTGCTCTTCTTTTAACCTTTGCAAATAGATCTCCACCGTTGGATGATGCCATCTAATGGCCACACTCTCTCCCCACACCTTCTGAAGTAGTTTACCCAATAAACGGAGGATTTCATAATAGTTGTGTGTTTTTTGTAGGTTCAAATGGATTTCAAAATATTTTAAAGAGAATGATAAATCCTAGGGTGACGATCCTTAGATCTTTGTTTATTTAAAGAGAAGCCATACAAATTGTTCTACGCCACATTTCATTAATGCTTCATGGTCATTGATGCCATATGAGCCCTGTGCGGCCCTGCACATCAACAAGACACATAGAATGAAATAAAAACAAAAGAGTATCAGTGTCGAAGACAAAATACAGTAGAATAGAGGATTGAAGACAGTATTGGGGGATTACGGCTAAGATTGATTATCAAAAGCCTAATCCTCCAAATTAAAACACAGTTAAATAAAATCATTAGTGTTTATCAGACAAAAATGCCTCCACCACCACAACAGCAGCCAATTGACTCCTTTCATCTACCACAGTGCCACCTATTGCCTCAAAGCATTCAAACAGAGGCCGAAGTTATTGATCAAAAAGAAGATATTTACCTCAGTGCAGCCAAATAGTTAATTCTACCAAAAGGAACTTAATGCAAAAAATATTAGCAGAGTTATTACATCCTAAAACAGAACCTTAAAAGTCAACAAAAGCTCCCACCGAGCTTAATCTTAAATGTAAAACAATTAATACAAACATAACATCTGTAAACTTCTCCATCGAGCCCATCAAAGGCCGAGAAGTATTAGCTCTGTATTAATTGAACTTGGAGATCTTTTATCAGATCCCACCTCATTCCTTCTATAAATACTTCTGTAGAAGATGACAAAATGTTGGTTGCAGAACATTGAAATATACTTGAGCTCTAAACTTCTAATTGTAAATAGTGCTCACTAGCTCTTGAAGCTCTGCTTGTGATAGAATAGTTAGGGTGAGAAGTGAAGATGATTTCTAACCTAAAATGTTGGATTTAAAGCTGTAATTGGTTTGAAGCATCAATACAAGCTGATTTATGGGATCCTAGTCTATGTCGACGGTGATGTTATTTCTTATTGTAAATTGTTATTTTATTATTGTTTTCACTTTGTTCATCTTCTCTGATAAAGAACAACAAGCATAGAATTAGGATTTACTGTATCTCAGTACCCTTCTCTGACTGATAATCTTTATCTAAATTTTTTCTTCCATTTTGTGTTATTCAGGAAAGATTTAATTCAGTTAGAGTAGTTAGGAATGCTAGCATTCCCTTGTCCTATTGTCTTAGCTAATTTTTGTTCTTGAAATTTATTTTTAGTTTATGTTAAGTAGAGATGAACTAAGGAAGATATGGTGAGCCCTAGTCCTAGTTTTATCCCAAAATATTGATTGAAAGTTTCCCTAGGAATGTGTTGAAAGCTTGCTAGTTTCTAAGTACTTACCAGATATTAGACCGTTCTTCGTTATCATTTGTGTTTACCCTGTGTTTAAATGTTTTTCTATTGAAAGTGTATCAAATGTTGGCTAGTTTCGAAGTACTTACCAGATCCTAGATTGCTTTTATGTTTTCCTTAAGTGTTTTTCAAAGGATGGCTAGTTTCAAAGTACTTACCAGATCCTGGGCTGCTCTTTTTTCTCCATTTATTTAATTCCCCTTCTTGTTGTATCATTTCATTCCATATATCAAACTTTAAAGAGACCCTTAGAGATAGATGACTTGCCCCATGGGCCACTCTTGAAATTGATTGTTTCAATTAAACCCTATTATGACTCCATAGCCCAATGGACTAAAACCTGCATTTATCCATCTTTTTTGCCAAAGCTTGTTCTATTTGCTTGCAACTTCTCACCTTTGAAACTCTTTCCATTTTAACTTTCCACTCAAGCCATAATCATGCTCAACCATCCAAAAAAAAAAAAATTCCTCGGCCTTCATAACTACCTTAATATCATTACCCAAAAACCTTAAAGATAAATCCATCTTTACACTTGTTGGAGAGATCCCTCTCTCGATTCAGGAGGGCTAGATCCTAGAATCCCAAAGTGGTTGAAATGATGTTTCTCCCCACTGTCAGACTTTACAAATCTTGCTGATTATAGGGAGCTAACATGTCCTATGTATTTTTCAAGAAAAATTTGGAGCAACATTTTCACCCTATGCATCAATATATAAAATTTTGTATTTAGAAAAACATGTAAAAAAATTTGTACAAATTGAATGAAAATAGTATTTAGATTTATGGCCACCTCGATATGGTTGGCTAGCATCTTGCCCACCCTGAGACTCAACCATATGAAGAATGGCCTCTCGGGGAATGCATATCACCACCCTCAATCAATTTGCCACCACCTACTGATGGCCATCCAAGGGAATGTGTACCACCACCAACCTCACGAGACAAGAATGAAGCTTCACAAAATAATATGAATTTATAATAAATTCAAAAATACATTCATACATATAAATACATGTACATGTTCATTGATTAAAATGTCTGAACCATACTACGATTGTGTGAACCATGACCCTGCTCCATTGATGGAGTAGACACCCTTGTCCTGCTAACTCCTAAAAAATAAAAAATAAAACCTATTAAAAACTAATTTAACTCACAAAATTGATAAAAATTCAATTCCATATGTACACACATGTATGTATGGAGATAATATTACATTTAAGTACCATGAACATCCCTGGATCCATGATCCCCTTCTCTCATAGAGGCATGGGATTCTATTGATCTTTGCATTTCATCCTCCATGATATATATGGATATATCTAGAGTGGACATTTACAATTATTTTTAAATTACTATTTAAATTAAATTTAAAAGATTTCAAATAAATAATGTAATTTAGTGTACACAAATGATGTAAAACCTAGTTTTCAAAGCACTAATTCACATGTGAAACTCAATTTAAAAAAAAAAAAATTGAAGTCCTCACATTTTAATTTTATAAAAAATTGAATTTCACCAAGTTGTGCTTTACATGGTGGGAGAAAACTTGGTATATAATTGAAGGAAACACATGTTAATTAAAAATGACATATTTATAAGTAAAAAACACACACATATAAAAGATATTTTACAATGTTCATCAATAAATTTTGAAGGAGAGCGTCTCAACACTAGTTTGTCTTTGAGAGATTAATCTTGAATTTTTGAAGGAGAGTGTCTCAACAATAATTCATCTTTGCGAGATGAATCTTGAATTGGCATTGCCCCATATAATACTAATTTATCTATTAATTCCTCTTTGATAGATGAATCTTGAATTAGCATTTCCCCACATAATAGATCACTAGACATCTTATTAACATTTGCACAATGTCTTATACTAAAAAATTGAAATTGGCTAACAATATTGTTTTCTTTTCCATGAAGTTTTTTTAGCCTCTACTTCTTAACTTTGTACACAATTTTCATCTGGTTGCACACAAGTTCAGAATTGGTGAAAACTATGATTCCATTTGATTCATACTCCCTAGCTATTCCCAAGCCTTTTATTAATGTAATATAATATGCCTTTGTGTTTGTTGTTCTTCCCGGTATATTCATTTTCCTTTGGAGGACCTTGTTAGTCTCAATATTGTAAAGCACATATGTAATCACTTATTTCCCTAGGTTGGGATAGCAAGAAAATTCTATGTACATTGTCCATTTTTCAACCATATTTAGTGGGTTTTTTTATCCCTGAAAAAAAAAAATTCAATATAATATATTAAATTAAAATTTATTGCAAATGCATGGGAGAAATGACATGTGCATGGTTTTCCTTAAAGTTTTCCTTAAATTTTATGGGAGAAATCACATCTATAAATGACATGCCTTAAATTTTTCCTTGCCTAGATTTTAAGGGAGAAATGACATGTACATGGTTTTC
Organism: Pinus albicaulis; assembly: GCA_034641835.2. Taxonomy (NCBI): domain Eukaryota; kingdom Viridiplantae; phylum Streptophyta; class Pinopsida; order Pinales; family Pinaceae; genus Pinus; species Pinus albicaulis. The sequence continues at coordinate 192,067,505 of CM076581.1, forward strand.
CTTAAAGTTTGCCTTATAGTTTATGGGAGAAATGACATAGAAATGACAGAGAAATGACAAAGAAATGACATGCTTTACATTTTTCCTTAATGTTTATGGGAGAAATGACATGTATGGGAGAAATTACACATGTACATGGTTTGCCTTATATTTTATGGGATAAATGACATAGAAATGACATGTACATGGTTCCAAAAACACTAGAAAATGCCTTATTGTTTATGGGAGAAATGGCATGTACAAAAATGGATATTACAATGAAGAAATTCTATTTAGATACATGTTCTAGGGATTCGCTGTAGGGGAATTTACTGGATATGTCACCTTTGAGAAAGGATGAGTTCCAGAGGCTACCTGGCCGTTTACAGACTCTGCCTTTAGAGCTTGTAGAAGTTAACACTCAACAGAGTGACTCAAATCCTCTAAAAGTTCAGCCACTTTAGGTTCTCACCAAGGTTTCTAGGCCTCAAATTTTGCCTTGAGTTTATGGGAGAAGGCCTTGAGTTTGTGGGAGAAATGACATGTTCATGGTTTGCCATGCCTAGAGTTTAAGGGAGAAATTACATGCATGGTTTTCCTTAAAGTTTGCCTTATAGTTTATGGGATAAATTACATAGAAATGACATGCCTTAAAGTTTTCATTAAATTTTATGGGAGAAATGACATGTATGAACATGGTTTGCCTTAAAGTTTTTGTTGGCATATTTTCAATGATGGCAAAGGCTTTGGCTACAAAGGAGCATCTGCTCAGAAGAACAGAGGAAGTATCAGTCAAGGAGCAGAGACAAGCAGAGATAGAGTAGGAAGAAGGGAAGTTGAGGCATAAAAGAGGAGATATGTTGGAAAATTGCCTGTTCGGATTCTTAGGGTATGATCTGGAACAATAAAACATGGTATGGCAACTGTACATTGGTTCTTGTGGAACCAGAATGGAGCATGAAGAGGCAGAACCATGAATCAAGAACGAATTTAAGGTCGCAAAGGGAATATGGTGTGAATTTCTTGTGTTATATATTATGGATATGATCCCTGTTACGAAGATTGCATCGAACTGGTGTCAAGCCTCAATAAACAAATTGATTGGTTAATCTGTTGATGAAGAGCGCAAGTGATGTCACAGTAAATAAGGAATGAATCCCCTGCAGTGTTAATAGATCCGTTCACTGCATTAACTAACAGAAGTCTTCATGAAGAATTGTGATACAAATTAGTCAATTTACAATAATCGAGCAGGGGGAGTGGAACCTTGAGCGAAGAAGGTGGAACCTTGCAAGAGGAATAGTAATGGCGGTTTCTGATTTTTATTGCATCGCTCTCGATGGGCAAGCGATATTCAAGAGGTTGGGAGTGATTCCATAGAGTGCTCGACACACGTCCCTGTACGACTTCACAAAACCACTTTTCATCGCGCGTTATAGTTCAACCCAGGATGCCCAGCGATATCGTTGAGCGCCATTGATCTAGGAAGGGGTCATCAGATGGTCATCATTTGTTGAAGGTGCGCAAATATTAACACAGGTACGGCGGGCCATCGCATGTTAATGTTCGGCATCAGACGTCGAGCGATATGCATATACGCCATTGATCAGGAAGTTTGCTAATGTAATGGTGATCAGACGCTGGACTTGCGCAAAATTTACTTATGGTACCGTGTGCATATTTGATTGGCTATTGACTATAGTTGTGGGCCCAGGGTCAAATTTTTATTGTAAGATTAATTTATTTGGAAGCGTTGGATATTTCTATAAAGTCCGAAGGGTTAAAATTTAGATATAAGGCTTGGGAATTCAAAAGATGTAAATATATTTATTTGTCAATTTCTTTAAAATTGATAAATAAATTAAAAAGGAGATCAAAAAGCCCCGTCGGATAAAATAAAAGGAATACTGACAGAGGAATACCATTAGCGGTTCGTGGATTTGACCCATGGTTTTAATAAAGGCGAAAACTATATAAGGTGATGAGAAATATCAAGAATGGTGTGTATAAGAAAGGGTTGATAATAAACGAATCTCTTTTAGAGATATCTGTATGAATAAACCCTGATATATCTGAATCTATGGTACACCTGTGAATATGATGATCAGATGATGATTAATTCCTGGTTTAATCAACTAATGAAATCATGAAGAACATGCGCACAATAAGGGTTGTGAACCAAAAATTTCTCCAAGGAATATTTGTATGGGCGAGCTCTGTTCTTAACTGATAAATCTAAAAATACGATGCACCCATGGATAGAATGATTTGACGATGATGAATCTTTGGTTTTGAACAACGGACGAAATCATGAATAACTGGTGTGAGTGTACTGAATGAATAAATCTGGTGGCCTGCAAGGTATGTCATGTGGAAACTGGTGGAACCAGTATGAATATTGATGAAACTTGGTCCGCAGTAGTGTTCAGGGTTGAAGCCTTCAGTGAGGGGGTTGTAGCTCCCTTCCAGTGGTAGCTGGTAAACGAGAGCAGGGGGTAGTAGCTCCGTTCCAGGAGAGGCTAGTAAACGAGAGCAGGGGGTAGTAGCTCCCTTCCAGGAGAGGCTGGTAAATGAGAGAAGGTTGTAGCCTTCTGCAAGTGGGTGCCTGCGTGCTGGTATAAGTCCACACCAGCATATTTTGTAGAAGTTTTCTCTATAATAAATATTGAAGACTGAGATTACAGCAGCGGTGGTTTTCTCCCGAATTGGGTTTCCACCTTAAATCCTGGTGTTCATATGTGTTGTTTATGTTTGATGGTTTGTTCTGTTATTTTTGTTCATGCTTAATGCTTATATGATGCAATTCTCTAATTAAAGACATAATAAGATATCAAGACATACATGTTGGATGCAGTACTCTAACATATGGTTTTAAGAGAAAGAAAAGAATTTTTTTTCAGCCCTAAATACTAATTCACCCCCCCCCCCTCTCAGTATTTTTCCCAAAAATTGGTATCGGAGTAGGTCCTTCTGAAAAATATTAGCTGCTAGAAGGAAGATCAAGCAAGATTAGAAATCAAGATGGAATAACATCTATCAGGCCTCCGCTATTTAACGGAAATAATTTAATATTCTGGAAAACAAGGATGAGATCCTATCTTCAGTCTCTGGGAGCAGAGGTATGGGCAATTGTTGAAGGAGGATATCAACATCCAGCTGCAGTACCAGCAGATCCGATGGAAAGAAAGAATTATGAAACAAATGCAAAGGAATTCAATGCTCTATTAGGAAGTCTAACTGAATCAGAATTTGTCAAATTCATGCAGCTGAATACAGCAAAGACAATATGGGACAAAATTATTCTAAGTTATGATGGTGATGCAAAGGTAAAAAGTACTAAACTCCAAACTCTCAGAATTCAATATGAGAATCTAAAAATGGATAATGAGGAGATCATTGCCAATTTCTTTTTACGTCTTGATGATATTGTAAATGATATGAGAAATCTGGGAGAAACAATAACCGAATCTACTTTGGTTGAGAAAGTCCTAAGATCACTAACGACAAAATTTGAGTCAAAAGTCTTTGATCTTGAGGAAAAGCAAGATCTTAAAAATATTATTGTGGTGCAACTTCATGGCATACTAACTGCATATGAAATGAGAAGAGGAGGACCATCTGAAGTCAAAGAAGGAGTCTTTAGAACTTCTACAAAAGGGAAGGAAGTACAAAAAACAGAAGGATCAGGATATATCTCAGAAGAAGATGAGATAAACTTTATAAAGAAACTTCAACTTGGCACAGGACGGTTCAGAGGTAAGCTTCCTTTCAAATGTTTTGATTGTGGAAGATTTGGTCATTATGCTGCTAAGTGTCCTTATAAAGAAACACATAAAAATGGGAAGGAAGTAGCAAAAAGGAATAAGAATCGTTTTAGCACTAGAAAGAGTTGCTATACTCATGAAGATAGTGATGGATTATATGATAGTGAGGAAGAATGTGAACAAGATCTTAGACTTCTCATGGCATTTGAAAAAGAATCTAGAGAAGAAAAGGATACTTTTGTGGATGCTCTAGAAGACAGTGATTTTCTTGATGAAAACAATAAACTCAAAATTTTCTTAGAAGAGAGTAAAATAACCATAGAAACTCTGAAAAATTAGCTTGAAGAAAAAGAGAAACACAATGAGAAATTAGAGTGTGAAGTAGTAAGTCTAAGAAAAGAACTTGAGAAAGTAAAGACTCTGAATCTTAGATTTTCTAAAGGATCTGAAACCTTAGATGAGATTATCAAGGTACAACATTCTCCTCTTATAAAGACAGGTCTTGGATATATCGGAGAATCTTCTCAGGCTTCAGCACCAAATTATCTAAAAGCAGTTACAGCTGGTTTACAACATGTTGCCACTCAGCAAGGGAATACAGAATATTTATAGGTAAAGCATGATCATCTCAATTCAAAGAGCACTAACAGGAATTTCTTTCAAAGAGACACCAATCAACAGGTAAATTCATGTAGAAGATTTTATGATCACAGAAATTTCTTCTTCAATGGACAATGTTTCTCATGTCACAATTTTGGTCATAAAGTTGTTCAATGTGTTGCATATAAAACCATCATGACAAGAGAAGCAATAAAGAAAAGGATTGATATTGAAACAAAGAAGAATACCTATAACAACTTTTCTCCTCTTCAAAATGAAGTTGAATGTGCTTATTGCAATAAATTTGGCCATGAAGAATCTGAATGCAGGAGCAAAGTTCAGCCAAAAGAACATGTTCCTTCAAGCTCCAAAGTATGGAAAAAGAAGGAATTATAGGTTGAAAATTGTGGCATAGCGTTATTTGCAGAAGATGAAGAAAACCAATGTTACATTGATAGTGGATGCTCAAGACACATGACAGGTGATCAAGACAAACTTCTTGCATATAGTGCTCTAGAAAAGGAAAAGAATGTTACATTTGGAAAGGATACTCCTGCGATCATTAAGGGAAAAGGGTCTGTTTTTCTAAAATAAAAGGTGAAAGCTAATGAATTCATGTATGTGGATGGATTAAAGCATAACTTTTTAAGTGTAGGTCAAATGTGTGATCAAGGAACTGGAGTTGTCTTTAGTTCAAAATAATGTTTGGTACATGATCTTGATACAGGTAAAGCAATTATAAAAGGAAAAAGAACTCCAAAAAACTTGTATATATTGAAGAACTGAAAAGAACAATATTATTTGAGTAAATCTTCAGAGAATTGGCTATGGCATAGAAGGTTGGGGCATCTGAGCTTCTCTCAAATGAACAAATCAAGTAGACTTAAAGTTGTTTGTGATCTTCCCAATATTACTCTACCTGAAAATATGATATGTAAATATTGCCAATTCGGTAAGCAAACCAGAGTACAATTTAATGCCAAGGAAGGATCATCAAGTAAGCCTCTTGAACTCATTCATACTGAAATATGTGGACCTATGAGAAAAATTCACCACGTGGTGAAGAATACTGTATCTTTTTCATTGATGATTTCTCTAGAATGTGTTGGATTGGGCTGCTTAAACACAAAGATGAAGCATTTGAGAAGTTTCAGATCTTCAAAGCACTATTTGAGAATTAATTATATCTAAAATTCAAGTGTCTCAGATCTACTCGAGAAGGAGAATATACATTAGATGAATTCCTTGAATTTTGTGAACAACATGGCATAAAAAGACAGTTTTCTGTAGCTGGCACTCCACAACAAAATGGTGTTGCAGAAAGAATGAATAGAACAGTTCAACAAATGGCTAGAGCTATGCTTGATGATTCCGGAACACCTGACACATTTTGGGGAGAAGCAGCACATACAGTAGTAAACATTATCAACAAGGCACATGTTCATGTAAATAGTGATTAAACTCCATATGAACTCTGGTATGGTAATCCTCCCACTATAAAGCATTTTAGAATTTTTGGAAGAAAATGCTTTATCAAGAATAATGATGAAAAAATTGGCAAGTTTGAACCTAGAGCAGATGAAGGAATATTTCTTGGTTACTCCTCTAGGAGTAGGGCATATAAATGTTACAATAAAAGACTTCGGAAGATTTTTGAATGTATTGATGTTGTTATTGATGAGTCTCCTACAGCTCCAAAAGAAGAAAAGCAAACAACAGATTAAGATGATGATGACACATATCCTTCTACATCAAATAGTAATGATACAAACAGTGAACCCAGTGAAGAACCCGAAGATGATTTGTCTAAAAAGGCTCCCTCCAGATATGTTCAAAAGAATCATCCAGAATCTCAAATTTTGGGAGAAAAGGGATCAGGTGTACAAAAAAGAAGGACTCTTGTGGGATCTTCTAGCAATCTGGCATTTCTGTCCACTATTGAACCTCACAGTGCTAGTCAATCTAGCAAAGATGAATGTTAGATTCAAGCCATGAATGAAGAGCTTGATCAAATTGAAAAGAATCACACTTGGGAATTAGTACCAAGACCTCATGACAAAAATGTCATTGGAACTAAATGGATATTCAAAAACAAGTTAAATTAGAATGGGGATGTTATAATAAATAAAGCTAGACTTGTTTGCAAGGGGTATGCTCAACAAGAAGGTATAGACTTTGGAGAAAATTTTGCTCCTGTAGCTATACTTGAAGCCATAAGAATGTTTCTTGCTTTTTCAAGCTTCCAACAAATCAAAGTTTATCAAATGGATGTTAAATCTGCTTTTCTCAATGGTGATCTAGAAGAAGAAGTTTATATAGAACAACCAGAAGGATTAATTTTGGGAAATGATGAAAAACTTGTTTGTAGACTTAAAAAGGCTCTATATGGTCTCAAACAAGCTCCAAGGGCATGGTACTATCGTCTTGACAAATATATTCATCAACAAGGATTCTTAAAATGGTCTGCTGATATCAACTTATACACAAAAATTGAAAATGACAAACTATTGATTGTGGTTGTATATGTTGATGATATCATTTATGGAAGTAATGAAGAGTCTGTGAGTCAGAAATTTTCTTCTGATATGCAGCAAGAATTTGAAATGTATTTACTTGGGGAACTAACATTCTTTCTTGGATTACAAGTGCAACAAGCAACACATGGCATTTTCTTATCACAAGAAAAATACCTTAAGCAAATCCTGAAGAAGTATGGCATGGAAGATTGCAAACCTGTAAGTACACCAATGATAACCAGATGTAATCTCAGTTCTAGTGATGATTCCCCCACGGTGAATCAACCAGAATATAGATCTATGATAGGAAGTCTACTTTATCTCACTAGGACAAGACCAGACATTATGCATGGAATTGGGATTGTTGGACGATTTCAAGCCAATCCAAAATAGTCTCACCTTCAGGCTATGAAAAGAATATTCAAATATCTACAAGGAACTCAAGATTTTGGACTATGGTATCCAAAGAATGCTGATATTACTCTTCATGCATACAGTGATGTAGATTGGGCTAGAAGTGTTGATGATCGGAAAAGCACCAGTGGTGGTGCATTCTATATGGGGCCCCGGTTAGTATCTTGGTTCAGCAAGAAGAAAAGCTATGTTGCCTTATCTACAGCAGAAGCAGAATATGTGGCTGCAACATCATGTTTCTCTCAACTTCTCTAGATGATGCAAACCCTACAACACTTTCAAATCAAATGTTCACCTCCTATATCCATTATGTGTGATAATACAAGTGCCATCAGTATCTCAAAGAATTCTATTATGCATTCCAAGACCAAGCACATTCCCATCAAATATCACTTCTTACGTGAACAAGTGCTTGAACAAAAGGTGAAATTAGAGTATGTTTCCTCCAAAGAACAAGTTGCTGATATATTTACCAAACCTCTACCCAGGGAAGCGTTCGAATATCTCAGACAAAAACTGGGAGTAGTCTCTTCCATGCAGAGGACCAGGTCTACTTAAATACAGAAGATTAAATTATGTATGAGGTGTTGTTGGGCATCTCTGAATGCACAGGCCAAGGGGGAGCATTTCTCATGTGAAAAGAGTGCTTTGTTGGAATACTAATTATTTGTTGTAGTCTGTTCTCATTTTATAAGTCATTTCTGTTATCTCATCAAATACTATGTTTGAAGATGCAGCATGATCTCAGGGGGAGCATGGTATTGTCGGTACAAAGGATCTCGATCAACCCTTTGCCATTGATGTCAAAGGGGGAGGAAAATAAAAGCAGGGCTTCTATAAGACAAATAGAGGAAGAGTATTGCGGAGGAAGAATATTGCCATCAATGCCAAAGGGGGAGATTGTTGACATATTGTCATTGATGGCGAAGGCTTTGGCTACAAAGGAGCATCTGCTCAGAAGAATAGAGGAAGTATCGGTCAAGGAGCAAAGACAAGCAGAGATAGAGTAGGAAGAAGGGAAGTCGAGGCATAAAAGAGGAGATATGTTGGAAAATTGCTTGTTCAGATTCTTAGGGTATGATCTGGAACAATAAAACATGGTATGGCAACTGTACATTGGTGTTTGTGGAACCAAAATGGAGCATGAAGAGGCAGAGCCACAAATCAAGAACGAATTTAAGTTCGCAAAGGGAATCTGGTGTGAATTTCTTGTGTTATATATTTTAGATATGATCCCTGTTACGAAGATTGCATCGAACTAGTGTCAAGCCTCAATAAACAAAAATTATGGGTTAATCTATTGATGAAGAGCGCAAGCGATGTCACAATAAATAAGGAAAGAAGTCCCTGCAGTGTTAATCGATCCGTTCACTACATTAACTAACAGAAGTCTTCATGAAGAATTGTGATACAAATTAGTCAATTTACAATAATCGAGCAGGGGGAGTGGAACCTTGAGCAAAGACGGCGGAACCTTGTGAGAGGAACAGTAATGGCGGTTTCTGGTTTTTATCACACTGCTCTCGACGGACAAGCGGTGTTCAAGAGGTTGGGAGCGATTCCATAGAGTGCTCGACACACGTCCCTGTATGACTTCACAAAACCACTTTTCATCGCGCGTTATAGTTCAACCCAAGATGCCCAGCGATATCGTTGAGCGTCGTTGATCTGGGAAGGGGTCATCGGATGGTCATCATTTGTTGAAGGTGCACGAAGATTAACACAGGTACAACGGGCCATCGCATGTTAATGTTCGGCATTGGAGGTCGAGCGATATGCATATACGTCTTTGATCTAGAAGCTTGCTAATCTAACGGTGATTGGATATTGGACTTGCGCGAAATTTACTTATGGTACCGTGTGCATATTTGATTGGCTATTGACTATAGTTGTGGGCCCGGGGTCAAAGGTTTATCGTAAGATTAATTTATTTGGAAGCGTTGGATATTTCTATAAAGTCTGAAGGGTTAAACTTTAGATATAAGGCTTGGGAATTCAAAAGTTGTAAATATATTTATTTGTCAATTTCTTTAAAATTGATAAATAAATTAAAAAGGAGATCAAAAAGCCCCATGGGATAAACTAAAAGGAATACTGACAAAGGAATACCATTAGCAGTTCGTGGATTTGACCCATGGTTTTAATAAAGGCGAAAACTATATAAGGTGATGAGAAATATGAATAATGGTGCGTATATGAAAGGGTTGATAATAAACGAATATCTTTTATAGATATCTGAATGAGTAAACCCTGATATATCTAAATCTCAGGTGCACCTCTGAATATGATGATCAGATGATGATTAATTCCTATTTTAATCAACTAACGAAATCATGAAGAACATGCGCATCATAAGGGTTGTGAATGAAAAATTTCTCCAAGGAATATCTGTATGGGCGAGCTCTGTTCTTAACTGATAAATCTGAAACTAATATGCACCCATGGATAGAATGATTTGACGATGATGAATCTCTAGTTTTGAGCGACGGACGAAATCATGAAGAACTGGTGTGAGTGTACTGAATGAATAAATCTGGTGGCCTGCAAGGTATGTCATGTGGAAACTGGTGGAAACAGTATGAAAATTGATGAAACGTGGTCTGCAGTAGTGCTGAGGGTCGAAGCCTTTAGTGAGGGGGTTGTAGCTCCCTTCCAGTGGTAGCTGGTAAACGAGAGCAGGGGGTAGTAGCTCCCTTCCAGGAGAGGCTGGTAAATGAGAGCAGGGGGTAGTAGCTCCCTTCCAAGAGAGGCTGGTAAATGAGAGAAGGTTGTAGCCTTTTGCAGGTGGGTGCCTGCATGCTCGTATAAGTCTACACCAGCATATTTTGTAAGAATTTTTCTCTATAATAAATATTGAAGACTGAGATTATAGCAGCGGTGGTTTTCTCCCGAATTGGGTTTCCACCTTAAATCCTGGTGTTCATATGTGTTGTTTATGTTTGATGGTTTGTTCTGTTATTTCTGTTCATGCTTAATGCTTATCTGATGCAATGCTCTAAGTAAAGACATAATAAGATATCAGGACATACATGTTGGATGCAGTACTGTAACATATGGTTTTAAGAGAAAGAAAAGAAAAATTGTTCAGCCCTAAATACTGATTCACCCCCCCCGCCCCCTCTCAATACTTTTCCCAACAATTTTCCTTAAATTTTATGGTAGAAGTGACATAGAAATGACATGTACATGATTATCATTAAAGTTTTCCTTGAAATGACATGTACATGGTTATCCTTAAAGTTGGCCTTGAATTTATGGGAGAAATGGGAGAAATGACATGTATGTACATGGTTATCCTTAAAGTTTGTCGTAATTTTTATGGGAGAAATGACATAGAAATGACATGTACATGGTTATCCTTAAGTTTTTCCTTAATGTTTATGGGAGAAATGACATAGAAATGACATGTACATGGTTATCCTTAAAGTTTTCCTTGAGTTTGTGGGATAAATGGGAGAAATGACATGTATGTACATGGTTATCCTTAAATTTTTCCTTAAATTTTATGTGAGAAAGGACATAGAAATGACATGTACATAGTATGCCTTAAATTTTGTCTTAAAGTTTGCAAAATTATTTTATGCACTTACTAAAACAACTAGTGGTAGTGGTTGATGAAGTTATGTCAAAAGTCACACCTTGATGAGTTTGTCGAATAAAATGAAAGTAAAGTTTAACATTTTACAAGATTAGAAAAGTAAATGCTAAAACTAGGAGAGGAAGCATCATGGAAGGTGTAAATTTTAATAATCATTTAATTTTTATAATTTAATGCCATTTTCAGCTTGTATTATCATTCATCCTTCATATGTACAGAAATTTTACAACTTGAACGTCAACCTACACACTATCATCATATCACTACATACATGTATAGATTAGTAATATCCATTACATCATAAAACACTCCACTTTTAACATTTTACAATATTAGAAAAGTAAATGACAACACTAGGAGAGGAAGCATCATGGAAGGTGTAAATTTAGGTACATTGATAAAAAATAGTTACCATCGACATAAATATGAATACAGTGGAAAACCTATACTAGCATTATGGTAAGAATCCAAGCATCTTCATTACTTGAATAAACCATTTCTACCAATCATTCCTATTAACATCATGCCTCCAAATGCATAAAATGATAAACTATAGTCAACACGCATTTCACCTTTTTCATAGAATACCATTCAATTTCACTTCATATGTATTTCAAGAATTCATTTTTCCAACTGCTATCAAAGGTATCCAATGCAATTATATCAACTTATAAGGAATCAATATTTTTTCACTTCTATATAAAGGTAGAAGAAAATTTGTGTGCATATACTATAGGAAATATATGATAAGGAAGCTATAAAAAGCCATCCTATAACACATTGTTTTCACTTCATTATTTTCAATTCTTTGAGGAAAAGTGATATTTAAGAATCAAACAAGCTCATATGTATGCATGAATCAACCATATTTAGCCATTTCAATCCATTGTACACAATTAAACAAATAGTAATTCTACGGGTCCGGATTCCCTAAACCTTTCTGAAACTGTCATTTGATGTAAATTATGGATTCTAATAGGATGGTTACGAGTCTTTCTGTAATAAAATCTTGTATGTATGTCTAAATATTTTCTGAACATGTTCTAAAAATAGTAATTGTTATAAATAATATCCCCATCTAACTCATATAAAGGTATAACTTCTCTAAATATCTACCTTGTATAAAAAATATATAACATATATAAATAAGAGCCCAAATGTTGGGTTTTAAATACTAATAAAAAGGCAGCGATGTTTCTCCATAAAAAACAATAGATAACACATTGTTTTAAACTCTTTGAGGAAAATTGATATATAAGAATCAAACAAGCTCTTATGTACACATGAATCACCATATTTAGCCATTTCAATCCATTCTAGACAATTAAACATTGTCCTGAAAGACAAAGACAATTTAACAAAGGTCTAAGGAAGAAACATAACAAAAATACAACCTACAAGCTTAAGAAAGAACAGAGCTATGAATTCGTGCTCATAAGAAGAACACAAATTTATTAGATTTGCAGAGGTTGAAGGAAAGAACATTGTTTTCAATTATTTGAGGAAAGGTGACATCTAAGAATCAAACGAGCTCTTATGTACACATGAATCAACCATATTTATCTATTTTAATCCATTGTACACAATTAAACAACCAAAAATAAATATTCCAAAATGGAAAAGATGGGAATATAGAACATATGCAACATTCCAAATAAATCAAAACAAGAACATAGCACTAAAATCTCGAAAATGCCTGAAATGTGCTACAACTAGAAAGTACATTAAGACATCATAATATATTAGCAGTAATATATGGTTCATATCATTATAAACAAAAGAAAAATGAAGTACAAAGTGCTCCAAAAGGAGTTCACTCAAGCCATAAGATGGCTGAAATAAACTAAAGAAAACTACCACTAGAAATGTGTGTTGCTACTGCTGCTGCTGCTATTGGAAAGAAGAGACATATGCGCGAGGATATTGAAGTGATCAGAATGATCCAGTATTTTAACCATGGATTCTACTCACAAAATCCAGAAAAAACCCAAAAATGGTTTGGCTATATTTTATGGATTTTCAGCCCTTTTTGGGTTTCACATTGCACCCCTATTGGAAGATTTACGCACTCCTTGGAGACAAATACTAATATGGGTCTTAAATAATGATATATCAGTTGCAACAACACCCAATAAACTCAATACATGAAGGGCTGGTCCCTTCTCTTGATCTCAAAGCTAGAATCTTGAGCTCTAGCTCCTCCTTCCTCTGCTAAATTTGCAGCTGCATAAAACACAAATGTTGAACTAAACTGCATTTTCAAGAGGGATGAAGCTGTAGCTTGATACTAAATGATGGAATATAGCTCATAGCTGATGGAAATGATCTCTCCAAAGTGAGGGAAAGACCACTCATATGATTCCAAGCTGAAATACTTGGAACTTCCTTCCTCCTTTAGATTTTCCTGACTAGACTACACAATTCCTGAAGGAATTGTTGCTACATGGAGGTGTAGAAATGATGGTATGATTCCAGAAGTATAAATTTTGATGTCAGAAGACTTAAATTAAGCACAATATGAAAGGGATTATCCCTCCATCGGTTCCATAGCTGAAATGCTAAGAACTACCTCCTCCTCTCAAACCCTAAGACAAGAATGCGTAATTCCTGAAGTTCTATGTGCTGCAAAGAGGGGATAGATGTGGCACCAATGTCGGATGATGAGTTGCTACTCAAAAAAACCTTCCTATAGTAGGCACTCGAATTCCCGCTTAGGTAAGGGTGGGATTCCCGCTCAGGAACACACATGTGCTAAACACACCAGACTTAGCTAAATAGATGAAGCGTGATAAGAATGTCCAATAAAAATATAATATCAAATTCCAAACTGAATTGCTTTGCTGCCCTCACCTTCCTTATATGGTTGTGGGCCTTCCCTAGCCTTGGCCCACCTCATGAATACGTTGCACATGTGGCAACTAGTCTCCATGAATACTGCGTTGTCTCTCCATGATCTCCATGATCTCTGCATTTATTTTCCTCTCCTCCATAATATGTGCATTTAATGCACCACTCCCTCCATCACTTCATCATTATTTCTCTATGATCTTACTTTGACTCCTCCACTATCTCCATTATCTTCCTTATTAATGTTGCATGATATCCACTCCTTATTCATTAATAGGCTACTCCATTATTCCATAATGCTGATATAATATCTAATTAACCCACATTCACACAAAAAAAGTGGATTTTATTCATCTATGGGTTTTGTGGGTACCTCCACCCTTTTATTTACTTAACTAAGAAAGAAAATTAAGAACTCTAATATTCCAATTAACTAATGGAAAATTGGGAATATTACAATCCTCCCTGCTAAAATGTTGCTTGTGCTCAAGAAAATACAAAAGTAAATGCTACAACAATCCATATCCCTCTAAATGGCATCATCATATGGAAGGTACTCCCATCTACTACAATGTGCTATGAATGCCCAACCCCATAGCCACCTCTCTAGAATATCTAGAATGGCCTCCAACTATGTAGTTTGATCCCTCTCCTCATCAATAAGGCCCAAAAGTGGTAACCATATGTTGTCCAAGGATCTTATCTATGCATTAGATCTATAAAATGAAGTGGTTTCTTCCCAAAGTGGAAAGTCCCAACTCCTAAACCATCTCTCCAACCCATGCTGCATAGAGTATATTTCAAATCCTTATGCTCCCATCATTTTCCCTGTTCACTTTGCTGGCTCCAAGCATCATCTCAACACTGTGCAAAAGAAAGAATAGAGACATATGGATTAACATGTGAGATGTTCAACCATATTCTCCTAAAATAAACCACCACAACAATTCCTCTTGCCGCCATATCACCTCATCATCATACCAAGTGTGGTGGCCATACTCTCCTAATAGAAGCCAATGAAGTAAGGCCTCATGTCTCCTTCCTCCATCATCATCATGTAATGTATGGGATAAATTTATCCCATACTCTCCCAAGAGTAACCAAATAAACAAGGACTCTTGTTGCCACCTCACATTATCATGATGCATATCATAAAGAAAAATTATAATGATAGACATGTAGAATGTCACACCTGAACAACATGCCCAAACTCCCTCCTGCCCCATCATGTAAGTGCTATGCAATGTCATAAACAAAAGCACATGCATTAACATATGATATGTCATGTGATGGCGAAGCTCTCTCAAGAGTAGCCAACGCATCCATGCCTCCTGATACTGCATCTCACCAATAATATACAAAACATGAATCATACAAATATGAGATGTTGGGTGGTAACCATACTCCCCCAAAAGAAACCAGTGCAACCATGATTCCTGTTGCCCCGTGTCATAGATATACAGGTATATCACCAACCACTTTCTCATCATCCTCACCCATCCATCCAACTATGTGTGATGACTCCTATCATGCTCCCACTTGGTATCCACCCAATGGAGTATACCATCCTCCTCACTCTAATAATATTTGCACTCCATGACATGTTGAAGTGCATCCTCCTTGAGGTTTCTCCATGAGAACCTCTCATTGATAACCCCATAGAGTCCATAAGATTCTGAATATGTTGTAGGTAAAAAATTCTCTTTGAAATGTGAGATGCTCATCAAGAAATATCTATCATAATAATGGAAGATGTTGTCCATCACAAGATGTCTATCATCAACCATCTACCCATCGAATGCTTCATAAGTGAAGTGTTCATCGGAATGCTCCAAGAATATTTGGCGTCCCAAATCATCACTGCTCCTCAGTGACAGAGCTATTGATCTTCATGATGGTGAATCTACTCTCTCATGGCCATACACAATGCGAAACTCATAGCCCAACATTGTATTGATTAGGACTATGATCATTCCATCCTCCAAAACTTCGGCACATTGTGTAGCTCAACAATGAAAAATTGGGATGGCTATACATCTCCTCCTTGAGCAAGTCAAGGGTCCTTTGCGTAGTGATATTTTTCTGCTCCAAATCACCAAGGTGCTCTAACCCTTGGTTATGAAATTTTTCTGATGGCATGATCTCACAAATATCAAAATGAGGTGCTGAAATTATAGGGAATAGAAATGTTTGCAAACCTTGGATCAGGTGAAACTTGGGAACATCTTGAAAAGCTACAAGAGTTCCTCAAACCGGTGCAATGACTTCTTCAACTATTGGGGATGGTGATGACTGCTCCTCTAATACTGCACAAGAACTGGTATATCCTTCCTCTTCCTCATGCATCTCCTGAATCATCCATGGGACTCTCCATGTCAAGTGATCAGAACCATCTTCCAAATATGCAAGTGCTCCTTCACCTCATGCAAGTACTTCTCCAGCTGATGGTGGAGGTAGGGGTTACTCTTCCAGATTAATAATGAGGACATATTACTTTGGCTCCTCATGTACTATCTCAACAATGATGGGAGATGTCTCAATGCAGGATGTCTTCGGTTTCTTCCTACCAAACTTCTTCTTCAGTCTCTAAATCAAATCTCCATTAGAAGACACTTTCATATGTGATAGATGACTAAACAACCAATATTTGGCTTCACCCTCTAGGTGCAGCACTACAATCTCCACAACCTCTCTTTCTTCTACAGGATATAGCTGAAATAATGTATCTAAATCTTCCCTCCAAGCCCTCAATGTGATTGTGGGAGATCCATCAAATGAAGGAAATAAGAATATATGCCTCTTTCTTCTATTGCTGCTATGGGATATTCTCTTCTCTTTGAGTTGAAAAAACTTTGGAGAGTTATATTCTCCTTGAATTCTCTAGATTGTCATTTGTACTCTGCCAAATATTTACTTACATTCTCATACTCCAAGTTTCC
This sequence comes from Pinus albicaulis, assembly GCA_034641835.2. NCBI lineage: Eukaryota > Viridiplantae > Streptophyta > Pinopsida > Pinales > Pinaceae > Pinus > Pinus albicaulis. Next base: position 192,084,162 of record CM076581.1, read on the forward strand.
TCTTCAAAGAAAGTGGACATAGTAGATTGTTGTGGAGCTATATGCATGGCTAGTTGTTTATGTTGTTGATAGGAATTTCTTGGACCTTCCTCATCCTGAAACACTCTTGAGGTTTCTCTTCTCCTTCCCCTTCTCATTTCTTTAGTATCTATGGAAAGATCCTACATAGATCTGAAGAGAAGTGTGGAAAAACTCAATCCTTCTGTCATTCTAGACTTCTTCTTTTTCTGCTTTTTCTTCTTATTATTATTATGTCATGAAATGCCCACAAGCTAAGCCAAATACCAATTTAATATTAAAAATTGGAAAAGATTGGAATATAGAACTATGCAGCATTCCAAATAAACCAAAACAAGAACATAGCACTAGAATCTCGAAAATGCCGGAAATATGTTGTAATTGGAAAGTAAATTAATACGTCATAATATATGAGTAGAAAAAACTGATTCATATCATTATATTCAATAGAAAAATGAAGTACACAATGATCCGAGAGGAATGCACTCAAGCCATAAGATGGTTGAAATACACTAAAGAAAACTAGCATTGGAAATGTGTGCTGCTACTATTGCTGCTGCTGTTGGAAACTACTGCTAGTGGGAAGAAGGACCATGTGCGAGAGGATATTGGAGTGCTCAGAATGATCTAGAATTTTAACCATGGATTCTACTCAAACAACCTAGGGAACCCAAAACTCGTTTTCCCATATTTTAACTTTGGATTTTCAGCCCTTTTTGGGTTGCACACTGCACCCCTACTGGATGAGTTATGCACTCCTTGGAGAAAACTACTAATATGGGGATGAAAGAATGATCTTATAGCTGCAACAACACCTAATCAACCAAATACATGAAGGTATGGTCCCTTCTCTTGATCTCCAAGCTAGAAGCTTGATATATGTCTCCTCCTTCCTTTGCTAAAGTTGTAGCTACACACTACACAACTGTTGGACTGAACTGCGCTGTCAAGAGGGATGAAGACGTAGCCTGCTGCTAGTTGATGGAATATAGCTCATAAATGATTGAAATTATCTCTCCAAAGTGAGTGAAACACCCCTCACATGATTCCTGGTTGAAATACTTAGAACTTGCTTCCTCCCTTACATTTTCCTGACTAGACTACACAATTCCTGAAGGAAATTTTGCTACATGGAGGTGTAGAAATGATGGTCTGATTTCGGATGTAGAAATTTTTGTCTCTGAAGACTGAAATGAAGCACAATATGGAAGAGATGATCCCTCCATCGATTACTTAGCTGAAATGCTATGAATACCTCCTCCTCTCAAACCCTAAGACAAGAATGTGTAATTCCTGAAGTTGTATGTGCTACAGAGAGAGGTTGGATGTGGCACTAGTGCTGGATGATGAGTTGTTGCTCAAACAAACCTTCCCAGAGTAGGCTCTCAAAGTCCCCTGTGGGTAAGGGTGGGACTCCCGCTCGAGAACACCCATGTGCTAAACAACGCAACAGACTTAGCTAAACAACTAAAGCACACAAAGAATGTCAAACGAAAATACAATATCAAATTCCAAACTGAATTGCTTTGATGCCCTCACATTCCTTATATGGTTGTGAGCCTTCTGTATCCCTGGCTCAACTCATGAGTGCATTGCACATGTGGCCACTAGTCTCCATGAAGACTGCGTTGCCTCTCTATTATCTCCGTGATCTGTGCATTTATTTTCCACTCCTCCATCACTTCATCATTATTGCTCTACGATCTTACTTTGACTCATCCACTATCTGCATGATATACCTTATTAATGTTGCATGATATCCACTCCTTCGCCATTAATAAGTTTCTCCATTATTCCATAATGATTATCTACTATCTAATTAACCCACATTCACACAACAAAAGTGAAATTTATTCATCTATGGGTTTTATGGGTCCCTCCACCCTTGTATTTACTTAACTAAGAAATAAGAGTAAGAACTCTAATATTCCAATTAACTGATGGAAAATTGGGAATATTACACAGAATTCTATAGGTATAGATTCCATAAATCTTGTTCGAACTGACATTTGATGTAAAGTATGGATTCTAAAGGGATAGTTACGGGTCTTTCTCTCCTAAACTCTCTGTATGTCTGTCTAAACATTTTCTGAACATGTTCCGCAAATAGTAATTTTTATGAATAATATCCCCATCTAACTGATATAAAGGTATAATTTCTCTAAATATCTAACTTGTATAAACACGATATAACTTATATAAATAAGAGCCCAAAGGTTGGGTTCTAAATACTAATAAAAAGGCAGTGAGGTTTCTCCATCAAAAATAAAATATAACACATTGTTTTCAATTATTTGAGGAAAAGAGATATCTAAGAAGCAAACAAGCTCTAGGTACCACATGAATGAACCATATTTAGCCATTTCAATCCATTGTACACAATTAAACAACTTCTACAACAAATTATTTTTAGGATTGGATGACTTGTACGCGTAGTATATGCCCATAGGCATTCAGAGAAACTGTATGTCTTCTCCTCAGAAGGAGATGGAAGAATGATGTAGAGGCATTAGATTCGGAAAATAACTTGTATTTTATTAAATATAGGGGGTCTTATGTTTTTGAAAGAATATTGATTTTTATGTAAATATTAATGGAATTTTGAGTGATTTTAATTAATTAATGAGAGATATTAAGTATTGTGAGGATTTTGTAAATGTTCTTGAATGATTGGAAAGCATGAGGGAAATCAGATAGTTTAGATTTGAGATATTTAGGAATTGATTGTATATCCTAAGTTAGATTCAGTTTCAAGATTTTAGGGATAGAATATAGATTTTAGGTGTTTGCATATTTTGGGGATTTTTTTGAGTTATTGAAGGGATTGAACCTAAATTGGTTCATCCTAATTTGTATAAATTGTCAAGCCTAAAAGGCAAGAGAGAACAGAGAGTAGACAGAATTAGAGTAGAGTTAGAAAACAAAATTTTCTAAGCCTACGGGCAGCTGTGAAAAGGGCCATTGATCTGAATATCTAGCCAGAAACAAGAAGGCTTTTGTAATTCACTTCATATATATGGATGAAGGAAATTATTCTGAAATACATGTGTAAAGCATTTTAATTTGTGATTCTGCATATGTTTGAGAAAATTGATGTTAATTACAGGGTTAACATTAATCTTACGATTAGAGCCAAGAAGTGTTGTATACATATCTATAAGACATATATATTGAAGTGTATCGATCATTGGAAGGATTGATCACCCGGAGAAGAATTGGAATGGAGTTAAAGTCAGATTAAGCACTTACACCAGCTATATGTGGCTAATGAAGCCGTGGAGGGAATCTCATTGAAGAGAAACGGAGGAAGGGACCTTCGTTTATATGTTGTATTGGTTTCTGATTTTCATATCGGATCTGAATCATGTTTAAACAGAGTGCGATTATACATTTGAAACCTGTTGAAGGTGGAATTGCACGGTGGAGTAATTAATATAGAGTCTACAGAAACGTTCGAGAAAAGAATGTTAATGAACTCTGCAAACAGAGAGTGAGTCTTCGAATTGGAGTAATAAAATTTCATTCCTTGGATGAATTCACGAGAAAGGTCAAAAGGCAGAAGTTTTTAAACCCGTCTGAATTGAAATCGGTGGAATGGAAATTAATTTGGGTACGAAGTCAAAGAAATGGTGCTATCAGATGTGGAATGAGCATGTGAGCGGAGGAGCTACAGAATAATTGATTGAAGGAAGAAATTAACAGTGAAATTGTATCAGTGCAAGGCAGAGACTAATGGAATCGATCCCCATTTTGTAGGATTGAAGAGGCAGTGCGTAGATTCTATGCATTAATAGAATTTATGAACATCAAAAGTGACGCGGAAGTGATGTACGTAGTGATGAGCTTTAATTTCTATAGGAAACCATGAAGTGATCGAAGAAATTAACAGCGAGTGAAGGCATAGTTCGAAAAACAAAGCCGTGATTCAAGGATCACTATGAGTCAGTAGATTGAAGAACTAAAGGATTGCAGCATTGAAGAATTGAGCGGAACCACAAATTAAAGAGGAACCATGAGGCGACAAACAACAAGGGCGGTTTTGATAAATCAAATTGGTGGTATTGCATTACAAAAGAAGTGGTAAATGCATTTTGAATTTGGAATGCGATATCACTCCTTGATGGACGCATGGAAAAGTGGTATTTTCTAATGGAGAAGGCTCATGCATATTCGTGATGCGATGTCCGTTGGATAGCTGAAGTTCGAGCGCGATGAATTTCCATCGTTGGATGGAAAGGTACGTTAAATATTGGGTCCCAGATGCATTTGATGCGATGGTTTGTATATGTGTGAGGCCAAATCAATAGTGAGTTATGTTTGCTATGGTAGAATATTGTTATGTTAAGAATTGGGTTTTTAAACCAAGGTCAAATGGTAAACATAGCAAACATATATATATATATATATATATATATATATATATATATATATATATATATATATATATATATATATATATATATATATATATATATATATATATATATATAGTGGTCGAAGTCATATGGGGAAAAAAGGTCGGTAAGTTGTGGGATGTTATAATAATATGCTTTGGTATTATTATATGGTGAAAAGTGAGTGGGCCATCATATTGAGTTTTAGATTGAAGTCAAACTTTTTTTAAATAAAGAGTCATATATATGATGGTTGAGAGAATGATTTGGTTTTTAAATGCAAATTGAACTTTGGGATTAATTACATATGAAAATTTTCATACAACCATGTGTATGGTTTCATAACCATAGGGTTATAAATGAAAGAGAGATTCTATTTATATAATTGGTTGTATGGCTTTATAATCATAGTGAAATGATTTTTTTTAAAAAGAGCTTCTGCAATTAAAAGAATTTTCCTAGACTTTGAGTTTTAATCTGGGAATAAAATTGGGATGCATTTTTACATGCATAGAAGTTAGAGAATGTGGGTATTAGCAGGGTAGCCTGCTATCAAAGAAAAACATAGAGTTTGTAGGTATAAGGAAACCAACCCCATTGTTTTCGCTATCAATAAATTTTTTTGTACAGATAGTATATGCCCATAGGCATTCAGAGATACGGTATGTTTTCTCCTCAAACAAAGATAGAAGAAAGACATAGAGTTTGCAGGTATAAGGAAACCAGCGCCATAGTTTCCTCTAGCCATAGTAAGCTTTTCAAGAGGATGTAATTGTGTTTATGCCTGCGCTTCCCATGAAGCAGAAGGAAAACCCCAAACAGGAGTCAAACCAGGATTTTGGTTATTTTTACACAAAAGAAAATCTATAAAGTAAACACTAACACAAATGTACGGAGTTTAAAAATTGAAAACAATCCCTATTTATCCCCTCAATCTCCTCTTAAACGAGTAAAACAGTCTAAAACAGAAACAAAAAGAGATGTGCAATATATGCAAAGTCTGAATTACAATAAAACCACCTGAATTATAATAAAACCAAGAGTTTTTTTAGCAGATAAATAACAAAAAACTCATAGACATTATCCCTTTTTTTCATTTCATTTAATTTGCAGGTAAAAGAGTAGTTGAATAGAAATTAGGTAGAGTTTTTTCGCCTTCCTAGAGATGAAAGAAAATGGCTACGACGAGGCAGGCCGCAACGACAACAAATGGTAGCAAATGACGAGGCATGTCGCAATGAAAACAAGCGACAAGGCATGCTGCAACAACAACAAACGATGAGGCAGGCCACAACAAGGAAAGAGATTGCTGAATATGCAGGTTATTTATAACCTACGAAAAGAAAAGAAAAAACATTAAAACTGACAAAAATACAAAGAAAAAGAAGAAACATAGGTAACAGGTTCTCACCTCCTCGCCCCTACAATAGAAAACATGAGCGCAATGACTAAAAACGAAGATCAGACAATGGTAACAACAAAATGGTAACAAGCTCAAAATCTCTTGACGTCTACAGGCCGATATATTTATAAGAAAAATTTCGGTCGAATGCTTTTCAAAATTTCGGCTGAACTAATAGTTCGGCTGAACTTCGATTGCCGGTTTTCCCGTCTTGGGCCAAAAATCTGTTTACTCACTCCGTTAATACATCGTCAAGGTCAACGGCAGAATGAGTTTGGCTGAACTAATTTACAAAGTTCGGTCAAACTGTTGGAAAAATGAATTTTCCACCCATGTTTCTCACGAAAGTGTAACCCACCTTCGTGTTTTTACCCTGATAGTAGTGGATAATTAAAATGAGGATTCATTCTTATTATTATATTTTGTGTTTATTGAAAAGAGGCATAGAAGCAAAATATAGAAAATCTTGGGAACAAGAATACTTCGGTGACATTGAAGATCATAATTCATAATCTCAAGTTTTTGCCACAACAAGGGATAACATAAGAGATAAAAATGTGTTCAATTATTATATCGGTGGATTAAAAGAAAACATTAAACATGAGATTCTCCTAGAACATTGGTCAAATAATATGAAAGTATTCATTTTTCTCATCATATTCAATCCAATAGTCAAGCTACACACAATTTTACCATGGTAGCTAAAATAAAAAAATTGAAATTGTCTTTGGGTTTATAAGATGACCCTACCTTATCTTATGTCAATATCATATAAGGAAGTTATAGAGTAATTAAAGAAGAGAAAAAGGAATATGATATGGTGGTAAAAACGATTTCTTTAAAGGATATATATGTTAAGGAACAAAATTGTTCACCTTGGAAAATAGTGATGAAGGGAAAATGGAGGTATCTAGAGAAAGAAGTGAAGAACTTGTCAACTTAAAAGTGAAAGAAATAGATATGGAAATTGTTCACAGCATTCCTTTAAAGGGGTCTGAGATATTTCTTCATGCATTAAAATATTTTTTAGCTCCTCAAGCCTTCAATATTGTTAGTTACATCAAGAAGAAAACTTGGTAATGGTACTTACTGAATCTGCTGTACCCATAACTTCTTTGATAAAAGATCAAGAAAGCACCTCAATTATCAAGAAAGAATGGGTTGAATGTAGTGTGGTTGATGTTAATGTGTTATGTATTTATGTTTTGAATTAACAAACAATAATGGGTTGAATGTAGTGTGGTGGATGTAAGTCTGAAAAATCTGTGGAAAAAATTGTGGAGTAAATTTTGATGGCCACATGAAAACAATATGTTACTATGTTTTACTATGTGGTAATTATGCAACCCCTGGTGAATGTAAATCAGTAAAAACACTTGTTTTACTAGTGAAAGAGCCACAACCTCCATACAACTTGCTATTATGTTTTACTGTGTGCGTTAATTCTGCAACAATACGAACACTTGTTTGTGAAAGAGCCGCAACCTCCATACAATATGTTACAATGTTTTACTGTGTGTTAATTCTGCAATAGTAAGAACATTTGTTTTACTGCTGAGAGAGCCGCAACCTCCATACAATATGTTACTATGTTTTACTGTGTTTTAATTAAGCAACCTGTGGCAAATGTAAATTAGCAAAAACACGTGTTTTACTGGTGAAAGAGCAACAACCTCCATACAATATGTTACTATGTTTTACTGTGTCTTAATTCTGCAACCCCTGGTGAATTTAAATCATTAAGAACACTTGTTTCACGATTTAAATCATTAAGAACACTTGTTTTACTCGTGAAACGTGTGATTTTTTACCACAATCACCATGTTACTCTATTCTACCGTGAGTAATTTGTTTGATTTCATTTGCTCTAGTATATTTGACTAGTCAACTTATTTTAATCTGTGTCACTTTGTATTGAAAAGAAATCTGTCATGAATAATTCAAGGAGTGAGAAAGGAAATCCACAACCACATATGCACATTGGATTAGTGTTTTATTTCCTAGAAAGTTTTAAAAGAAATTTTATGTTATCATTTATGTCATTTTATCCATTGGATGAGTGTTTTATCAGCTATTTTATGTTGTCATTTATGTCACTTTATCCATTGGATGAGTGTTTTATCAGCTAAATATTTATTTTAGTTATAAACGTATATTGAAATTTAACGTTAGCCACTGGTATTACAAGGAATAAAATATATAAACAAAAAAGGTTATGGGAAGCAAACTTAAAAGAAATAAAATGAAGAAAAATATTGTCAGAAAATCATAGCACAATTAAATGGGAAACGAGATGTTAAAAAAGGTTTTTTTTATTGAATCCGGTTGTTATGGAAAAGCACTTTCAATATACAAGATCACAAAGAAATGAATGATAGAACATGAGAAAATTTCAGTCATTAAGCTTATGATGCTTTACCTTTCAATCATGTGATTTTCCAAGCTAGCTATGGGGTTTATTTCCACCCATATTACAAGTTGGAGGTAAGATGAAATTAACTTGGTGATTGTTATTTTGAGGAGCTATGATTTGGTAGTAACTGAATAATACGCGTCAAACATCTTTCGGAGCAAGATGACCTGTTAAGATTTTTGGGTCTCATAACCCACGAGTGTTGGGATAAAATCCAAATAAATCTCTAAAGAGTTAATAAAACAAAGTTTTTAATCTCTTAGTACGAAGAGATTCAAAACAAAAAAAGAGTCCATCTTAGGCTCTATAGATTAGTTTGGGAAAATTTTGTGGGACTAAGTAATATGGTGATTTGTCTCACTATGAATTTGATAGCAGCTAACTCTATGTAAAGTGAGAGACCCTTACGGTGAAATATAACTAGAGTCTATAATATACCAAGGGCTAGATGTATATATGTCCATACATGAAATAGAAATTTGAGTAGCACTTGAGCTTGGCAGAAAGTGATTTTTTAGGCTCTATGTTAATGTCTTGTCGTAAACTCCCAACATTAGCATACTTAAGAGTTAGTCAAATAATATTTGTGGTTATCTTAATTGAATAAAACCCATAAAATAATTAGTTGATCGTTAATGAATGTAAAAAAGTCCCCTCTATCAAATAATTCCCACTAAGTACTCATTAATAATGGGGCCACAAATATGTATAATTTCACCAATTTAAAGAGCTGAGGAAATATTATTATTTTTTTAAGTATTTTTGTAATTGAAGATATATTGAAAAGGATGTTTCCCTATCTTAAGAGGCAAGTCAACTTTATTTTTATTACTCCAATACTTATTAATTGGTGGGTATATATTTACATATTCTATATTTTTTGTTTCGTGTATCTACTCTTTTGAATTTATACTTTTCATACTCGATCTAAAATTCAAAGTTAAGGGTTACTATCAATGGTGTTAGACCTATTTAAGTCATCATGTATCTAGATTTCAAGATAATCTTAATCTTTCAAGGACATAGACACATCAAGATATTTTTAAATAACATAGATATCTCTCATCTTATAAGTAAATCAATAATTGAGGAAATAAATATATATAAAATAAAAGTGTTGTGACCGATTTGAACACCCTTGTAAGCTCTATTAACATCCTTTCAATTAGTACCATACTAGGCAACAATTTTCTATAGACTTTTCATTTACATACCCTAGGTTATACTTGAAACCTTCTAGGTGCTCACGAAACCAACCTTGCATATGCTATGATTATCATATTTTTATAGTATATTGGGAATAACATAAAATGATATCGCTCTTAAATACCAAATAATCATAGTACAACTAAAGGTATAGTCTATCCTCCTTCGTCGGTGTCATGAAATATTTATCAAAAAATTATTCTTGGAGACCCCTAGGTATGTCATATATATATGTGTGTGTGTGTGTGTGTGTGTGTGTGTGTGTCTATATAACTCTTAAAATTCCTCTATCCTTAGTATCATAACCATATGATAAGTGGTCCAGTATAAAAGTTCCAACATCTCTAAGTACAAAAAGAAATTTGGGAACTTTTCAAGCGTTGTAAAACTCCCACCAATGTTTAAAACAAAATGGGTCTTGCCAACACCATTGTTGGAGGAAAATTTCAAATTTTTTATAACCCTATTTTCCACTCCATTATAGTGATAGAAACCCAATATCAACTTACCTTAGTTGTTTGGATAAAATTCATCCCTTTTAACCTTTTATTTTACTTATGTGATATTTATCCCATGATAAAAGGGTGAAATTAAATAATTGAGAAATTTTTCATAATTATTTTGCCAAAATAACATAATAATGAGATAATAGTGATTTTATAATTGGTATAATTAAAAAATGTATCATAATTGTGCAAAAGGTTTCTAGAGTTTTATATTCCCAAGGAGATGAACTTGACCCACTTGTGCATGAGTTGGCTATGGGTCCATTATTATAGAAGTTTCCTAACTTCTCAATCCCTTAGATGTTTAGATAAATTATCCTAGAGGATAGAATGAGCCTATATTCTCACCGAGAGTAAAGGGTGTGAGGAGAGGGTATCCAAAATATAGGGTGACAACTCTGTTGTATTGGGAGAGGATAACATCCTACAAGGTGGAGGAGAGGAATATTTGAGGCGAAGGTATAAGCATTGTATTATTTTATATGATTAATATAAATTCATGCTCCTTCCCTTACGTGATTGTGTATTTCATCGATCTCATAATCAGTTTTATTTTTTTTATATAATGATCTTCTAAGGAATATGATCCATCGACTCTGTTTGGTTTTGATTGTTTGCAGGGGTAAGATATTGGGTCCATACATCATAACTCGATCGAGTGGAGTGCATGATTTGCAATGAGCTCAAAAACCTTCCCCAATATGTCAGGAGGACAGGTGTGATCTCCCTTATTTATAACATAAAATGGGTTGCATGTTGCATGGCTGATCATTTGGGATTGGGATTCCTTTATTGTTTCATTGGTCTTGTTTCTTTTTTTCTGGTCATATAATCAAACACTAGATCATAAAGAAACAACTCGGTGCAAATTTAGATGCGATAAAAATTTCCTTTAGTTGTTTTGATTGCATGTGTAGATCCTTCTAGCAACCTTTTCTTCTATGGGATTTTTTATCTCTTCAAAATTTTCCAAGGGTTGTTATGTGTGTTAAAAAGAAATATCAAAGGTAACTATCAACCACTTTTCAAGATTAGGATCTAGCCTTATTAATGCTCAGAGAGGGCTCTCTCTTAATGACTTAAATTTGTTTATTTTAATAAATGTTAGGCTAATTATGAATGCTTTCTTTGGATTGATTTTGATTTGTTGGTTGAATTACTGATTTAGATGGATAGGTTCTTTTCCATTTTCCATTGGGATATGGAGTCAATATACCATGAAAACATAACATGAACAAATTATAAAGGAAGTGTTATAGGGTAGGATAGCTGAGAAAAATCAGATCTTTAAGGCTAGATGGTGAAGTGATTTTAAATCGAGATCAAGGAGCAGTTAAGAATTCCTTAAACCAGATAATGAAGGAAGGTGAAGGAGGTCAATCGGGATCAGAGAATAATAAATAATTCTCTAAACCAGATATCAGAAGAAAACATAAAAATGTATAATAGTTCAAAGCAGAGTGTATCTAAGCAAATTATGTAGTAAAATTCGAATTATAACATTAAAATTTATAAAACATGAAAGTTTATGGAATACTTAAGAAAAGAACGAACAATTGAAATATACTTCACTGAGATAGCTCAAGACATGAATCTTATAATGAAATGACTTTACTAATTGTCCTCTCTGTCAATTGGAAAAAGGTACAATAAACCTCAGGTAGTAGATCAATTAGCTATAGAAATATTTAGAAATCCACACTCAATACTTTGAAATAATGAAGTATTTATACAAATCTTTACACAAAATATCTTGTCAACTGACTAGGATTTATTTAAGGAAAATAAAATATCTTCATGCAAGAAGATAGTGAGACCTAGTAACTGAATGAAATATTTCCCTATTTTATTTGATTTGTTGTTTGATGTTTGTTTATTTTACATTGGTTGCTTCTTTCATGATGTATTCTCTTTCAAGCTTGTTTCTTAATTCATGATGTCTTCTCTTTAACCTGTGTGCTTTCTTTTACCTATTTTTTTCTTTCACCTGTCATAGTAAATCACACCATTTTTCCCACTTTTCTTCATCTCGAATATTTATCTTCGTCATCTTCCTGTAAATTTCATCTACTTATGAATAATTCGCAAACGTGGACTTATTCATAGAAAGTCGATTTACCTCATGTTGGATGTAAAAGAAGTTCTGTAAACTCTGAAGCAACACTTTTTCTATGGGAAATCCTTTCATTGTTGAATTGTTGGAAGTACCTTTCACTACTTCCCTTATCTTCATATCATAATCTTTATGCCTCATTAGTTTATCATTTATTACCAAAGGATTAGGTAGAATTTTTTGTCTTAAGACATCAGATTTGTTCATAAAACGGTTCACTGCAAGCTCCATATTTTGACATTTGTCCTCAAGCTGTGTCATAAGATTTCTCTTGGAAATCACTTTCTTCACTTCTAAGATATTTTATGTTCTATCATGTATCCCAAGTTCTTCCAATTCATACTTGTTTTTAGAATTTAGGAATTTATTATTTCAATAGCTTCCTCTAGTTTCTTTCAAATCCATTCTTTGACCTTTTGAATTGCATGACCTTCTTCCTTTACAAAGTCATTTTTTTCAAATATCATATGTATAGAAGGCTAAATATCATTAGCTCAGTAAATGATATTTGCCCAAAACTGCTATTTGGCTTGGGCTAAAGGCTCTTTCATTGATAACTCCTTTTCTAACTTGTGTATTCTTTCATTTAATCTGATGGCTTTTTGTACTTCTCCGTGATGCATTACTTCTGCCAATTTCTTGCCATATTGTAAACTCTTCAATTGTTCTTTGAACTTGTTAATTTCTGTAGTTTTAATTGACATATCTTGCATTGCCTTGATAAATTTTCTAGTCTCATTAGTGGGATGGGATTTTGGCATTACTGATGCTGTTGCTGATGTATTTTTTGGACCTTTTGTTGATACTGGAGTTGGTGTAGGCAATGGGGCTGATGTAGAAGCTATAGGAATAGCAGTAATGGGAACTGCTTCCATGCTGGTTTTCTTTTAATACACAAGTTTTTCCATTTTAGTTTCCATTTCTTTCAGTTGAGCTGTCAACTGAATGATGAGATTCGTCATTTCATCTTTATGATTATCATTTTCCAAAACCTCTTTGGTTTGTGGATACTCTGTATTTGGTAATTTTAGTTGTTTCTTTAATGCAACTATGTCTGCATTCTTATTCTTGATAAAATCTTCTGCTGCTTTGATATCTTTTGGATTATAGCCAACTTCCATTACCAAATATTCAAGTAAATTTATCCTGTTACCCTTTTCTTGTGAAGAAGCTCTCCCTAGTTTTAACTAATTCTTTATATTTTCTAGAGAATTTTGTAATTTCTGGACACTTAAAGCTTTGTGTGTGATGGTGGAATAGATTATTTCTCCAGCCTGTTTGTGAAACTCAATCTGCTCTATGGGATGCACATATTTGGAAATAAGTTCAAAGAATGCATTCTTATAATATTCTGATGTTTTTGGGGCCTGCACCTTTGGCTGTAAAAATTTCATTTTGATATTTCTTGTTTTATAGTCAAAAGATGAAAGTAATCTGTTTCGGGTCACTAGGAGTTTTCTTCTAGTACTGGGAATATGTTACAGCCTTTAATGCTTCATTTCTGATTTTGACCTCTTTGTATTTCTCCATGATCTCTTTTTGTTTCTCCACTAGCTTAATAGATGATGAAACTTATGCACTATTTTGTTGCTGAATGATTTTTGTATTGGAAGTTGATGGAATATGTGTTTCTTCTGAAATTGTTGGAGGTGAATCATCTCTGAAAACAATATCTATCTTAATGGTTTCAACTGTATCAACAATCTCTTCCTACTCTATCAATGGATTCAAATTGGTCTTCCTTCTATACATAAGATTGAATTTTGTATCAGAAGTAGTTTCTGCAGAATAAGAGCCTTCCTCTTTTACCCTCTTTGAATTTATTTCTTATGTGGCTGGAGGAACCAGGATGGAACTAGTATCAACCTGCTTCTCCATCTCTTGTAAAATATTTTCCAACCACTCTGACTGTTTCGAATACTTTTCTATTTCGGGCTTTCACTCATGAATGAATGGGGTGAGTTTGAACTTAACTCTCAATTTACTTAAGACACCCATTGGCTCATATTGCCATTTGAAACTGATACTGAACTTAAATTCTTGTAAACATTTGTCTTCTTGCTATCCAACATTCCTACTGTTGTATATAAAAGGTCTTAGTTGGGTTTTAATCTTGAATGGAGTCTTATTTTTAGCTGAGAGGAAATTGATTTCATCTAAATTTGAGATTTTTCTTATGTATTCTAAAGAAAATATATTCATTGGGAGGTATTTGGGAAGCTTGTATGGAGTTAGCCGACTTCCATACACTCTAATTTCTGTATGATTCTGGTATAAATATCAGTATCCTGTTTTACTCTGATCTGAAAACTGTAAAACCTTTTTGATCTCTTCACTGATTCTAGGCTGAATGCTACTTCTTAGCATATTAACAACTGGATAAACAAAAGAATCAATCAAGTCTTTAAATCTAAATTAAGTGGAATCCTTTCTGATCAAGGATGTCCAAAAGAAAACAGATTGGGAATTACCCTCCATGTCTAATTTTTGGAGGTTAACTGCAAACCTTTCTGATTGGAAATATATAAACATGTGAAACAAAAATGAGGAGTATTTGAATACTCCTTCTTCAGGCAGTTTGACTAGTTGATCATGGATTTCATATGCTAGGTATTGAGGAAAATTGATGGTTGTAGCTGGAGGCTGACCTGGGAAAAATATGGATAGGAAACCAAGAATAGATGCATCTACATGTTCATTAGTGAAATATCCTAAAATACATGATAGCATGGTAACAATTTTCCTGGTTATTTTTGAAAAAAAGGTAGCTGAGTATGGAGGATTTTTTTTAGGAGTTTCTACTGATTGAGGGAGGAAATTCTAAAGGATTTGGTATCTTTTAGGAAATTCCAGATTTAACTATAGTTCAAGAAGGGTCTCAATGGATAAAGGTATTCCCTCTGGTTGTGGTTGAATTTGTAGCATCTTATTGATGGATTGAGAAGTGATTTTGAATAGGATTTCTTGGTTTGGTGTAACTAAAGCTCTTTCATTGGGTAAATAGATTATTTGGCATAATCTAATGAGTTTTGGGAAATGATAGGTCTATGGGAATATATATTTGGGAAAATTTGAATCCCACAGATAAATTTCAACTGCATGGTCAACAAAGTTATAATGGCTCCTGTAGTGGAGCTCTAAAAGGTTGGACTCTATCACAGTATCATTGATTTTGAAGTCTTTATTAGCCAAACGGGTGTGATCGATATCTAAAACTGGTGGTTGAATAAGTCTTACACTTATAACGCTCTGGGAAGCCATTAATTTTTTTAATTTATTAATTCATATAATTAATTGACAAAGGTAAGTACTCAGGATTACCTAAAATATTGAAGTTTTGGTCTTGGAAGGGGTTCTGGCAGATGCAAGCTTCAATTTCCAGTCGGTAATGGCTTTCAGGTTTCTTTCAGAAATCAACAGAAATAGTGAAATAACGGTTAAGTAGTAATGCTTTGTTGTTTTTGAGTTCTAGGCTTATTGAATGGCAGGAATTTTTATTATTTCGAACATGGTGGTTTCATCGCATGGAAAAAGGCGGTCTAGCGGATTATCGTACGAAAAAAGGTGGTTAGGAAGTTTTAGGATGAGGGGGTGTGATAAAGAGTGGGAGTGCCGCATGGAAAGGGGGTGGGCGTATGAAACCACCCATTTCGCACCCCCCCACATTGGTTTTAAATATCAGAACTTGAGGGGTGAGAAAAGGTTTATTGGTCATTTTATATGATCAATGGTGATCGGGGGGCTGGAGAAAGAGTTTAAGAAGATATTTAAATGAAATTGGGGGTTAAATGATAGTGGTACTCGGAAAAATATTAAAGCGGGGAGTTAATACAAAATATACAAACTATAGGCTGGGAAATATGATAGCGAAGGATTTTAATATAAAGATGGGTCGAGGAATACATTAAACGAGATGTTAGAAATACATTAGGAGGAGGGGTTAGTTAAAAAGAGGTGGTCCACTAATATATTTGGCACTTTAAACTTTGGATAAGTGGGTTGTGCTCTTTATGAGAATATAAAGTTTACTCAAGCGGAAAAGGGGTTTTTACAAGGGAAAGGGGATTTAGGAGGGGAAATAGGGTTTTTAGGAAAAGGGAAAATGGGTTAAGATAAGGGAAAAGGGATTTTACCAAAGGGAAAGGGATTTTGTCAAAGACAAAGGGTTTTTCCAAGGGGAAATGGTTTCCAAGAAAGGAAAGAGGGATTTTAGGAAGGGAAAAGGGTTTTGGATAAAGGGAAATGTTTTGAAAGAAATTAGTGATAAGAAATAAACCAATTAATGCTTTCCATAACTTTTGAAAGTATCCTATGTACCCTTTATTTATCCTAACATTTTTATTTCCTTTATTGGGTGCATTTTAGCTTGTTGACCCTTTTATTTTATTTTGATAAGAAAATTAACTTATTTCAAACCTTATATCATCCAGTGGCTCAGATTAAACTTATGAGCTCATTTTTATTCTTTACCTAACTACTGATCTGCCAAGATTAAATGGTTTGGTCATAAATTTATTCCCTAACTATCATGACATGAAATTTAAAGACATGAATGACCAAGATTAAGTTGTATGATCATCATGAATTGTGGCATTTTCGACAAGCTGCACACAAATTTATTTGCAAAAGTAAAGTAAACTAAGAGTAGTGGCATTTGAATGTGCAACACTTTCAGAATTTATTTTTGTTTATTTTTGGGGTTCATATTTCATATATTCCTTTATCTTTATTTCTTTTGGTCCTTTGATTATTCTTTTAGGGCATACCCTCTTTCATTTTTTAATATGGAAAACACTTGCAGAAATCAAAGGTATGTACAATATTACAAGACTTAACATATCCAATTCAAAATTATGATCCCTATTATTATAGGACCCTAAGAGGATTGAAAAAAATAGTTTTTTTTTACTCTTGAAGGACTCTTCTCAAGTATGTAGTCATACTATGATAGGATAAGGGTAACACTTCAATGATATCCTAAGTGGTTCCATGGTCAATACTTGCAAGATTGAAATAGAGGGAAAACTGACTCTCCTTCAACTTATGTAACAAATCTTGTCAACTCAATTTATAAAATTGAGGAAAAGGTTCAAAAATATGGTTCTAAAATATCCTCAATGCTTACCCACTATATTTCCCAAAAAAATACCTAAAACATTGTCAAATTCAAAGGCTAATTAGGCTCATTATTGTGCTTCAACAAGGATATGAAACTAGAAGACCACATGGATCAATTCATGGGAGGATTTTCAACAAAAAAAACTAAATCTTAGCAATAATCATAGTCATTATGCACCCTTTCATCATAAAAAAATATTTTTTCCCTTTCAAAAGTAGGAAAAACATGTCTGATGGTTTTGATCCATTTTTTTAGATCACCTAAATGGAACAATATTTCTCTCTTCGTGAAATTAATGACCTAATGTAACTCAAAGTGTGTGTCTTATATTTAGATTCAAAACATTACCTATGGTGACAATGGTATAACAAACATTATAAGGTCTAAAATACCTGGAGGTAGTTTGTGAAGGTTATTTATGTTTGTTTTGAATGTGACACTCACTATGTAAGATATGTGACAAAATTATGCTAAAAATATATATATTTATTAACCATATAGCAACCATTGAATTATTAAAAATCCATAGAGAGGTCATGTCTAATTTATTCTTTCAATATTGTTTCAATAGTGGTGTAAAGGAGGAAATGTTCAACACAAATCATGATTCAATGCTTACTTACGTGTTCATAGGCCTATGCGAGGTAAAAATAAGCTAAAGTAGCGATAAATGAAAAAATTAAAAGACCCTCAATATTCTCTCACAAGAACCTCCAAGCCCTCCAATATTCTTCCCAAATGATATGAAAAAAAAGGGCAGTGACTGAAATTTTTTTATAATTATCATGAGAGGTATTTCAAAGTGAATAGTTATAATAAACGTATATTATTTCACATAGATGTATCCACCAAGTTCCAATTGAAGTATATACCTATAAATGACAATATTGGCTCACAATGTGAATAATAAACCGATCATTCTTGAGAAAAAATAATTATCTTTATAATACCCATGTGAGGAAATCTAAAGATCTCATTCTCTCAATTATTAATGGAGATGTTACTTCTATAATCATTGGTTTATATTCACATGATGAATCCCTCAAGGATGAATATATGATTGGTTCGCTATGTTATTATTGGAAAATTACAAAAGTATATGAATGGGATTTAATCTCACTATAACATGGAGTCTAAATAATTGAAATGAATTTTGGAAAACTTGTCCATGTCCTTATATAATTAGAGGAGTGTGTGGAGCCTGGTTTCTATCACAAGATAACTTCCATTAAAAATATATAAGTAAAAAAATTAGGAATATTACTCATTGGACTCGCTATATATTTAAACATTTCAAGACATTGAAAACGTCAATCATAGATGAATAGATAAGAAAAATGGGAATACAATAGAATTTCAAACCATTGTCATCTTCCCAATATTAAGAGTATATGAAGGAACATCAATTAATTTTTTCCATTTATAAATATTTTTTTTTGGCAAAATGGATAGGCCATAAGCCTTCCATTTGTGAATCATATGATATTATACCTCAATTTTTAATACACTTTGTGAGGCTTTGTGGTAATTTCCCCTAGTTACTATAGATGAAGTGGACATGAATTGTTGTAGCACTACAAAGGATCAAAGCACCAACAATTATAGGTGTACATCACGGAGAAGAATATGAAGAATATGTGAGGTTTAAGATGGGTCATATTGATTATAATATTGCTACATCATTTGTCAAAATAAGTAGGATATAAAATCTATGAGATTAATGAAGTAGACATCTATGAAGAAAATAATTTTGATACATGGATCTCATTGAGATGGATCAAGATGTAAAATTATAAAATTTGATTATGAAAATTATTTTGATATTGAAAAAACACTAAAATGTAATAAACATACTTATGGACCTCACATATGAAAACAACCCCCATTTTTAATTGTTCACTCAAATAATGGGGACTCTTTTTTATAAAATTTTTAGCTAAACACCTTTTATGATTTTATTAAGTCAATTATCTTACGATTTTGTTAATTTTTCATTTTCTTTAGATTCTTGTTTTGATTTCTTGATTGAAATCGATTTTTTATGTTTTCCTATTGACGCTGTTTTTTATTCATTAGTCAACTGTGTTTGTAAATAAAGAATTCTTTGGAAGTCTAATCAATTATGCGCCCACTGGTTTAAAAATTGGTGATTTTAATAATTTCTGAATTTAGTTTAAATATTTAACCCCTAGATTTAATAAAAATTTTTATTTTTACTTATACAGCCAAATCATAAAGCATCAGATTTCTACTATTTATTCCAATTTTCCAATTTTCAAATAAATTTCTAATCTCAAAAACTTAAATGTCAAAATGGTTGTTTTAGGTAAATCATCATTTTAGATAAATTCGTAGTCTAATTTAACATCCTAAAATAAGACTTCAAAAATTAAAATTAATTTTTAACATAAAATTCTGAATTAATTAAATTAATTATTATATTAAATATAATTAAATTTAATTTAATTAAAATTTTATATTAAAAACAAATATATAAAAAAATAAAAATTAAACAATTTTTTGCATAAAAACACATCGCATCGGGAAATATTCATGCGAACATCCTTTAAAAACCCCCGATGCAATGATTTTTCCCGATGCGATTAAGGCTCATTAGTTTCATCCGATGCGATTGAGTTCATTACCTCCGATCCGATTAAGACGTCAGCCCCGATGCGATTGAGCTCATTACTTCCGATCCGATTGAGTCACATTGAACTTATGCGATGCTGCTGAGGTCAATGTTCAAATCTTCCGATGCGATTAAGTCAATGTTCAAAATTTCCGATCCGATTGAGTCACGAGAGCAAACTCGAATTTTAATTATATCAGATTTGACTTATCAACTTTGGAGGCTCATAGATTGAGTTTTACTTGGCCAAACGAGGCCTGTGACAAGCCATTGAAAGAGAAAATCATGGAGAATATTTCGAGGGAGGTTTCAATAACAGATCGATCATTTATTGGGTCAAAAATCGCGTAAGATCAAGCCCGAATTTTTAAAAATAAAATCAATTTTCTCGAGTTTTACTTTCTTCATTTTCATCGCCCAAATTTCTAATTTCAGATCCATGCATCAATATTATCCTTTGGTTAATTAAGATCATATGAGTATCAACAGTAGTTATAAATTTCCTTTTTATTTATTTAAATAGAATTTGACGGATTTGTTTTAATGTTAGAAATAATATTTGGATTTTATTTTTGCATCTTAATTCATTTTAATTTCTTTTTTGGCAGAAAAACCAATAGAAGGGATATTGAAGAAAATATTTCAATCAATGAGAAGACCTAAATAATTAAAGATTGGAATTTTTAAGCAATTAAAGTTGGATTGGGCAGATTTTTCTTCAACAAACTCTATTCTAAAATACTTTTGGAAGGATTTAAGTAAATTGCGATTGCAAAATGTAAAAAAGGCTGTTTCCCCCGCAATTCCGTACTTTCTGTACATTTCCGTAATAGGAATTTAGAATTGTAGATGGGGAGGAGAGAAAGTTTCGCATCCGAACACTATTGAGGGTTTATGCTTTATGGTCTTTTATTATGCATGATGGCAAGAGTTTGCATTTGGCACTTGTCTTGAAAGTAGAAATTCAAGTAATGTAAAGTACCGTTAGAGACCAGGATCGTAAGGCATTCACTAATCGGGTATTTTTGGCATTTCCGTATCAAATACCCGCTCATTTTTATGTTAATAAAATTGTTGTTTCATTTTATTCATGTTTTGGCATTTCCGTTGATATGGATAATTTGTCTTAAATTGTTAAGTATCTCTCGTCTATGAATTAAACTCGATTTTCGAGTAACCATTACTCAGAAATCGTCTTATAACACCGATTTATTAAATAGTAATGTGTTGTGAATTTCTTCACATGTTATTGTTTAATTATTAGTTTGACTGATATGATAATTGATATCAATTTTTGGTGGAATTTCTTCCGAATGTTGTTGATTTATTATTTTACTCAAATGGTCTCAATAGAATGTGTTTTGGTACTCACAAATGTGAGCTAATTGAATTTCTTCGTTAGCTTAACATTAATTTAAAAAACCGCATATTTTAATTCTCATTATTTAATCATCTTGCTCTTAGTTGGGTTAGATTTTCATCTACCTAATTGAGATAGGATTAGATTAGTTTCTTTTGCTTACATTATAGAATAAGCTTTGGCATTTAGAGTAAATTCTACATTCTTTTAAGTCCTTTCCCAAAGAGGCAAAAATTTAGCAATGTATTTAACCCAAATCAGCCTTAAGGGTCATTCTCTTACCTGATCAAGAAGAAGTGATCTCGATATCCTCGTCTATTGGCAGTTAAAGATACATTATAAACCAATAGCAAATAGGGAGAAGGTAATCGGACCTAGTTAAACCAATGGAGCCACCACAACCAAACCGAAAAAGGAGCCGCGAAGGTCCCATCGGTGGTTATCCCCCAATGTTGTTGCAAATGATTTTCGCAGGTTTCAACATTGGCGTTAGAAGGAGTGGACCGAGACTTTTTTTTGTCTATTGAAGTCTTTTCAATTTTTAACATTTTGTTTAAATCACAATGCTCCCTTAAAACTTCCAATTTTGAGTTGTATACATGGACGGCCTAACAACACCTGACCCGATGGTAAGACTCTTGTCTCGGTAAGTTTGATGGTAAGAAAAATTCCTTCCGTTTTTTAATCATGTTCTTTCAATTTATTCAAAATGTTTCAAATTATGATTTTCAAGTGATCGACGAAGGCATTTTATGCAACACTTTTACTCTCACATTTACAAAAAAGCCGAAGTCGTGTGTAGAACTCTTCTGCATTGCTTCAATCCACAAATTTCCGGGATTAAATTTGTTACAATTTTCATTTGTAAATTTGACGGCTATGATTATGAATGGTGTATGTGAAGAAATTGAATATTTACGAAGGTTTGAAAATGAGTCTCTGTTAATGATTTTAATATTCGATTTCATTTAAATTGCTGCATCAAAAGACGAAGATAAACTCACGAAGAAGAATCATTAGATTGCTTGAATATATTTGTTCCTCTCACCTATCTTCAATCCATATGAAATTAATTCAAGCTTTGTTCCATCCCATTACAATATAAATGAGAATCCCAATTTGGATGTGCAACAATCAGGACATGGTTTCACAAAGCTTGAAAATATTTCTAATCAAATGCAAGAAGACAACAAAATAAAATAATTTTAAGGAAAGAAATCGCTTTGGAATCGAAATTACTCTGCTGTCAATTCAGAAAATCGTATCGCAAATCAACAAGTACAAAGAATCAAAGTAAATTAATAAAATACAAATCAGATAAATTTCTCAATTTGTTTTATAAATGCTAAATCACAGCAGCAGTTGGGCCTTCTTCAAGAAAGCATGAGCATACGAAGGAATGATTTAGAATCAAATTTACAATGAGCATAATGCACAAGAATTCTCAAACAGACAATGTAAATGCATTGTTTCAGTTCACATTTTTCCCTTTATCCTCGATATTTTTAATGATGGTAATTTTTCCCCTTGATATTAATGATATTTCAAAATACAGAGGCTGATCTAAATGAATTACTATTAAGTTTTTATCAAGATAGAGAAGCAATTAACGATCATTCTTTTGCCATTAATGAACATGAAAATTCTTGTCTTCCTTGTTTGGATATATTGGATGAGATTGAAGGGAATTTTCTAGAGAATCTTGTGAGGTCATTTAATATGATTACTCCGATATTGAGCATGTTGATTTCAATTTTTTCTCAAAAGAACTTCTCATGATAAAATTCAAATAACATCCGAGAATGAAGAACGCTTCAATTTAGAAATTATCCCAACCAATCTCATTTTAGAGCAAAGAAATTATCTTCATGATTTCATTATTCGAGAAAACTTTCCAATTGATGATTCACCGTGATCAAGCTCTCATTCTACTCATAATCATAATTCATTTCTCAATTCACAAGTTGAATTCAAAATTACTCAAATTCCATAATTTTTGTCAATCCGTAGAAAATGAAATTATTTCAAAACGATCCCAATTGTGTTGTACATTAGTTGTAAAAAATAGTGATTTGTCAGTTTTTTCATGCTTATTTTGTTTAAATTTAGATTTATTTTTTGATTTTATTCTAAAATTTTCATACTTTTCACCGGGCATATTGAACACCTTACTATCAAACACTCAATTGATGCATTGTCTATCAGAAATTAAAGTTTCATATTATAATCATGAACATCAAAAGATATTAATATTTCAATTTCAATCAATGCTAATGTTTCATCAAAAGCTTTATTTTTTCAAAGGCAATGTCGACAAGAGAGCCTTATTTTATAACTGCCGTTAATTCAATTCAATTAATACTCTTCATTTCATTTGAAAAATTCTATCCATTTTTCATTAATTCATTTGTAAAAATATTTTGAAATTTTTCTCTCCAAATGAGATTGTTAATAATTTAACATTTGTACATAATATCACCTTCTGCAACTCGTAACTTAAAAGCTCATCTTCACACCTAATTAAGTATTTCTTCTTTTGAACATTTTCCACCTTGAATAGAAATCCATCCGTATTTCTATGATCCAAATCGATATTCAATTAGAAAGGAAATTTCAGAAAGAGATTTTAATTAAGTTGCTAACAATAATCGTACATTATATCACATTTATTTTCCTCACTTAGTTAGATTTGTATTTTTATTACTAACATTTGAATCATATATACATGCAACAATTTAAATGAAAATACTACACCGGAAATATATGCGTGACTATACCCTAGTCATTTTCATGTATAAGAAGAAATAGGAGTAGAATAATTTAGTTTGTTTGTTTTCTATAGTTAATTTGTTTTTGTCAGCTTTGTAGATTAAAAATAAAACAAAGCAATCAAAATTTCTTCTCATGCATGTTCACCGAAACATTTTCTCCTTATCGTAAAGTTTTAATTCTTGCTTTCCTTTTAAAATTTTCGATCAATACCTCTACTCCTCGCTTTATTTTGAATAATGCTTTGATGAATTCAATTGAGGTTGCACTTAGCATCGATCGCCTCAAAGCCACTTTTCTTCATTTCAGATTTCTCTCTAAGATTTTCTTGGGAATTATATATACAAATATTGAAGATGTAAGAGCTCTATGATCTCATTATCCCATGAATGTATGATCATTACATAAGCTAACTCCTCGACTTAATCATTAGTAGTCGTCTTTAATCCCTTTCACAATAACTTATATAGTTCATATTATCTTCTTAATTTGCTAAAGCTAACCTTAAGGATGACCTTTATTGAAAAGACAAGACCAAATCTCATGGATATTTTTCTACAATTAGTGGCTTTATCCCATTCTAATCTTTAGTTTATTATTTGATGCCGCAATACGCATCATATTCATTCACTAAAGACATTATTGAATAGTCGCTATAAGAATACGCATTCTCTCAAGTTATCTTAATACAGTAGATAATAAATTGTTGTTTCAATTCAAAAAGAGAGTCTATTTTTATATTTATTTGCAAATTTTATGTTTTTATGAAACATGAATGATTGATTTCTATTCAGCCGATTAAAACAATTTCTAGATTTAAAATAAATAATGAGATGATTTAATCAAAGGAAGAATTTGAAGATTTATGAGGTAAAATTTATATTGCACCTTTCGTGCACGCATTTACAACTTTTTTACCTCAATTCATTATTAGTTCATCTTTTTCCTTAGTTTATTTTTATTTGTGTTCTGTTTTATTTGCAAAGCTTATTTCTTTTCAAAACATAAAGTAAGCAAAAGAACCCATTTCAAATTTGCAACAGTTCAGGGAAATTTTATTTGTTATTCATTAGAATTTGAACATTATTTAACATTGCTTTTATTCACTTAGAAACCAATTAAAATTAAGAACATCATAAGACCATTCACATCATAAGATTTACCCAAGGTAGTTCTTAGCATTTCTTTTTCTATGCATCACAAATTATTCATAAAATACCTCCTATGTATTATCTTACCTATGCCAGCATCTTCATTTCGCATTCTGAGCTTTGCAATTGAAGTATACTCACCATCATAACTGACTCCTCCGATAATCGACTTACCTGACATTACAATGAACACATGATTCTAATCTTGATATGAAATTCAAACCAAATTCATAAAATATTCACCCAATAATCTGAATATTGTAGGAGAAAAACTCAAAGGTTGATGTCTCGGATCCGATATATTAAAATCCTATTATAAAAAATTATCGGGTCCGCTTTTCATCGCATACTTCCAATCACAAAATATATTAATAATACTGGTACTCTAAAAGTTTGCCGATTGCCATTAGCTACGTCATCCATTGCATCGCCGATAGTGCAATCATTTCATCACATTTTTTATGCTCTACGCGCCCCTTCCTCGAATCTGCGTTGACAAGGCGATGTAGGATTTTTTTAAAGCACAATGTAAATATTTTCCAATCCCCGATATAATATTTCTTCGATGATGCGATCGTCTATTTCATCGAGACATGTTCATATAATGGGCAATTTGCCATTGCAACATCCGATGCGATAACTTCCAATGCATGCTCGAAGCCATTAAGATTTAATCAATATATGGCATATAAACAAAGGTAGTCTTGCTGATTAAACTCAAAGCATGGCAAGAAACATATGAGGCACTATCCGACACTACGATGTGTTGCTCTTAAAAGTTGTT
The DNA here is from genome assembly GCA_034641835.2 of Pinus albicaulis. Lineage (NCBI taxonomy): Eukaryota > Viridiplantae > Streptophyta > Pinopsida > Pinales > Pinaceae > Pinus > Pinus albicaulis. Next base: position 192,110,029 of record CM076581.1, read on the forward strand.
TGGCAATTAATTATAGCAAGAAAGCAAAATAATGACCAATTCTATAAAGATATTTAAACCATTTTGATTTCTCACATATTTAAGTTTTTAAAATATATAATTCCATAATTAAAATGGAATTCCTAGACCTTCTATTCTCTTCATACTTAAATCTTATTATCCTTTAGATTTGTCCTTTATTCTGACAATCATAAAGTCATGGAATTTATATGAAACTTATAATATTTTGAGAGTCAATCATTATTGCAAATTCTATTCTCATTTTTGATGTATTTGTTTTAATTTCAACTCCCTTGAGCACTAAGCATTCTATTTTTGCTATTTTACCTGCTTTAAATTAAATAAAATAAATAATGATTTTTAATATAGATTTTAATAGTTTGTTCTCTTCATATTTAATGTTCACAAGAAGAAGCTTACCTAGTATTGGAGAAATTGATACCTTCGTAAGATCAAATGCAATCATCTAATGGTATGATTCATGTACCCACTTTCATTAATTTCCATTTCATTACTTAGTTTCAGCTTTATTTTTTCTGTAAACACAAGTTAGATATTTCTAACTGCTTTGGTGTACTTCCTCAAAGCTTTCCATCATCCTGCCAAATCATATTTGGAAGCCCTATTGCTCTTTTCCTGTTTTATTTTCTCAAGAAGCTAAACGATAGTCTTCATTGAAACAAATACACTAGGAAATTTCTAACCTTTAACTATTTCTTTAAAGAATTTTTTTATTAGAAAATGATTAAGATAATGCTTTGAAAATGGACAAGATTGACATCAAACAAATTTTTCAGTATTGTGCTCAATTTTATCACCATCGTTATCTCGAAACTGAAAGCATTTACAACCTTGCAAGGTATAAATTTTATGGATCTCTTACATAAGAAGAAATGATTACATGATTATTTTATTTACCATGTTGTTGAGACATTGGGTATAAATTTTTTTTTGTTAGAGTTTGTATTTCAAAAGCTTGGATTTTCTTTTCCATTTTTTTATTTTCATTCAATTTACTACTGATTTCTTTTTCTCACTTTAGTTTAAGAATTCTTTCCTTTGGTTTTCAATTTTGATTTTGGTACCTTTGTTATGATTTATATGGAAGGTTTTTGTTACTTAGCAATGGTTGGTATACATGGAAAATTTGTTAATAGTTTCCTATTAGCTTTTTCTTAAAAAACCTTAGCAAAATTTGTTTTTCTTATTACAAAGGTAGGATATACTTACAAGAGATTAAAAATTAAAGAAAATGGGATGGCTATCATGAAATCTATAAATTTTCTTTTTTTCATCAAAATTGCTATAATTATTTTGAGATTTCACTACTTGCCAAGATCTTTCACATCTTCTATTATCAAATACAAAAGTTATTTTTACCAAGTAAAGACACTTTACAACAAAGCACTTTTAACTCGAAATTGTCATTCTAACTCTGGTTGAGTTAATGATTCTCCCTATTTAAAAAGAGTTTTTATTTTTCTAGAGTGTAATCCAAAATATATTTAAATTTAAAAGATAAGAGGCTCCATCACGAGCCTTCTTACCATGATCATAGGGGAAAATAGGCCGACATTACCAACACCTATGAACAAACTGCAGTAACAATATAATTTCAAATAATTAGGATACATTCATCAATGGTGCCGCCTGTTTCAACTAATTATAATTCAGTGAATGGCATCAATAACTATCTCAAGCTACCATAAACCAGACAATGGCTTTTAAGAATAAAAAATAAAAAATAAGCATATATAAATGATTATCTCAGGTCAATAATTCCAAATAGATAGGATTCTCAATCATCGATGCTGATTGCAAAGGCAACCTTGCCGAGACTATAGATGTTTGTCACAAATAGTACCTACTTCCGTGACAAATGAGCATACTTAAAAGCTCGGCCGTAAAAGCACCCCCGCTTTATTCCTTGAACTAATTAAGGACTCGATATAGAGTTATGAGATATTTCAATTTATGAGGAATTTTTAAGAAAATTACACAGTAAGATGATCACATAAGCTTTTATTCGATTAATGAACCTTAGTCAGGGGTCCAAAATAATTTTCTTCTTTAATTATTTTTACTTTAATTTAGGAAAATTTCATTTTTATCAAATAGAGATAAATCGTTTCTTCCGTTGAATCGCCAATTGTTGTACTATATAATAATCCCCATTTTTAACTTGTTCACATCAAATAATGGGGACCCTTTTATAAAAATTTTAGCTAAACACCTTTTATGATTTTATTAAGTCAATTATCTTACGATTTTGTTAATTTTTCATTTTCTTTAGATTCTTGTTTTGATTGCTTGATTGAACCATTTTTTATAAGCTTCCTATCGACGCTTGTTTCGTCTCATTTGGTCAACCTAAGCCAGAACAGTACCTCTTTTCTGAAGTCTAATCAATTATGCTTCACCGGGTTTAAAAATTGCGGATTTTAATAATGCATTTAGTTTAAATATTAACCCCCAGATTAATTATTACTAACAATTATTTTACTATACAAACTAAAATCATAAAGCATCGGGATTTCGCCTACTTATTCCTAATTTTTCCAATTTTCAAATAAATTCCCTAATCTCAAAATCCTAAAATGTCAAAATGGTTGTTTTAGGTAAATCATCATTTTAGATAAATTCGTAGTCTAATTTGGTAACATCTCTAAAAATAAGATCAAAAAGCCTAAAAAATTAATTTTTTAACATAAAATTTTGAATTAATTAAATTAATTATTATATTAAATATAATTAATTTAATTTAATTAAAATTTTATATTAAACACAACATATAAAAACAAAAAATTAAATTAAAGTTCTGTATAAAACACATCGCATCGGAAATATTCATGCGAACATCCTTTTAAAAACCTTTATGCAATGATTTTTCCCGATGCGATTGAGGCTCATTAGTTTCATCCGATGCGACGAGGTTCATTACCTCCGATCCGATTAAGATTGTCACCATGCGATTGAGCTCTATTACTTCCGATTCGATCGAGTCACATTGAACTTATGCGATGAGGTCAATGTTCAAATCTTCTCCGATGCGATTAAGTCAATGAAACCAAAATTTCCGATCCGGATGAGTCACGGTGAGCAACCGAATTTCCGTAATTATATCGTATTTGACTTATCAACTTTGGAGGCTCATAGATTGAGTTTACTTGCCAAATGAGGCCCCGTGACGGCTCATCGAGTAGAAAATCAAGGAGAATATTTTCCAGGAGGTTTCAACAGACTTGATCATTTATCAGTCAAAACTGTGCAGAAGATCAAGCTCCGAATTTCTAAAAATAAAATCAATTTTCTCGAGTTTTATTTTCTTCATTTTCATTTGCTCACCTCTTCTAATTTCAGATTCATGCATCAATATTATCCTTGTTACTCAAGATCGTTATATCAACAAGAAGCTTAAATTTCCTTTTATTTATTTAAATAGAATTTGATTGGATTTATTTAATGTTAGAACAATATTTGGATTTTATTTTTGCATCTAATTCATTTTTAATTTCTTTTTACAGAAAAACAATAGAAGGATATTGAAGAAAATATTTCAATCAATGAGACTCCAAAGAATTAAAGATTGGAATTTTTTGGCAATTAAAGTTGGATTAGCGCATTTTTCTTCAACAAACTCTATTCTAAAATACTTTTGGAAGGATTATAAATTGCGATTGCAAAATGTAAAAAAGGTCGCTCCTCTGCAATTCCGTACTCTATAGAAGCATTTCCGTAATAGGAATTTAGAATTGTAGATGGGGAGGAGAGAAAGTTTCGTATCCGAACATTATTGAGGGTTTATGCTTTATGTCTTTTATTATGCATGATGTATGTATTTTGTATTTCGTTAAATGTGTAGTCTTGAAAGGTAAATTCAAGTAATGTAAAGTACCTGTTAGAGACCAGGATCGTAGAAGAGATTCAATTAACCGGGTATTTTTGGCATTTCCGTATCAAATACCTTCGCCTATTTTATGTTAATAAAATTGTTGTTTCATTTTATTCATGTTTTGGCATTTCCGTTGATATGGACAATTTGTCTTAAATTGTTAAGTATCTCTCTCGCTCTTATGAATTAAACCGTATTTTCAGTAACCATTACTCGTAACTGTTTTATAATACCGATTTATTAAATAGTAATGTGTTGTGAATTTCTTCCACATGTTATTGTTTAATTATTAGTTTGACCGATATGATAATTGATATCAATTTTTGGTGAATTTCTTCCGGAATGTTGTCGATTTATTATTTCAAACAATGGTTCCACAGAATGTGTTTTGGTACTCACAAATGTGAGCTAATTGAATTTCTTTCATAGCTTAACATTAATTTAAAACCGTACATATTTTTAATTCTCATTATTTAATCATCTTGGTTTCCTTAGGTTGGGTTAGATTTTCATCTACCTAATTGAGATAGGATTTTAGATTAGTTTCTTTTGCCATTATAGAATAAGCTTGCATTTAGAGTAAATTCTTACATTCTTTAAGTCCTCTCCCTTAAAGAGGCAAAATTTTAGTTGTGGCTTCACGAACCCAAATCACCTAAGTGGTCATTCTCTTTGCCCGATCAGCAAGAAGAAGTGATTCGATATCCCCGTCTATTGGTAGTTAAAGATACATTATAAACTAACAGCAACAGGGAGAAGGTAATCGGACCTAGTTAAACCAAATTTTAGCCACCAATTAAAACGGAAAAGGAGTCGTTTTAAGGTCCTAGACTGGTGGTTATCCCCCAATGTTGTTGCGTCATTTTCGAGGTTTGTTATGACCTAAATCACACATGAATATTGATTTAAGGGAAACATGTCATAGTATTTCATTATTAAGTGCCCATATGTCTAGAGGGAAAATTTAAAATTGCATAAATTTACATATCTATATGTTGGAATATCATGCTCATATTAATAATTGGTTTTCCTATTCAAAGACTAAAATGGAAAAAAAGGGAATCTAATAACTTTCAAAACCTTTGGGAGTTCCACGTGCATCTTAAAAGTGAAATCACCTAATGTACATTGAGCATGGATATGTCTATGATCAACATTTATTTCTCTATATTGTAAATAAAAAGAACAATATTTATGACTTATTTTTCTAGTTTAAATTTTTTTTAAAATTGAAAAATAAATAATCATCTCATCCCATTGAGGTATGGATATAGATGATGGTCTCGTCCCCATAGAATATGAACTTTAATGTTTAAAATTTCTAATGATCCAACTGGAAACTAACTCCATGGAAGTACATTTCATGTTGAAAGTTTCTTTGTAATTGAATATAAAACATTAGTTTAAATGATCTAATCAGTGGTAGCCTCTCATATGTGAGTTGTTGACATTAAAAATATACTTGTAATTGCAATGCTAATAATTTTGATGAGATTTGACATAGCGATATCACAACAATATTTCATAATTTTCTCTAGTAAGGTGTGAGATGGAGAAGGATTTATTGTCACTACACCTAAAGTGAAAACATATATTGTTAAATAATTAAAAATATTATGCTCAGATAATTGATTTGGTAAAAAAATATCAATAATTTATAAATTATTTATGATTCAGTAATGTCCCTCCCATGGTCATCATTAGATCTTTTATTCTTTGAGGTAGTGTATTCTGTTTCTACTGGATTATGAATCATATACACTAGAACTATTAATGTACTATTATAATTTTAGAATAAGATAAATTATTTTAATTATAAATTCGAAATCCAAATACATACTTTGATAGTGGTTTATGGTGGTAGTTACAAGAAATTTGACACAAGATATTTTGGCTTACCTAAAAAAGATAATAAACTAGAAGTTTTAAAAATAATATTAAAAAAGGATGTACATAGAAACACACAATAAAGTTACTCAAATTATTACATATCGTATAAAAAAAACATATAATTTTGCATAAACTACTTAAAAAACCATATGACAAATATCCCATAAAATATCATAGAAAATATATACGAAAAATGTGCATATATGTCAATAGCTATGCCAATTTCCAAATGGAAATATAGCCCATTACTAAGTGTTGGTTCACTTTGACCATAAATATTATTTTCATCCCATTGAAAATTGATGACCTCACAATATTAGTAATTGATGAAAGCATTAGTACTTGAGACCCTTTCAGAAGAGGAGTGGAAACTGACAATCCTCCTAAATGGTTAGGTGATGAATGACTTGGATGAGTTACTGAACAAACAAAGAGAGGTGAATGTGAAGCCATATATAAACTAGAAGAAAAAAGCACCATACTTGAACTGATGGAATCATGTTTTGGTCAACGCATGTACTAATGGAAAAGGGTAAAAGAGTTACTTTTCAAGTATCTAGTCAAGGGTTCTATGCGAAAGGGTTGAAATATGGAGTGATAGCAACTTCAAGGCACCCGGGAAGAAATAATTTATTTCTCAGTTTTGTTGTGTGCCCAAAAATCATCACAATGAAAATTCTCCTTCGGAATATGAAGGGTTTCAATAGTAAGTAAATAACACTATCTAGTGAGATCGTACTAATAAACAAAATACAATAGTGCGTGATTTTACAAGAATTGGATGGAAAGTCCTTTGATTTTTAGAGGTTGATATTAAGGGGTCAAATATGCTGATGACCCTTATTCATGGTTGGATGGAAAGTCTGAGAATTTTGACGGAGTTGATATTAGTGGTCAAAGATATGGTGACCCTTAACTTGGTATATGGTCCCTCCCAGTGATGGGAGAGAAATTGCAGCTTTTGGAGAACAATTATGTTCATAAATATCTTATCCTTGATTCTCTTTTGATTCTAGGCAGAATTTTAATCTTATTAGATCTTTGGGATGAAAAAATGCGAGTACCTTGAAAGCTGAGATCCAAATCAAGCATCCTTTTCGTCTGATTTATTGAGATATTATGGCTAGTGGATGTACCCAACATTAATCTTACTTTTACATGGACTAACAAACGATGGTTTAGACACCATGTCACAAGTTGCCTGAATCAATTTTTAGTTTCAGAAGACATTTTGGAAAAATAATTTTTCATTGAAGCTATTATCATTACATATATTGGATGAGATCATTGTTGGTGTGGTTAGAAATTGACCTCAAAGAACCTCCTTATAATAGGGCTTTTTGCTTTGAAAATCGTCTGGGTGAAAAATTTGTGGAGAAGGAAGGCTAGTGGGAGGATATTTTTGTGTAAGATAAGAATAGAATGCACAAATTTCAGTTGAAACTTAAGGAGCTAAAAACTAAATTTAAATTATGCAATAAAAAAGGGTTTGGAAATATCTTTGAAGAGAAAATAAAATTGGAAGGTTACATGCAAGAAGTATAGCAATGTCTGTGAGTTCCCAGAGACTTCGAGTTAGTGACATGTTAGCTGGTAAATGGTGACTATCTTTCCATGTAGTAGAGGAAGTGACATCTGTGCATGAACCAAATATGGGATAGAAAACATCGCATGATGGTGTAGCTACGACCCTACATAGAATGTTGTAATCTAAGGGGACATCTATGACTTCTACATCAACGCAAACGCCTCTGTTTCAAAAGAGTAATAGGAAAAGTGCGGAATAAGCCAATGGCCGGGAGGTGTGGCCATCCCATGCTCGGAGAGTGATCGTGGAAGGAGCCAAAATCGGTTGATCTAAATTTATCTCCAGCCAGAAGTGGACATCGCGAGGTGGATGCCCCCACATCAATGATGCACTAGGAAACGTTGTGTCCGTGACGAATGGGATTTGGAAGGCGATGGAAGTAAGGAGAGGAGGATGTTCTAACTGGTCAACATTAAATAAAATCAATCGATCGTCAGAAGGATCTACAATTCCCATGGAAAATAGTATTTCTTTTCGTTGTGAAGGGCACAACTGGAGGAGTTCCAGCATTGAAATGGCAGCAGGGGATTGTGCCAAATCATCTGCTATGATATAAGAATGGATAGCTTTTCTAGAAGCAACATTTCAACATAGTGGTCCTTTAGGGATATTGGTATGAACCTTTGCCTTAAGATGAGGGAACTGCAAGGGACCATTAGGTGTCGAAAGAGGCTCTGTAGAGACCGAAGAAGGCGGCTCGGGGAAAGACGCAGTGTGAAGGTGCTCGAGCACCGATGAGAAAGAGTCTCAAGATTGATGTCTCTCGTTAGAGGTTGGATCAAAGCTCATCATGAGAATGCGGCAACCGCAGGTACCAGATGGAAGAGGTTGAGTAGCTCGGACCTTCGCTGTTACAGCCACAACCTTCTTCGAGGAAAGCATTAGTAAACACGCGGGCTAACTGCTACGCTGACTGATGGATAGAAGGGGGAGGCCACGTGGCTCGCAATGCTGTCTTTAGACTTCATGTCTGCCGCATCTGTGGTAAAAGAGGACAATCATGTGTAACGACCATAAACACGATCAGACAGATTTACATCAGGCTGCACGTGACAGTTCATTCTGCTGGGTGGAGTTCCGCTGTTTGCAGTTGATAGTGTTAGGAGAATTAACTTGATTAGGTCCAAGATTACGAGAGGGAGATTTATTTTGAGTGCCTTTCCTCTTATTTTTGGAAGGAGGAGATTTAGTCGCGCCCTGCTGTGCGTACACCTACTCCTGAGGGGGTGGTGGCTGCTATTGCAGGGGTTGAGAAGGCAAGGGAGGTGGAGGTGCTAATGCTGGAGAAGTTGGAGCACCAGGATGTGGATATAGATAATAAGGAGGTTCGGTAATAATGTGGTAAACAAGAGGTTGGGAAAAAATAGGAGGCTTGCAATATCCTAGATACATGCTATTGGGAGGGGGAAAAGTGTAGAGGTGCTAGCCCCCCCTGAGGAAAGCCATAGCCCATGGGAGGTTGGGATGTATGCGCGATTGAGAGAGTCTCAATGACACTGTCAGTGACATGAGATGTCCCCGATGGATTGGCACCACCAGGTCTGGGAAAATCAGGTAGAACGATATAAACATAACCCGACTGAGCATAGATTGGGTCATATTTTAATGCAATTTGGAGAGCGACTTCTTCAATTTGAGTAAAGTGAGATGCGGCATCTTTCTCGATAGGTGGAAAGAGAGATTTAAGGAACCAGTCCATGTAGACATGTTATTTGAAGGTAGGGGATCAACATAGGTTCTTTCTTCTCTGCCATTCCTGGACATGGTCAGATAGGCAGGTTCCAGACGATTGACGGAAAGAAGTCAAGATTTTTGTACCAGTGTCATAACAAAGGGGAAGATGGAAATAAGACAGAAAATCTCGGGAATGAGTCGCAAAGGTGGTGTGAGAGGAAGCGGCCTGATCAACATACCAATTAGAAGCTTCACTAGTAAGTGTACGTTGAAACAAGAAAATACAAATAGAGTTATCGATAATAGAGTTAGATGAACACCACATGTGGAAATATCGAACATGATTTGTAGGATCCTCTCCAACAAGGCCTTCAAACTTGGGGATGTCAAAAGGGAGCTTAGTCAGCATAGTAGGCCAGCTAGCGTCATGGTGTATAGGGTCATTTATCAACTGGTCAAAATCAGGAAGGTTGAGGTTGGCCATGAAGGGGAGCAAGGGCACAGCCGGGGTAGTGTCCGTTGCGGTCCCACTAGTGGTATTCCCGCATGAGGTCCGTGGTTACCACCGCGCATTAGGTCCGTACCACACCTCGGGTGAAGGTGGATAGTGGGGAGAAACTGAAGGTAGAACGAGAATAGAACCCAATGAACCATAAGAAGAGTCGACCGTGAGGACTTGAAGGAGCACTAACTTGAATCCTATGCAGAGGAGTAAGTCTTCATACTAGAAACTAAGTATGAAGGCTAAGAAATCTTTGTGATACGCACCTTGGTGGCTCAATGGGGACGAAAAAAACACAGCACAAGGGAAAAGGAGACCGGCAAGGGCAAGGAGGTGTAGGATCAACTATTACAATGTCGAAATAAGGGTGAAGAGGTGTAGGATCAATTGATTTCAATTTTTTAGAGTCTTTTCTTGGCGGTGTTAACCAAGCCCTTTTTCACTTAGGGTGTGTGCGAAAAGTGTGTAAACTTTAACTTTTAAACCCAGACGTTTGTAGAGAGAAAGAAAAATGTGATTTGTAACTATAAATAAACCTACAGATAAACAATATACGAAAATGAAATAAGAGTAAATAAAGAGCTAATAATGCAATAATCTAAACCCAAGAAGGTGGGCCTCTCAACAAGTAGTCTATAGGTGGGAAAAAACTAGTCAAAACACACCAAAATAGCCAATATATCTAAGGTCGGGAGGGACAAGCATCTAAAGGTCAAAATATGCTAGAAGGTGGTGCAGAAAACAACAACAAATGAGAGGAACAATTGTTGTAAATGAGGTGGTGAAAGGCTATCTCCTGGAGGGAAACAAAGTGAACCTTAGAGGAAAACCCAAAAAAAGCTAAATGAGGTGCTTTGGATGGATAACAAGCCAATCTGATGCCGATCTAAACGTGAGGTATCAGATCTAAAAAATGGCTGAACACTCTAAAAATTTTGAGACAACCTGCAGCAGCTAAAAATCTTCCACAAAGTGTGGAGGGTACTCAAGCCTTAAGGGGCTAGGTTCAAACTTAGATGATTAAAACAGAACAATTATAGGTCCAAAATAGGGAGAGATGGAGGTCAGAAAACCCTGAATAGAGGCCTATACAAACCCAGAAAACTTTTAGAAAAACTACAGCAAAAAATCCAGGTCACAGTTTCTCACTTGTTTTTAGCAAAGGTCATAGTTGTTGAGCTGATTCCTGCTTCCTGAAGCTCCAAGTCATAGGTTTTGGGCCAAAAAGTGCGACCTACACTTCTAGCACTTTCGGTGGTAGATTTTAGAAAAAAGTGTCGTCTCAGCTGTGGATGATGTCTATCACCTACACAATAGGTCTGAAAACACACGAACGTTAGATTTTTTATCATTTTAGGGTTTTTTAGGTTAAAAACAACATCAAGAAAATAAAAAACAAGAGGCTGAAGAGAAATCCTAGGGTTTGAAGCAGCTGGATATGCAAGGATCAGAAAAACGACAAATGGCCGTAATCGTAAAGCTCCGTGTGGAGTCACCGATTGTTAGTATGAACCTTACTCGTGTGTGCAAAAAAAGACCGCTTTATCCGTGCATAACAAACAACCCTCATATATATGGTTGCTAATATCTTCAGATCTACGATTTCGTTGATCAAGAAAAATGCTGCCAAAAATCTAGATCTATGCATCAAAAGACATTGGGCAAGAAATAAAACAAGATTTACTCCATGCATCCAATAAGACAAGACAAGAATACGTTGAATGAATTTTTTATTAATGCACGTGGGAGGAAAACATAGAAGGGTGTTACATTCTCTCTCGATGGGATGGGTTTCTTTGTAAGTCCTCAAGACTCGGATCTAAAATTCCTCTCCTTGATGGTGTAGAAAACCGAGACAAAAATGGTAGCAAAATATGACTATGATGGTGGATCAAAGTCGGACCAAAAGCATAGATCCCGGAGTGATATTTAGGCAACAAAAGGTGGTAAATGAATGGGAAACCCCTTTCTATTTATAACAAAATATTGAGTTAGCCTAGATACTGGTGCATAATTAAAATATTATTAACCAAATCAAGATCCAACTTTTATGGAATATTTTATTATATTTGTTGGAGAAAATGAATTTCCTGACAGCGAAACCATTTATTTTGTAAATAATAAATAAATAAATGATTTATTTTTCATTTTAAGGATGCAGTTGAGTAATATTCAAATAAATAATGATTTATTTAACTATTTAAGGGTAATTTAGTCATATTTAACAAAGAATATTATTTAAATAAGGTCTAAATAATTATTCTTAGAAAATAATAAGATAAATAATGATTTATCTAATTAATTTCCTTGTTTTGGGTTAAATATAGCCAGGAATATTAATTAAAATATTGTTTAACTAATTATTCCTTGAGGAAAATCAAACAAATGTATATTTATTTAATATTTCCTCATGCTTTCTGTTTAGACCATAAAAAAACTTAATAAAGGTGGTTTACTAAGTTATTTTTATAGTGAATGAAATTTTACTTAGGATAAAACATTGGTCTTACATGGTGTACTTGGGTCCATATAATAACAATAGGTTAGATGACCAAAGAAAATGGTAACACACTTAACTTTGAGCATTCATGTTTTCTCGATAAGATGAGAAAGCATGAAGAAGGATCTTTAACACGAAACTTCAAAAATATAAATATATGTTATGTTATGTAACCACCTCCAAAAAGAGAAGAAAAGAGATATCAATGCCTAGAAAATGAGCCACTTCGAGGGGGAAACCTCCAATACATTACATAAATGAACAATTCTTGGATGATACAAATGAACAAAACCTCCTTCTATATATAGGAGTCCATGGGGCCACAATATAATCTCTAGTGGGGCCACAATGTAATCTCTAGTCGACCTTAACAATAATAATGTAAGGGCACAATAATAACAATATGGGGGTTAAGAAAGGTACAATAATAACAGAAGGGGGCTACACTAACATAATAAGGGGCTACATTATTAATATAGGGACTTAACATGCCCTCTCTCGAACAAGTGTTGTCTCAACGCTTGATTATTTTCGATGCTTCGTATAAAATTCTCATCCTCCCATGTGAAATATTCTACAAAGAGTTCTTCCACTTGCTAAGATACTCGAAATTGATCGTACTTGTCGAGTTCTTGTTTCTATGATCGCTTCATAACTTCTTTCAATGTGATGTTTAACTTCTCCGTTGTTTCATTAGATCGTACCAAAGTTGGGTTATCCTTTGAGAGTTGCGTAACTTGTTGTCGATGCTCGTTGTGATTCTCTCCAATAATTTATCATCCATATTAGCTATTATTTGATCCTTCAAACCATCCAAATTAGCCTCCATTTATGCTTTTAACCATCTATTTCATCTTTGATTTCTCTTCGTAAGATCGAAACTTCGTTGCACTTGGTACCGTAATTTTGATATCTCATAATCGCACTCTTCCTCTTTCATGCATCATTGTATAGATTTTTGAGGGCTCAATGGGTATGGAATTATTTTTTTGGAGGCATTATATAACCCAATGCCGATAAATATTCTTCAATATGCCCTTGGAATCACTTCAAACCGCTTTTTCAAGAAAACGTTTCGCAATTTTAAAAAAACAAATACACACCTTTTTCTTGTTTTCGAGGAGCTCGATATTTAAATTGTATTATCTCTGTGATTACGAATCTTAAATATCTGAAATTCAGCACTAAATTTTCCTCCGACCCTTGGAATGCCATAGGTCCGACCCGATTTGGGTTCTTCCGAGACAAAGTTGTGTTCAATATCCCACAATGACCTAATTCTAGACCTGTCTCCAAGAGAGCAAACTTGTACGACTTTACACGTGTCATCGTTTCATCCTTTGTCTCTGAAATTGATATCCAAGAAACTACAAATGTTTTATTAAGTAATTACCTTTACGCACTCCAATCCGATGCCCGTGAGAGAGAGTTGTTGAACTTTTCCCACAATCACCTCTTTGAGATGCAATTCAGGAAAGCACTACCTTCCACAGATCATATCTCCAAAAATATTGCCAAAAAAGCTGCAGTTTTTTTTGACGAATTTCCTCAGGATTTTAGCTTCACCCCATATGAATTTCAGATTCTGAACCTTCGTAGAAAAATAATTATAGCGCAACTGCCACGATGACCTGTTTAGGAGCCTGAAAAAAGACCTAACTTCCATAGATGATATCTCCAAAAATTTTACGAACCAAGCTATGAAATTTTTATAAAATCTTCCTCGAGATTTTGGCTTTGCACCCTAAAAATTTCAGCTTCTGAAACTTCGTAGAAAAAAATTCTGGAGTGTAGAACACGATGGCCCGTCGGACTTTCAATGAAACCGTAGAATCCAAAGTCCGATACCAAATGTTATGTAATCAGCTCCAAAAAGAGAAGAAAAGAGAGATATCAACGCCTTAGAAATGAGCCACTTCGAGGGGGAACCTCCAATACATTACATAAATGAAAAATTCTCGATGATACAATGAACAAAACCTCCTTCTTATATATAGGAGTCCATGGGGCCACAATATAATCCTAGTGGGGCCACAATGTAATCCTAGCCGACCTAACAATAATAATGTAAGGGCACAATAATAAAAATATGGGGTTACAGGGGTACAATAAGGTGGGCTACACTAACATAATACAAGGGGCTAAACTATTAATATAGGGAATTGGTTGTTATGAAGAAGGAAATAATACAAAGGTGGAGAGGGACCAAATTTTACAACCCGTCTATTTGAACTACTTAGTATTGAACATAATTTTTGCATGGAAAGTAGGGAGGTAGATCGTTAGCCTACAATCTCATAGTGATTTACACAACTTCAAAATTTATGAGGAAAGTTATAATGAGCACACACGAAAGAAATACAAAGTAAATAAAAAAAGTTAGCTCATTAACAAAGAGAGAAGCCTTTAATACTTTTAAAGTCTTTAGATTTAAAAAATATGCAAGTCTTTTTGGGCCAAAAAGAAAACCATTTTTACACTCAAACTCAAGGAATATATAGAAAAACATATACTCGAAGTTTGTTACAAGATTTTAGGAACAAACATCTAATAATAACTAAAAAATAAATAAATAAATAAAATCTAATTTGTTGTAGGAAGGTAGAAAAAATGGAAAATCCTTTGCCTTTCAATATGGAAATTGATCCTTTGAATCTTGATTTTTGTTCCCTCAAATATGGAATGTAATCTCATTGCTTACTTATATAATCCCTAGAAATCTGAAGCTATTATGTAGTTTTCCCATGAAATTTGTCAATTGTCCTTTAAAAGTGGAAAAACTCTACCACATGTCCTCCAATTGATTATCGATCTCATAGAGTAATGTTTTCCCATTTTTCTCACATTAAATATGATGGTGAAGTATCTTGTATATAAATGATTAGTTGAATTAAAGAATGTGTTGATTGAAAAATTAATGTCATTGTTTAGCACACAATACTATAAAACGTCACATTCTTTAAAAATGAAAAATGATTTTTTTTTATCAAAATTCGGTTTTATCTAAGAAGGATTTTCAAATAAATGCAAACTCTCTCAAATGTTGAGTGCATCTTGCATTAGCCCCCTTTCCAACCTACATAGAAATATCTTCATATTTTTAATGGATGGTTGTTATTTGGACATGCTTATCTCTATTGAACTATGGATTCTATAGCATTGAAAATTATCTTTAATGTTGTTTTAATTGTCCTTAAAAGGAGTAGAAAGAGTTTCTTCTTTTATTGTTTTTGGTCATAAAATTTCATCTGCAATAGCAACTATACCATAGACAAAGTTTATGTATTATCATAATTCATAATGAAACCAATATTTGTCCTTTTATTTATTAAAAACCATGACTTGAGCATCAGAGACTTTATTATTCCTATCCATGAAGAACATAAATGTTTTTTCATAAATCTCAAGGAAACCATTTTTTGTTCTCACTATTCGAAAGAGATACAAATTTCTAAACAACAACATGGTTTTTGCAACTGGGATGAGAGTACTTCATCTTTAATATGCTATTATGGTGAATACCATGCTCCAACAACCATGACAATTTGCTACACTAGAAGTTTAGAGTAAATACAAGTGCACCAATAATTGTGATATCTTCAGTTTCCACAAGAAAAGGAACAAATAAAATTGTGTTCAATCAAGTAGAAATATATAATTAAACTAATGCTTAAGGAAAATCCTAACTTATTCTATAGCTTACACTTGTACAAAATGGCTAATTAGTTACTAAAAACTAACTAAAATTTTCATATAAATGACTATTTTTTAGTCAGTGACCAATAGTAGCTATTTTACATTATCTTAGAATGTGACCAACTTTTATTCGTTTCCATATTGGTCATATATTTGTTGTCTCAACTTTATTGTCTAGTAGTATATTTAGTCATAAATTTGGTCATTATTTTAGTCATGAATTGCCACAATTAATGACCAAATATACAAGAAAAATATTACTAAATGATCACCCGATAAAACCAATTAATAACCAAATAAATATGACCAAAATGTTAGTCATGTTATAAGATACTGTAAATTAGCCACTAACAATCATATATATATAAAAATTTAGTCATCGTTTGAAACCAAATAATGACCAAAGAAATATGACTAAATTTCATCATGTTATAAGATATTGTAAATTAACTTCTAATAGTCATATATATGAAAATTTTAGTCATCGTTTTAAAGCAATTAACAACCAAATAAATATGACTAAATTTTGGTCGTGTTATAAGATACTGTAAATTAGATACTATGACTCATATATATGCAAAATTTAGTCGTCATTTGTAATCACAAATTTATCATTTGTAGTATTCATTTAGCTTTTATTGGCAGTTTCACATTCATTAGATAAATTAGTACATTGGTAGTTTATATTCATTTCATTTACTTTCATTAAGAATCATTATAAGCAATTAATTTAGTCGTATATTCATTTTATTTGTCTTCATCATTAATAAACATAAAATACTAATTTAGTAGTTTTTATATTGATTTTATGTGTTCATTATTAATCAATATAAATTAATTAGTATGATTTTGCAACTAAATTTAAAAAAAAATGGCATACAATGTACATGTTTATCTAATATGAAAGCGCAAAGTTACATATGTTAACTACAATAATAAAAAATATCAAGTGCAACTATAAATGATTTGAACCACATAAGTTATGTTATACAAAATATCAAGTATTACAATATGAGTTTCCAACTTAATATTGGTTGATGTACTATTTACACATGAAATATTGTTTCATCACTTCAAAACATTTTCATTGTGTTGTCACAAATGCGTAGGTGAATTCACAAACTCTGAAGACTTTACCATCGATCTCTATGTGTGTGTATTATGCGAGGTGATATTGGCTCTATGGGTACCATTATACCAATTCTCTTTCTCTCTTCTCTCATATCTCTCTCTCTCTCTCTCGCTCTCTCTCATTTTCATTTTGCTCACGTTGTTATTGTTCTCCTCTTTCTTCAATTCTTGTTTCTCAAGATCAATACCTGAGTTCTCTTTTCTGGGAACGATATGAGGATTATATGACATGGAAGATGATGAAAACAGGAATATAAACTAAAAATAAACAATAAAATATTTATACGATATCAACATCGGCAATATTGTCAATGTCATTTTTCCTCATAAAAGCAAGAAACTCGAACAAATTTTCTTCAAGTTTGGGAAATAGTCTCTTCTATGTGGCTATATAACATTTATAAACAAAGAGAATAAAATGTCACCATAGAAAATAACACCTTAGTAAAATTAGTATTCAATCTTCAAGGAAATATTAGGCACAATCATGCCAACCAAGTTACATGATAAAAAATATCAATTTGTCGATTACTTATACAATGTGGGAGTGCAAACAAAACTCCTAGAAAATTCCAAAGCTAAGTTTAGAATAAAATTAAATGAAGTAAAAAAGATACAATAATAGGATATCCTTGTATATATGTATATAACCGAATAATGTAGAAGGATAAGTGATAATTCCAGGGATAGAGGTTGATGATATTAAGAATTCCCAAGTATGATGAGAATTTATTCAGATAAGAACTACTATTTGGGTCCGTTATCACATATGAATAAGCCAACTATTGTATGTCAAATTATTAATGTTTTGCCTATATTTATGGATGACTACAATATAATTGCATCAATTGCAAATATAATTCCCTTCCCATTGCGTTCTTGACGTGTGGTACAATATATTAGCTCTGATTTGGAGAAAATTTCCAACATCAAAAATATTCGCCCAATAAGGATTATTTTGGAATGTAACTTTCAGATTCCAGTTGCTATATGATTCTTGAATAGAAAATCCACATCGAATTCCAACACCCAACTTCCAATTTGAGGGAACACCTCTAGAATCTCTCAATCACTCAAATTCAAAACATGAGTGATCATTATAATGAGAAATATAAAATAAGAGTAGGTTTGATATGTTTTTGTAGATTTAAATTCAAACCACCAATAGTTTTCCCATATTTTCCCATACATGTAATTTCCAACATATAATACATTGATCGATCTTTTTACATACTTGATTCAATTCAAAACAAGAATTTAACATATTACAACAATACCACCAATGTTTTATCATCAATTAGTTCAAAATATTTAGCACAAAAACATCAAGAAAGAGAAACAAATAGAAATAACAAATCCATTAATTGATAATCAATAAAAAAAAGGACAAGCTTTTTGAAGAAGCTTGATAACCAACTATTAATATTAATAATCCACAACAACTAGTGGTGTTTTTAAATGAAAAATACTACCTATAGAACTCACTAGTACAAGAAAAAAGAACATTGGTGAGGGTCATGCTTCTGATGGAGCTTTAAGGTCCGTCACCAATGTAACATAGGGTGACGGTCCTTAAAAAAGTGCTATTGTAAGTGCATATAGTGACGGTCCTTTAAGTTTTGTCACCAAATCCATTCTCAATGACACTTTTGGTGAGGGTTGTTAAAGGCCCATCATTAACTCTCTCGTTGGTGACACTTCTAGTAACGATCTTATTTACCCACACCAATTCTTTTTTTTATTACGTTTGGTGACGGTTGAAAAATTTTCGTCATCATTGATCATTCTAATGAGTTTTTGATGATGCTATGTGCATGTTACTATATTTTTTGTCAAAAGATAACGATTTAATACCATTGTTGCAAAGTCTTTTTCATTTTGTGTCCAAGTCCATATAGTGGTTAGAGTTAATCGATTTGTTAAGAAGTAATTAGTGTGTATCATTTCCCTCAAGTAATGAGAATATGGTTTTCCAATGAGTCAATTCATGATTCATATATATTATGTTTATTATCTAACAAATTCCATTTAGATAAATTTCCGCTAGTGTGTGTAGAAACTATATTATTTAATACATAATCAAGCTTTGTAAATTTGATTTATTAGAGAGATCTAGCACTCCTCAACACTCTTGGCACATATTAACATGATTTGGAACACACTAACATTCCTTGTTACCTCACATGTCTTAGAACATCTTTGTACCTAGAATATCTTTCCATGACTAGGAAACCCAAGCACAGGTTGGCAAGTCATATCATAGCATAACAATCTCCTATCATATGTTGGCATGCCTTGTAGTCCCTAGCATGCCCTCGAACACTTTGGCAAGCATTAACATACATGATCGCTTGGCACACATTGAAACTTGGCATGTTTTGGAACTTATTATTAGTGTACCTAGCATGACCATTTTGAAAAATATATATTCCTGACTTATTAACCATGTTATGTGTTTATTTCCTTGCATTTTATATTGGTTATTTTTTTTCCTTGATACTCCTTGAAACATATTGGCATACCCTAACACCCCACACATCCTAGCATGCCTTAGTATCTTGCATGTCTTCGCACTATTTGGCACATGTTAACACACACTAGAACTCCCTATCACACTCTTTGCACTTTCGACATGCCCGATATTCCCTAGCATGCCTTTACTAGTGCTTAACATACCCTTTTCACTCCTCATTGGCATGCTAGCTAGCACTCAGGTTGACACCCCCTTACACACCCTCATATTCGTTCACTTCCATGGGCATTTTCACCTAGTTCTTTGTGTTTCTACTATTACTCCCTAACACTCCCTCAGCATGCATTATCACACTATGTCACACCTTAGCACTCTATCGACGTGCCCTTCCAATACATAGCATGTGTATCACTCTGTAACACACATTGACACTTGGGAAGTGTTGGCGCTTAGAATGTATTAGCATGTTTAGCATTCATTAAGATGCCTTGGTATGATTTTCATGGCTTAATATTGAATTTATTTGAGATCAATTATTTGGAAAGTATGATGAGAAGTAAATAGAGGATGATTTAGCACTTGGATACTATCATGTTGCTATTTCTACCTAGTTGGTGTGCCCAGTATGCCCCTCCTCGCAAAAGGTAAATTGATAACTTATTAACCCTATTGTGTGTTCATTTATTTGTGGTTTAACTTGTTTCTCCTTTTTGTTGCATTGATAGTCATCGACATTATTTTCACACCCTTGCACATCTTGGGATGCCTTAGCACTTGACATATCTTAGCATATTTTGTGCATGCCTTTGAACTATGTATAAACAAAGTTAGCATTCCCTAGCATTCCTTGGGCACTCATGCCCTCACAACTAGCCTTACATTTTTTCACAAATCTTGGGAACCCAATAAAGTCCTTATCTACCTGAAGTTCACGTGACATTTTCCCTACTTCACCTGCAACAATTTGACCACGCACCTACTACAAGTATATTGTGCCTTGTTCACCTAATAAATTCCTATACCTCATCTTAGGCCACTCATGTCCAAGTTGAACCTGTCCCACTTAAGAACTTACCAAGACAAGGATCACATCTAGCCAAGGACATAAAACAACTAGGAAACATAGCTTACATAGGAAATATTTCACTTGTATGTCAAGTTCATATAAATAGTAGAGAATTAACTGATATTTTGCAAGAACCACAAGATACATAAGACACACAAGATATAAGTTGGCACAATCTGAGTTCCCCAAAACTTATACAGAATAATGTAGAATATGCACTTGTATAGTTTAAAACATGGTCATTTGGCCAAAGTGTGCCACATGTCATAAAAATAATATATAAAGGAAAAATAGTGTTGTGCCTAGCACAAAGTCTCCCTTTTTCTAAAATTACTCTGTCAAGCCCCTTATCACAATTGTAGGCTTGCCTCTTGAAAATCCTATTATGAACTTCTTATACCACACTTTGTACTTGGCACACTTGAATTCACTGACACTCCCTATCATACACGTATTTATTCCTTTCCATGCATTTTGACCTAGATCTCCCTTGTGATGCCTTGACACTCCTTAAAACTCCTCAGCATGCATTGAAATTGTCCAACATGTGCTAGCATGCCTTTTAATTCCTTGGCATTCCCTAACCCTCCCTAGTTATCATGCCCTCACAACTATCATTCCTTAATTTTCAACTTGGGAACCAAACCAAGTCCTTTCATGAATAAAAGAGTTTGAAAAAGTTATGTTTACTACAACTAGACTATGTTGTTGAATTGTGTAGCTTGGGAAGTAATCCATAAGCCTAGTGAGATGGGCTTGTGTCAGTTTGGTCACAAAATAATTTATGGGTAAATAAGCCAAGTGAAGACATTTTTGACCCAAGAAGGAGTTTAAAATATAAAATAAAATTAAAAAGGAAAAATAATATTTCCTAATGTCTGAGTGGATAGATCCTGTAAGCTCTATAGGGTTTTTAAGAGGCCTAGCTAGGAAAATCTATTTAAGAAGGCCTTAGTATGAAGGCAAGAACATCAAGTGAAAATGATATCATTTGATCAAGGAGGTTAGTAGAGATGTAGTCCTAAAGTAGGTCGAGTTAGAGGGTTGAGTAAGGTTTGGTAAAGGCAGGTCGAGTTAGAGGGTTGAGTAAGGTTTTGTAAAGGCAGGCCATGATCAGCCACCAAGAGCAAGATCATCATTTGATGGTTCGTAAGAATGCAACATACCTTAATGGGTTCGAGATAGGAATTAGGATGAAATATTGTTGTTTCTCTTATGATAGATCAAGGTCCATAGAGGTGGGTCATGAGAATTTGGGCATGTGATTTCAGTGGGTATTTATGTGTGAAGGTGACATCAAATTTTTAAATAGTAGTAGAGTTGAGACACTATGTTTGTGGTGGTTAGTAGGTCAGCAAGGTATGTGATAATAGTTGAGACACTATGTTGTGGTGTTTAGTAGGGATCATGAAGGTATGTGATAAAGACCAATCGGAAATGGAGGAGGGCATGCACTAGGATTTGTAAACGTAAGTAATCACTGTGCATGTTGACTGAGGTAACCGTAGTTTGAGGATTGTAGAGGACTAAAGTTCAGGTCAAGATTCAGTCAAAGGAATACCCAGGATTTATGGATCCATATGAGCTAGGCCGAGTCTCTTACGGATGGAATAGTTGTTTTTTTTGCTATGGTTGGATAGGTTTTGTTCTAAATAAATTAGAATAGAAGTATAATGTCCTATTTAGGGAGGTTTCTCGATGAGTTCAATCCATAAGGTATGCCCTTAATATTGTGGAAAATTTTAGTAGAAGAAGAGGGGTCGTGACCCTTAGAGAGAGGTTTATCTCTACAATATATACGACATATTTGGAAGATGGTTTGTAGAAGTATGTGCGGAGATAGAAAATAGAAAGGAAGGTGTGGCTTGAGTAAAATATTTAGCAGACGAAATGTCCCATATGAGGAACACATTGACATGAAGAGGAGTTGATTTTGGTGGATTGTCAATAGATTTTTGGATAGATATTTGAAGCAACCTATAAACAGTTATTTAATCGACTATTAGTGGATGATTTGTGGCCCTATTTCAGTCATCTACAGATTATTAGAAGGATGATGAGAGGAGTAGTTCATGCTTTTTCATATATTGGATGAAAAATAAATTGGTACGTAAGAATACTGATTTTGAGATGACTCAAATCACTATTAGGTGGCAGATTTGAAGAGCCCTAGATGAGGGTAGTGTTGTGGGAACTAGATCAGTAAAATAATTTACTATGGTTGGGAAAATTGATGGTAGTACATGTATAGTTGGAGGGTTGTTAGGTGATTTTCAAAGAAGAGCCCTAAGTCATGTACTTGTGAAGGAAAACATGGTTGGTAGATGGGTAGGAGTATTGGGCCTAAGTGTTGGAAATATTGAGAGGGGGCTGAATTAGTATTCCTTTACAATGATTGTATGTCTGTGGTGCCCACCCGAACACTTCATGTGTGAAATTCTCGATGTTTTTTCTCATACCTTGGCTTTGCTTCTCTTGTCATGCTACCCTTTCGCACCTTTCTTTTTCTAACCTACAAAGTTTCGGTGCTGTTTCGACCCTTTCGACAACACATGATCTAGCTTTGTCTTGCCTTCTAGGAGCTCGATATTGAATCCGGGTGTATCTATGTTATTTTAGATCCCTAACATGTAATTTTTGGCCCTATAGTATACCTCCGAGTCTTCTTTCCAATGCCACGGTCTGACCCAATTTGGATTCTTCAAGAGACGAGACATAGCCCAATCTCTCACAATGGCCTAATTATGGACTCAGGTTGAGTAGAGAAAATCTTGTGCATGCATGCCACATGTCAATGTTTCTTCATTACACTTTGAAATTGATACAGAGAAAAATAAAACTGGTGCACTACCTGTGAATTTTTACATATTTCCAATCTGATACTCAGAGAGAGAGTTATGATGATTTTCCCAAGGTCACTTCTTTGAGATGAATTTCAGGAGCCTGAAAAAACACTGAATTCCACAGATGATATCTCTGAAATTATTGTGAACCTTGATCTAAATTTTTTACAGGAGCTTCCTCAGGATTTTGGCTTCACTGCATAAACATTTCAGCCTCTAAACCATCGTAGAAAAAAATTATCACGCAAATGCCACGATGCCCTGTTTCAGATGACGAAATCCCTACAAAAGGAGGATATGAGGATCACAATTTATATAAATGTTTAGGTTGAGAGGGGCTTCAACAAGTGAACGTGGGAGGGATTTTAGGAGCTTAAAAAATATCAATTATTGACTTTTCAATGACCCTTGTCACAACCCAATGGGGTTTTAGCCCACGAACTGGGGTTACAAACTTCAAACATGAATATCTCTCAAACCATGAATAATTATGGGTGTGCCATATATCAAAAAAAACATCTCAATAATTAGAAACCATCAAAAGAATTATTGACCCAGATTATAGTAATTTGGTAGGTCAAAATTCCTATGCAATATTGGGGTAGCCCCTAGTGCTGCTTGGGTTGACATCAATGACAACCACTAATCGACCATCTCCACCTTTGGCATTGATGGAAACACAAGTACTCCCCCTACGATCATGAAACCTCTTCCTACAACATTCTCTCCCTTTGACATCATGCAAAGGCACTCACGACACAACCATCCTCACGGACTCTACACACACTTCCCACTCTCTCTAACACACAACCATCTTGGGGACCTATACACACTTCCACTCCCCCATATATTCTGAATAAGGAAAATATAATTAGAACTTGGGAGAATCCCAAGTTTATGGAAAATATATTCAAATTCTTCACGAGGTAAAGGTTTAGTGAAGATATCACCGATTTGTTCTTTTCTACCAACATACTCAAGTTTGATATTATTTTTAGCGACTTGTTCTCTAACAAAATGATATTTGATCGAAATGTGTTTTTTTTTTGAATTCATGACAGGATTCTTGGAGATGTTGATGGCACTGGCGTTGTCACAGAATATGGGAATAGGCTCACATAATTGTACCTAAAGATCTTCCAAAATTTTTTTCATCCAAAGGATTTGAGTACAACATGTTTCCGCTGCAATGTATTCTACTTCCATTGTAGATAACGAGATTGAAGTTTGATTTTTGCTCAACCATGATATAAGACAACTACCTAGATAAAATGTTTCTCCACTAGTACTGTTACGATCATCAATGCTTCCTGCCCAATCTGCATCTGTAGAGGCTTTAATAATGAGATTGTTACCCTTGGGATACCACAAGTCATATTCTTTTGTGCCCTTTAGATATCAAAGAATTCTTTTGACAACAATAATATGTGATTCTTTTGGTGCTGCTTGGAATCTTGCTACTTGTCCAACCGCTTGCATGACATCATGGCTCCGGAGGTCACTGTATACAGAAGACTAAAAATCATAGATCTGTAGAACCTATGATCCACATCTTTAGATGAGTCATCTATGCTCAATTTTTAACCTGTTACCATCGAAGTAAGGACGGGGTTGAAATTTTCCATTTTGAATTTCTTGAGCTTTTCCTTGATGTACTTGGCTTGACATATAAATATTCCTTTCTCTTGCAAAGATATTTGAAGCCCTAAGAAGTATGTCAGCTCACCAAGAAAATACATCTTGAACTCACTTTTCATATTTGTAGAAAATTTATTACTTATTTGATCATCATTTCTACCAAATATTATATCATCCACATATAGCTCAATGATTGTTAAATTACTTTTATCTATTTGTACATAAATATTACTATCAACAATACCCTTCTTGAACCCTTTTTGATGTAGATATCCATCAAGATGAGCATACCATGCTTCTGGAGTCCTGCTGAGACCATATGAGAGCCCTCTCTAACCTACAAACATAGTCTTTTTTTCGATAGTAGAAAATATTCAGGGATGTTAATTGTAAACTTCTTCTTATAATTTCTCGATTAAAAAATGATGACCTTAACATCCATTTAGTAGACTTTGATTTTTCTTGAACATGCATAGGAGAGAAACATCTGGATGGCTTCCATTCTAGCTATTGCCGCAAATGTTTCATCTAATTCAATTCCTTCCACTTGTGCATAGCCTTTGCAAACCAATCTTGCTTTGTTTTTGGTAACCTGTCCATCTTCATTCAATTTGTTCCTGAACACCCATTTAGTCCCAATGAAATTTTTATCTTTTGGTCGTGGAACTAATTCCCAGGTGTTATTCTTCTCGATTTGATCCAATTCTTCATTCATAGCTGCTACCCAATGTTCATTCTGGTTGGCTTCCTCAAAACTACTAGGCTCAAAGGTTGCTAGAAAAGAAATGTGAGCTTGTTGTGATGAACGAAGCTGTCGACCTTCATTTATGTCACCAATGATTTGATTTGATGGGTGGTTCTTTTGAATCCGTTCTTTTGTTCTCCTTGGAGGAGCTTTGTATTTTTGTTCTAGTATATCTTGATGATCATTATTTACTTCTTCCTCGTTGATAGTTGCTTCTTGTTCTACAATTTTATCTGTGTCTTTTTCAGCCTCTGTCTCAAGTTTCAAAGATTCTAGATGCTCGTCATTATTCGATAGGACACCATCTTCGTAAAATGTAACATTTATGCTCTCCACTATCAGTTTTCATCTTATATTATAACATTTATAGGACTTTCTTTTACGTGAGTAATCAACAAAGATACCTTCATCAACACGTGATTCAAACTTACCCAAATTTTGATCTTCTCTTTTGATATAAAATTTGCTTCCAAATATTCTAAAATATTTTACATTAGCTGGTTTTCCTTTCCATAATTCATATGGGGTCTTGTTGAAATTATTTATGAGAAGACTTCGGTTGATAATGAAGACTGCCGTATCAATTGCTTGAACCCAGAATTTTTCATCCAATTTTGAGTCCTTCAACATTGTTCTACCCATTTCCTGTATGGTTCTGTTCTTTCTTTTAGCAACTCCATTTTGCTGAGGTGTTCGTGCTGTTGAAAATTGTCTTTTTATTCCATTTTGGTCACAGTATTGATGAGATAATTTGGAAGTGAACTCTCCACCATTATCTGATCTTAGACACATTATTTTCAAATCAGTTTCATTTTCAACCAACTCCTTGTAGATCTTAAAGCACTCAAATGCTTCAGATTTTTTCTTTAGGAAATTGACGGCTGTCATCCTGGTACAGTCATCTATCATTAACATGAAATATAATTCTCCATTTAAGCCTTTTGTTCTCACGAGACCACATAGATCAGTATGTATCAATTCCAATGGATGTGATGCAAAGTGTTCTTTTGTTTTAAATTGGACTTTTGTCTGCTTGCCGTGCTAACATGCCTCACATAGTGTGTTGGAAGGTTTTGATATTTTTGGCATTTCTCGTACTGCTTCCTTTTTTCTTATCTTGACAATATTTTCAAAGTTTATGTGACCCATTCGTTTGTGCCATAAACAGCTTTCATCTTCTTTAGCTAGTAGACATGCTTTAGTTGCTTCATCTAGAACATATATGTCATTTGGAGCTCGACTTGCTGTAGCCACAATTTTACCATACCTGCCTTTCCTGATTTCACATTTTGTGGAGTTGAATAACATTGTGTGTCCTTGATCACACATTTGTCCAACACTGAGCAGATTGTGATTCATGTTTTCGACCAATAGAACATTCTTGGCTATAACATCTTTGCTTCCGAGAGTGACGGTACCTGGTCCTATAACATTTGAAGATCCATCATTTCCAAAGGATATGGTTCCATCCTTCTTCTCTTTCAAAGATACTAAATCTTATACCTATCTCTAGTCATATGCGTTGACGACAGCTGTCAGCATACCACACATATTTGTTGTTTGAGCCTTGAGGCAGCACAATTGCGAGTCTTCTTCTTCTTCCATGTTCGTTCATTCTGTGGCTTTGAAGATTCTTCTAGAGGATTTTCAAGTCTGCAGTCTCTGGCTATGTGTCCAAAGTTCTGACATTTGTAACATTCCATATTATTTCTTAAATATTCAAATCTATTGATGTTTTGTTGAGCCCTGGGAGGTTCATATTTGAAGGATCTCCAGGAATTGTATTGGTTCCTAGGGTACGTGTGACATTCTACAACTTTATGACCAAATTTTCCACATGAATAACAATAGCCATGAAAAATATGTTGGTACCTGGATGGAAATATTCGTTGAGGAATCATCTTCGAAGGATGTGCTTGTTAATCTTGTCCAATGAAGTCTACATGTATGTCAGATCTCATAGGTTCATTGTATTTTGTTGTAGAAGGTCCTGCTTCTTCTTCTTTGTAATCGAGGCCAGTTTTGTCACTATAAGATAGTTGATTGTTGATGAGTTCTTCCAATGCCCTTGAGCTGTCGGCATAGTTTTGGATAGTTTTTCCCTTCTTCACTTCCTTACGCAGCGAGACTACTTTGGCTTCTAATGCTTCCCTTTATTGGTTGCTTTCTTCCAACTTATTTTGAAGTGACTCTTCAATACATTTGTGTTCTTCAACTTCAATTTTGAGACCTTGAACTTGTTCTTCAAGAGTATTGGAATGGATCTTCTCAGCATTGAGCTCTTTTATAAGCCTGATTGCCTCCTCATAAAATTCTTCTATGGTCAACCCTTCTTCTTCATTTTTTGATACCTCTTGTTTATTGTGCTTGGCCATAAACAATACTTTCTCATTGGCTTCTTCTTTGCTATCACTTTCTTCATCGTATGATGAGCTATCTTCTTTAGAGAGAAAGTTCCTTTTGGATCCTTTCTTTTTGCCTTGCTTGTTGAATTTCTTAAAGCCTTTCTTTCCTTTTGAGTTGCCATCGATTTTGTTCGGACATTTTGCTACGAAATGCCCAACCTCACCACAACCGAAACATATCAATGGAAGTTTACCTTTGAATTTTCCCTTACCAATTTTTAGTTTTATCGTAAAGTAAGCATATTCTTCATTTGAAAGACCTTCTCCATCATCTCACTTTTCTTCACACTTGCAGGTGCAAGTCATTTCAATTGAAGGTCGTTTGTCCTTATTGGTTTTCTTAGATGCAACAAACGCAGTTTCTAGATTTAAAGTACCCTCTTCTTCATCAAGTCTAATTTCATATGCTATGAGAACTCCATGTAATTCCTCTTTGCTAAGTTTGTCCAGATTTGCACTGTATTCTAAGACCGACACCTTTGGGTTGAATCTCCTTGGTAACGTTCTAAGAATATTCCATATAATAGTCTTCTCGTCAACTGGCTCTCCCAATCCTTCTAGAGTATTGGTTATTTCATCAACATATTGGAAGTATGCAGCAATGTTGCAATCTTCTTTCATTCTGAGTTGCTCAAATTTTTCTCTATAGATTTGAAGCTTTGCTTCTTTGACATTTGAGTCACCTGCATATATATTATGAAGCTTGTCCCATACATTTTTGGTGGTTTTACAACCCAACACCTTATGATAAGCAGATTCAATAAGTCCACTGATAATAATATTTTTTTCTTTTGCATCATTTACCAAATTCTTCTTACCTTGTTCATTCGCGGTTGATGTAGATCCATTTTGAAGAGTCTCCCATACTTCGTAACCTTGCACCAAGAGATATACCTCCATTCTTCCTTTCCAGAGTGCATAATTATTTTCATTGAATAGAGGTACACCATTCTTGGTATGCTCCATGACCTCCTTCCAGTTGTTAAACTGCTATTGAAGGAACCAAGCTCTGATTCCAATTGTTGGAAATATTGAGAGGGGGGGTGAATCAGTATTCCTTTCAATTAGAGAATTAGTTAATATTCAATTATGTTTGTAAAATGATAGAAGTAAACAAGAGGAACACAAATGCACACAGTTTTTAAGGTGGAAACCCACTCTAGGACAAAAACCACCTAATGCTTTTCTAATAATTCTTTAATTTTCAACTCCAATTGAAAATAAAGCTCCAAGTTCCTAGAATCTAGAAAAGCATTCTTCTCCAGCTCCCACTAGATGGACGCTCGAACACCCGAGATTCTTCAGTAGTCAACTGAACGGATGCCCCAACACCCAATGAGCTACAACTCACCCTAGCACCACCCTACCACCCTGTAGAAGAATAAAAGAAGAATGGACTCACGTACCAGGGAAAATGGTCCACTTTACAATGATATAGAATGATGTAGAAGAATAAGAACATACAACACCTTCTTCTGACACAATAGGATTAGTGATCCAATACCACCCGAAACTGCCTCTTCAACTCTTGTTAGATAGAAAATAGTACAATTTGTACAATAATGTATTTACAATGACTTAGTACAATGATACCTTTACAATGATTGTATGCAGTGCCACCCACTTGAAGACTTCATGTGATGAAATTCTTGCTGTTGTTATGCACCTTGGTTGCTGCTCTTGTCATGCTACCCTCTACTGCACCTTGCTTTGCTTTGCTTCCCTAGAAATTATGGTCCTTTTCAGCCCTTAACAACACATGATCTAGCTTTTTCTTTGCCTTCTAGGAGCTCGATATTGAAATTGGTGTATCTATGTTATTTCAAATCCCCAATATCTGATTTTTGGTGCTATTGTAGTCCTCTGAGTTGTCTTTCCAATGCCACAGGTCTGACCCAATTTGGTTTCTTCAAGAGAGATTTATATCCAATCTCTCACAATGCCCTAATTATGGATTGTTTCAGC
Organism: Pinus albicaulis; assembly: GCA_034641835.2. Lineage (NCBI taxonomy): Eukaryota > Viridiplantae > Streptophyta > Pinopsida > Pinales > Pinaceae > Pinus > Pinus albicaulis. The sequence continues at coordinate 192,140,037 of CM076581.1, forward strand.
AGAGCTAACTTGTACGATGTGCCACATGTCACTGTTTCTTCATTCGCCTCTGAAATTGATAGAGCGAAAACTACAGTCTGTGCACTATCTACCAGTTTTTACAGAATTCCAATCCGATACTTAGAGAGAGAGAGAGAGTTATGATGATTTTCCCAAGGTCACTTCTTTGAGATGAATTTCAGGAGCCTGCAAAAACACTGACTTCCACAGATCATATCTCCGAAAATGTTGCGCATATTGATCTGAAATTTTCACAGCAGCTTCCTTAGGATTTTGGCTTCACCTCATAATAATTTTAGCTTCTGAACCTTCGTAGAAGAAAATTTAGAGTGAAAATTCCACAATGACCTATTTTAGATGGAGAAATCCCTTGCATGAGGAGGATATGAGGTTCACAATCCATATAAATGTTTAGGTTGAGAGGGGCTTCAAAAAGTGAACATGGGAGGGATTTTAGGAGCTTAAAAAATATTAATTATGACTTTTCAATGACCCATGCCACAACCCCATGGGCTTTTAGCCCATTAACTGGGGGTACAAACTTCAAACATGAATATCTCTCAAACCGTGAAGAATTACATGGCGTGCCATATATCAACGGAAACATCTCGACAAGTAGAAACCATCAAAATCATTATTGACTTAGAATATATTAATTTTGTAGGTCAAAATTCCCATGCAATATTGGGTTAGCCCCTGGCGTTGCTTGGGTTGACATCAATGACAACCGCTAATCACCATTATTATAGTTTGTAATATAATGAAGAAGGGTTTGAAAACGTTAAAAATTTTCATGTGCACTAGTTGATGCCATGATGTGTGTAGATTTTGTTGTGCATTAAAGTAGATGTGTTGTGGCACTTGAGTGTGTTTTCATCAAAGATTATAAGACCAAACCAAGATTCTCACATGCCATGGAAATTAAAAATATGCCTTGTTCACCTAAGAACTACCTATAACTCATATTAGGCTACTAATGTCCAATATCAACTCATCCCACTTAATACGTTACCAAGACAAGGCTCACATCCAACCATCGCAGTAAAATAACTAAGCAACATAGTTTACATCTTGACATGCCATATCACCTGGCACGTCTTAGAATGCCTTGGCACTATGTGGCACGAGTTAGCATTTTGGAGTCCTTAGCACACACTACCACTCCCTGACATGCCCTGGAACTCTAGCATGCCTTGGAATTTCTTAGCATATAACCTTGTCACTCTCTCCTTAGAACACTTGAAACTCACTACCACTCCCTATCACACACTCTTATTCATTCATTTCCAAGAATTTTGAAATATTTCTCCCTTGTGTTTCCATGGCACTCCCTAAAATTCCTTGTCACACATTGAACACCCTGACACTTGGCACATCTTGGCATATCGTCCTTACACTCTAGCATTCCTTGGCACTACCAAGCATACCTTGTCACTCCCACTTTAACACACCTAGACCTCGCTGACACTCCCTGCCACACTCTTATTCATTCATTCCCATGCATTTGAAACTATTTCTCCCTTGTGTTTCCCTGGCACTCCCAAACACTCCCTGGCATGCATTAGCAAACTCAAGCGCTTGGCACATCTTGGCATCTTGATATATTCTAGAATTTGATAGCATGAATTTTCATTCCTTGGCACGCCCTAAAATTCCTTAACTATCATGCAACTACCCTTACATTTTTTGCAACTTGGGAACCCAACCAAATCCTTCCTTCACTACAACAGCTTGACCAAGTTACAGTTACTACAACTAGACTATTCCTTGTTGACCTAAGAAATTCCTATAACTCATATTAGGACACTCATGTTGAATCTTAAATCATACAACTTATCAAGTTACAAAGACAAGGCTCACATCCAATCATGGTCGTAAAACAACTAAGAAAAATAGTTTACATCTTGATTTTCCATAACATCTGGCACGTCTAACAATCCTTGGCACTATGTCGAACGTGTTATCATCCCTTGAATTCCCTAACATGCTTTGGAACTCCCTAAAAAATTGTAACATTCCTTGACACCTAACACACCTAGAACTCATTAACACTCCTCGTCACGCTCTTATTCATTCATCTCCATGCATTTGAAACTAGTGCTCCCTAGTGTTTCCCTGAAACTTAGCCCTAACACACCCTAGAATGCATTGGCACCACATCTTTTCATGCCTTAGCACTTTCCATGTCTTGGGATGCCTAGAATTCCTTGGAACTTTATAGAATGTGTTAGTACTTCTTGACATTCCCTAGAACACATTGGCACTCCCTAGCCATCATGCCCTCATAGATAACATTTTTTTGTGACTTGGGAACCCAACCAAGTCATTGGAAAAAAAATGTTGTGCCCAATCCAAAGTATCTCTTTATCTAAAACTACTTTATCCACACATCTTCACAACCATACGATTTCCTCCTGAAAGTCCTATTATAAACTTCTCCTAAAACACTTCATCCTTGGGACACCTGGAATTCGCTGACAGTCCTTGGAACACACTCTTATTCATTCATTTCCAAGCATTTTGACCTAGTTCTCCCTTGTGTTCCCCTGTCACTCCCTAACACTCCTCAACATGCATTGAAAAATTTTGACATGTGATAGAATTCCTTTTCATTCCTTGGCATGCCCTAGCACTCCTTAGCTAGTATTCTCTCACAACTACCCTTACGTTTTTTTAGACTTAGGAACCCAACCAAGTCCTGCCTCTATTACAAAAGCTTGACCAAGTTACACTTACTCAAAATAGAATATGCCTTGCTCACCTAATAAATTCGTATAACTCATTTTAGGCTAGTAATTTGCAATCTCAACTCATCCCACTTAAAAAGTTACCAAGTCAAGGCTCACATCCAACCGTGGCCATAAAAAAATTAAGAAACATAGTTTACATCTTGACATGTCATAGAACCTGGAATGTCTAACAATACCTTGGCAGTATATGGTGCGTGTTAGCGTCCCATGAATTCCTTGGCATGCTTTGGAACTCCATAGCACACCCTAGCACTCCCTAACATGCCCTGGCACTGCCTAGCATATAACCTTGTCACTCCCTCCTTAACACACTTGAAACTCGCTAACACTCCCTATTACACACTCTTATCAGTTCATTTGCATGCATTTTGAGCTAGTTCTCCCTGTGTTTCCATGGCACTCCCTAACACTTGTTGGCACGCAGTGGAACACCCTGACACTTGGCACATATTTGCATGCCACCCACTCTAGCAGTCCTTGACACTACATAAGACACCTGGTCACTCCCTCCTTAGCACACCTGGAACTCGTTGACACTTCGTTTCCATGAATTTAAAACTAGTGCTCCCTTTTGTTTCCCTGGAAATTAACCCTCGCACTCCCTAGCATGTGTTCATGCCACACCCTGGTACCTAGCACATATTGTCATGCCTTAGCACTTAGCTTGTCTTAGCATGGTTATCATGCTTTGGAACTGTCTAACATGCATTGTTTGGCATGGTTTAAGATTAAAGTTATTTGAGATCAATTATTGAAAAGTAGAAGAGAATTAATAGAGGAATATTTGGCACTTAGAATGCACTAACACTTGGAACTTGGTTATGAGCCTCAGTATTGCAACAATAATGTTGCAACTCCCCAAGGCTACCAACTTTAATTACCAACCCGGGGTTCATACAAATTTAAGAGGTATCGACACTATATGTGCAGCCTAAAATGTGTCCTTATTTTATTGATATGATGTAATGGAGTTAATGTCATGAAATCAAAGCCTAAACTAATTTCAGAAATGGAAGTGTTTCTTTGAAAAGAAATTAATCCTAGGTAAGAAAAACAATTTGTAATTGAAATCCTAAGAGCATGAATTCAAATAAACAGGCCTAATATTATTTGTAATTTTTTTCTTAAGTTGTTTTAATTCTTCCTCAATTGTGGATTTAGATCCTAGGGGTCACGATTCAAGCCAAAGAGAAAAAAACCAAGCTATGGGAGAAAATCTAGTTGAGTTTGCACATGGTACAAGAGTGTTATAGGAAGTTCTATTTTTGCTACATGAAGTTATGTTTTGGAGAAAAATAGCCGAATGACTAAGTAAATCAAATGAAAATGGGAAGGGAAATTTTTTTCTATTAATTATGATGTATTAGGTTTCCATTCCAACTGGAATCACTCCAAAATACCCCTGTTCACATGTGCTAAAAAATAACATAAAATTACTACTCTAAAAACTAGAAATTCAAGAACTAGTGAGCTAGTTAACCTATAAAATTTCTATCCTAATCAAGTGAAAATGAAATGGGGTGAATTTTTTTATTAAATTTAATTTTTTTATGACCTAATCCAAGTGGAATAAAATAAAATGGCACTCATTAACCCATTCTAAAAAATAGCAGACATTTACTACTATTTCGCTACAAAGCATTTCCATAAACCTTATATTCGTGAACTAGCAACCAAATCCAAGTAGCTTAATGATGAATATGACCTTCCAAAGTTATTATAAAGATAAATAATACTTTTGAATCTGTAAAAAACCTACAAAATAACTCACTTCAATCATTTAACTCAATCTTATAGCAAGAAAATAAACAATACTAAATACATAAATATGCAAAACAAAAACAAGAGATTCATGTGAATAAGAAGTGAAAATAATGTAAATAAATTGTGCAAGAGGGCTTTGAGGCTCCTAGGATGGCCAAGCCCAAGGCAACTCAGAGTCCTATGGAAGAAACCAAGCCTTAGAAGCTAAAAATGACACCAATATTCATTATTTGAATTAATCCAAGTACATCCCTGTAAGAAATGAAAATGGAGCTGCAAAAAACAAGTTTTCTCCACAATAAGACTAAATAATACTTGCCCCTAGAGGCCAATTAAAATTGGTACTTATACAAAATGAGGAGGAAGCATTCTCCTTGAAATGAGGAAGCTTTCCCCTCCAAAACCCCTCAAATAGTGGATTTGGTTCCCAACACTAGGAGTTTGCACTAAATGATAAGGAACACATTCCTCGATTTTATCAATCATCAGAGTTCTAGAATATCTTAATAATTTCATGATATTTTGTTAATTTATGCTCCAATATTGATCCTCCTATAGTAGGGGGCAACTCCCTAAATTATCTCCTTCTCAAAATCTTTATAATCTTCCCAATTTTCTCACAATATCATTCAAAAATAAATAATATTAGGCACAAATATGCAATTATCTCTAAACCTTCCTAAGAACATATTAAAGCTTCAAAAACATTATTAAGTGAGTATAGATTTAATATATCCTTTATGTGTCTAAGAAAGGTTAGATGGGTCTTAATTTATGTCTAATTTGGAGGCCCATCACTTGGCACATATTGGCACCTACAATACTACAAAAAAGGACTTTAGGGGCAATTTGGTTTGCGGCTGTCGTACCAAAACCGCCCCTAGAAGTGTTTTTAGGGGTTTAAGGGCCATTTTTGAAACTACCCCCCAAAAGTCATGAAAAATTGAACTTTTTCACGGGGTTTTATAACAACCACTTCTAAAAGTGTTATCTCATGACTTTTGGAGGGCATTTTTAAATTATTGCCCCTAAATATAGTTTTCATGGACGTTTTTTGAAAATTCCGGTGGAAAGTCATGAAAATTGAACTTTGGGGGGGGGGGGGGGGAGTTAAACAAATTCCCATAATTTTTTTTTTTTTTCATGGACGACTTTTAAACCAACCCCTTCCCCAAAAATTCATGAAAAATAAACTTTTTTTGGTGGGGGATTTCTAAAAACTGCCTCTAAAAGTGTTTTCTCATGACTTTTGTTGGGGGGCGGGGGGAAGGTGGAGATTGTTTAAATGACTACCCCAAAATACGTTTTTCATGGAGGTTTTTGGACGAATCCCCTAAAATTCATGAGAATTGAAAATTTGGAGGCGATCATTTAACAACTACCTCTAAAATTTCAAGTCTCACGACTTTGAGCTTCAACATATGTGAGATGATTAATCATAATAAACAATTTATCCTCCTTGATATGTTCCATGTCATTGGCAATGTTATACTAGTGTATATTATTTCTTTGAACCTTTGCATTAAAATATGAAGTGGAAGAATTTATTCCCTTAGGAGATATATCTCTTATCAATGAAGATGAATTTTTATATTGAACTCAATCTTACTACAAGAATTCAATATTAAAGAAATGAAAAATTGTAACACCCTCCTCCCACACTTACCCAAGCTTACTGTTCCACTGAGGTAAATATGTGACAGAGAGTTACTATGATACGATTTAACCTCCTATATCACCTTAAGGAAGTGGAACCGATGAACCAACACTTTACAGACCTCCCTCGGGTGATACAGGACTCCTATAATCTAACCAACCACTCACGGTGCCTAACCCCTGAGTTAACTTAGACTTTTACTAAACTAAACCCCTAGTTTCTCCCATGACAAGGCCTCCATGCGTCTGAAACCATCCAGTCTCTCCCACAGGCCTGCAAGGGAGAGATTGCAGTCTTTTTCAACCAGTTTACTGCCTGAGACCATAGAATTTGTGCCATCTTTTCAAGGCTAGACTCCAGGTCACTGCCTAGAACTTGATGAAACTTTCCAAAACAATAAATGAAATAAAGAAAAATATTCTAACAAAAAACTTGATTAAGGACTTGGCCTAACGAAGCCTAACCATGAGACACATTTTGTAGAACACATTGTGAATATGTAATCTACAACCTATAAATGCATATCTGAACATAAGGGTATGATACTTATCCGTAAATCACCAATAATGCCTAGTTCCTTCTCATAATAGTTGCAATAACATCTATTAGGTCATGCATTCAATAGTCATTCATTTACCAATCAAAACATGTTAAGATCCATAACTAAAATATGTCATGAAACCATGCTTATACGTAGAATATAACCAAAATAATATCAAAGATAGAAAAACCATTAAAGCCACATAATAATAAGTACATTTACACATAGAAAAAAAAGGAAAAGAACTATTGTAATGTATCCAAATCCAACCAAGTCAGGGACTTCCATGTACCACCAGACCATAGATTGGGTTGAACCAAATATTTCTTTCATCCAAACAACCTTGTGCCATATCCAATCATGAATGTAGGATCTCATGGAATAACCAATGAAACCAAACTAGGGCTCCCAAAGGACAAACCACCTCGACCCTCAACCATTGATTCTACCTCACTGTCGGACATCACTAACCATCACCAGATCAGTCTCTATGCAAGCTATATAGGGCTCTAGAGTGTTTTTTCCAACTCAGCTTCCAGGACTAGTAACTCAATCCACAGTTGTCACCGGGCTCTAGAGTGTTTTTCCAACCAAGGCTTCCAGGACTAGTAACTCAACCCATCAAGGGATCCAGCATGTTTTTCTAACCAAGGCTTCCACGACTAGTAACTCAAACCATCGAGGGCTCTAGACTGTTTGTCCAACCAAGGCTTCCAAGACTAGTAACTCAACCCAAGTTGTTACATGGCTTCCAAAGAATTCGTCCAACCAATGCTCCAAGAAATCATAACTCAACCCACAACCATAAGGAAAATGAGACCCAACCAGAAAACAAAATTTAAAACCCACAATGACATGGTTATCTAGGAAATGGAAAGGATAGGAAAAACCATTATCAATATAGGAAATCTTCCATGCCAATGACAAATCATAACCTAGAAAACATATGCATGTACCATGCATGCCAAAAATAGCAAGGAAACCATACATGAAACTCGATACTTGTAAAGTAATCCAGCTATAGTTGTTGATCTTGTTGTCCTCTTATGCTTTCCTTCACTTCCTTTTCCTTCTTGCTCCAAATCCAAGGTATGCCACAATGCTCCAAGAGTGCTCCAAGAAAACTCTAAGTGTGCAAGAGTATGAGAGAGAGAATAGAAGAGAGAGACATAAGTGAACTGAATATTGGCATCATGATGCATGTGTTGTCCTTAATGACAACCCACTTGTAAAATACCAAGTATATGGTTTCTGGATAAGCTCAGAGGTGACAATGTGATGAAACAAAATGACAGAATGTTGGGATACAGGTTTTGTAGATCAGAATCAGAAGATGGATAAAGATACATAATTGAAGAACCATATGCGAGTTAGTAAAGGAAAAGTTGCGTATACGTGCAGGTACAAAGAAGAAAATTCGTGTATGTGCTAGCACACTAATTTTATAATACCAGGGGTCTTTACGATGGTATTAGCCCACAATATTGAGCGCAGTAATGGTTATTTGATCCCCTCCAAGAATACCATCGAAACTTGTGTGGTTTTGGCTCATGGTATTAGCTAAGGCTCAAAATATATAAGTAGGTGATGATCATAATGCTCAGTGTGCATGAGTATGTGAATTGAATGAATAGTTCAATCTGAAGTATATCTGCATGGAATGGGCTATAATCAATAGATAGATTTGATATAATGATGCATTCATGAATACAATGATGGATCAGGATCTCTAGACCAGAATTGACTATGTATTTGCATGATCTTTTTATGAGTTGTGTAGATCTATGGTGTGGCACATGTTTGTTGTAGTGAAGGGTATGATCTGAGTAAGTTTGTAGTTTTGAAGTGTTGCGCAGTCCTGAATTATTTACAGATATATATGCAGGTTCGGCACGAGGAAGGTGTGCATACATGCGGTTTCGGTTATGCAGAGGCGCGTATATATTCAGTAAAAATACTAAGATCTATATGCAGTTTGGTTACAGGATAAGCATGTACATACACAAATATGCCTTCTAGAAGGCGCCTATGCAAGCCAATTTTTTTTTGAAGAATGCTGAAGAAAATGTATGATCAGTTTTGTTGTGCTTCTGTTGTCTATCAATGATTTCTTCATATAGATCTGGGTTGTTTGAGTATTGATTATGCTGCTAGTTGATTGTGATTAAATATCAGTGATTGGTTGATTGAAAAATTATTGATGTTGCTAACTGTATGAGGTCCCTGTAAAACTGAAAAAATATGTTAGAATATATATAATCAATTCTGAGTCTGATTCAGAATTCTAAACTTAATATATTGAGATCTATACACAAGTTTCTCTATAGAAAAGCATGTATACACGTAGGTTTCCGTAAGTAAAGTAGAGTATACATGTTTTCTTGTGAATGATCAGGGTTGCAATTGATTCAGAAGTCTGGGTTCAATTATGTGTTCTAGTTATAGTGATCTCACTGTTATGTTTTAATTGGGTTGATGCTTACTTTATTTGATCTACAAATTGCGATGTGTTAAAGCTATTGGATCCAATGTGAAAATTTATGAAACATGGTCCACAATGGTGCTAAGGGTTGGAGCCTTCAGTATGGAAGTAGAAGCTTCCTGCCAGTAGCAGCTGGTGATCAGATCAGGGGGTTGTATCTCCCTTACATTGGTGGATGGTAAACGAGATTAGGGGGTTGGAGCTCCATTCTAGTACCAGTTGGAGAACGATTGAAGGTTGATGCCTTCTGTAGGTGGGTGCTTGCATAATGGTATGAGTTCGTGCTAGTACAAGATTGTAAGCAGTTTTCTATATAATAAATATTGAAGACAGAGACGAAAACAATGGTGGTTTTCTCCCACATTGGGTTTCCACCTTAAATCCTGGTGTTCATGTGTTTTTATTATGTGTTATGATTTATTCTATTCTTAATGCACATGTTTACTTCTTAATATATGTCTGATGAATAATTAATTCACTGTTCTAAGTAAAGTTCTAAATATTTATCTGAATTATAAGTTGATTGGTCATACACTAGTTTCCTGAATGAAAGTCATGTATATACGCTGGTTGGCCTGAGTACATTTGCATATATAATTTAGTAAAGAATAGAAAAGTATTGTGTAAGTTTTAAATAATGATTCACCCCCCACCCCCCCTCTCAATATTTTTCCCAACAATTGGTATCAGGGTAGGTCCTTCTGAAGAAGCTTGATTGCTTGAAGGAAGATCTACCAAGATGAGCGATCAAGATGGAACAACATCTATCATACCACCACTCTTCAATGGAAACAATTTAATCTTTTGGAAGACGAGAACAAGATCCTATCTTTAGTATCTTGAAGCATATTTTTGGGCAATTGTTGAAGGAGGTTACCAATATCCAACCGCAGTTCCTACAGATCTAGCAACAAAGTAAACCTATGAAACCAAGGCGAAAGTTGTCAATGCATTATTGGGAAGCCTGAATGAATCAGAATTTATCAAAGTTATGCAGTTAGATACAACAAAGGAAATATGGGACAAAATCATTCTAAGCTATGAAGGTGATGCCAAGGTAAAAAGTGCTAAACTCCAAACTCTCATAATTCAATATGAAAATATCAGAATGCATAATAATGAAAGTATTGCTAGTTTCTTTCTACGTCTAGATGAGATCATAAAACATATGAGAAATCTAGGTGAAGACATAAAATACACAAGTTTAGTAGAGAAAATATTAAGATATCTAACTCCTAAATTCGAGTCAAAAGTGTCTTCCATTGAAGAGAAGCAAGATATGCAAACTCATATTGTTGTTCAACTTCATGGGATCATGACTTATTTTGAAATGAGAAAAGGATGTCTGTCTCAAGTCAGAGAAGTCACATTTAAAGCTACTGCAAAAGTGAGAGGATATAGAAAAAGGTAATAAGAGACGATTTGACAATAAGAAAAGTTATTATACTCATGAAGATAGTGATGGCTTGTCAAATAGTGAAGAAGGAGAATGTGATCAAGAGTTTAAATTACTCATGGCATTTGAAAAATACTAATGATTCTAAATATAATTTTATGGATTCTTTAGAAGAAAATGTTTTCTTTGAAGAAATCACTCAGCTCAAAATATGCTTGGAATAAAACAAAATAGCCATAGAAACAATAAAGAATCAACTCATAGAAAAAGAGAAGCATAATAAGAAGTTATAATGGAAAATAGTAAGCATAAGAAAGAAACCTGAGAAAGTAAAAACTCTAAATCTCAGATGTGCTAAAGGAAAGAGAGAGATGAAAGGGCTGATCAGTTTTTGAAATTTTTTATTAATTTACTTAGCTATTTATTTTAGTTTTTTCAAAAATTTTATTTATTTTATTTCTAATTTAATAATGACCAATTTGAAATTATTATTATTATTTTTTAAATAATTATTTATTAGCTTTCCTACCTTATTTAAAATCAATTTTATTAAAACTTTTATTTATTATTATTTTATTAAAAATTTTCAATTGTATTAATACTAAATATAAGAGTTATTAATAAATAAAGATGGTTGTTACTAAAAATAAGGGACAATATTAGGGTTATTTTAATAAATATATTTAAGATGGTAAGTAAAGGGAAGCCCTACATTATAATGGGAAACTATAAATGATCCTAAATATTTGAGATAATGTGTAGTTTATTACTATTATTAGTATTAGAAGGGTTTATTAATTATGTAATGTAGCCTATCTAATATTCTATATTATATTTGAAGCAGAGAAAAAGGGGTAAAGGCAGGATGAGAAGGTTTAAATATTTAAAAAGAGAGGTTTAGAAAGGTGTCAGGTTAGTGGGAGGAAAGGTGCCAGGAATTGATATAGGAGGGAAAGAAGAAAGGAAGATGGAAGGCAGGGGGAAGGTATGAGGGGAGGAGTATATGAATGGGATATGCCCGGAAAGCGTGCAAGGACAATGACGAGTGGGAGGATGGAAAAGGTGTCGAAAACCAATATAGGGGTGGGGGCAAGTTTAATTGTGGGAAAGAATGTGAATCCAATTCCTGCTAATCTCTAAGTCTCCATCTCTATTGAAGTTGTGAGGGTGTTTAATGATTTCCAGGGCTTCATGCATTTTACTCTTAAAATGATGCTTCTCATTGGTAATGACCACTGCATCTTCAAGGCATATATGGTGATGTGTATTATTAGAGTGCTATGCTAAAGCCGAGGTTTTGGTTCTTCCCAGTCTGATGTCCGCACCATGTTCTTTAAACCCTATTTTAAAGGTCCTTCTTGTTTCCCCAATATAGCAATCTTTGCATGAACAATTAATTTTGTAAACCCCTTTTTGTTGGAGGTGGTCAAGGTCATATTTGATTGATTTCATCCTATGTCTGATGGTCATTAGAGGCTTGAAGGATGCTCTAATGTATTTATTGGCTAGAACTTTGGCCATCTTGTCTGCGACGCCTTGGATATAGGGGAGATATGATTTTGTTGTTGCGAAATTATCAATTGAAATTCTTTTATTTCTGGATCTAGCTCTTTGAATAGCTCTGTTGATGTCTTTATTATTGTATCCCAAGTTCACGAATTATCTTCTTAGATGTTCTATTTCTTCCTCAATATGAGTATCGCCTGATATTCTAAAAGCTCTTGTAAAAAGATTCAATAGAACCCCCATCTTATGGGCATGGTAGTGGTGTGAATCATCATGTAGGTAATTGTCAGTATGCAATTTCTTCCTGAACACTTTGTGCCCAAGGGTTCCATCTTCATTTCTTGAGAGGAAAATTTAAAGGAAAGGGATACGGTTGTTTACCTCACCTTCCATTTTAAATTGTATATCTTTGGAAATGCTATTAAGGTGGTCCAGGAAGCTTTTTAATTCCTCATAGCCATGTGGCCAATTGACATTGGTGTCATCCACGAACCTAATCCAAAATTTAGGTTTCAATGGGTAGGAGTCAAGAGCTTTCTTTTCAAATTTTTCCATGAAGATTTTGGCCACTATGGGGGACAACAAAGATCCCATAGCAACTCTAGATGTTGGTTCAAATATTTCTCCTTGGAAGGTGAAGAAGGTGGAGTGGAGACAAATCTCAGCGAGCTTAGCAGTCTGGGGGTCCGCGACTTCTTTTACTACTTGAACTGCTTCATCAAGAGGGATTTTAGTAAAGAGTTGTACAACATCAAAGCTCACAATTTTCTTCGAGATCCAACTTGGATTTTTTAATAAAGTCAACATAATGGTTGGAGTCTTTAATGAATGAGCCAATTTTTCCGACCAGAGGGGTGAGGGTGCTTGCCACAAATTTGGCTAATTCATATGTTGGAGCTCCGATAGTATTGAAAATGGGTCTCAGAGGAGCACCAGTCTTATGGATCTTGGGGGCACCATAAATGCGGGGCATGATCTCACCCTCTGGGTATAGGCGCTTTTTTATTTTATCATCAAGATTAGACTCCTTAATTGCTTTTTTGACATTTTTTATGACTTTGGAAATGGGGTTTTCCTTGAGTTTCTTATATCTGCCACTATTGTGAAGGTGATATCTCATTTTATTGACATACTCTTCTTTTTCCATAACCACTGTAGCCCCCCCTTTATCTACTTTTAAGATGACAATCTTCTCATTACCTCTTAAGTTTTTTAAGGCACTTTATTTCTCTTTACTTAAATTTCTCTTAGGTAGTTTGGCTTTATTCAAAATGACGACACACTCTTGTCTCATGAGTTCTTTGTCTTATTCATTAAGAGGTTTAATGATGTCCTCAATATTGAAAATGATTTCTTCTTTTGGAATACGACTTGGAGCTACGGAAAAATTGAGTCCGTTGCTCAAAACCTCCATTTCTATATTATTTAATTCATGAGAAGAGATATTTACTACTTTTTTTATTTTTTTTGTTGATGGGAGGTATGTTAATGGGGTTTCTTCGTTGTGGTACTTCATTATATATGCTTTCTGTTACTATATTTTTTATAATGTAATCATGCTCCATAGAACCACACCTTGTTGTCGTGGGCAGAACACATGAATCATCCTTTGTTGACTCATCCCTCTTGCTATCTTTAGACCCGTCATACATGCTGCCATTTACTGCAATCCTATCATTCTGATCCATCTTCGAGGTTACGTTACTGCATAGAACTGATGAATCTGTGCAAGGGTTAATGTTACTCGAATCATCATGATTTACGCATGGGGCAATGTTACTGCACATAATTGCTGATTCATTGATTAATTTAATATTACTGTGCAATTTTTCCTGCCCTCCAGTGTTAACTGAAACACTGTTGGAGGAATCCACATGGGTTAGGGACTCCGTGTTTTCAGTCGGGGAATTCTATGTAACTATAAGAGTAAGGGATTTTTCATTTTTGGGCACTGCAGAGGGGACCAGGTTTTGGATAGTGGAGGGAGAGTTCATCTGATAAGTCACGGTGTTGCTAGACTGCAGATCTATGAGAGAATGCCCTTGTCTCCATTTAATTTTTAATATTACTTTCTCCAGCTTCCTATTCTGCTTATTCCGCACTTGGGTACCTTCTTTGTCTATCTTGAGTGTAGTTGCGACATCGATTGTGGACCAGAGGTCCCTGTGGATGACAAGAGCCAATTTTAGATGAATTTTATAAGCTTTCGTAGATAGATGATATAACCAAAATCTCGTTCTATGAAAAATAATAATAATAATTTTAAATGGGTCATTATTAAATTAGAAATAAAATAAATAAAATTTTTGAAAAAACTAAAATAAATAGCTAAGTAAATTAATAAAAAATTTCAAAAACTGGTCGGCCCTTTCATCTCTCTCTTTCCACTCTTTATTGACCCTGTTATTTTCTCTTCAAAGCTGGTTGTCCCGAAGATGAGTCTTTATTTAGACTTGGAACGTAGACTAAAAATGATGATTGTGGATGTTCCCAACATTTGGAGATGGAGAGCGCTCGCGTTTTTTCCCTTGCCCTAGGGTTTCAGACCCCAAACATTGTCGCCGCTCGCTGGATCGCACCGACCTGGTGGTGCAGCCATGGATTTGAATGCAGGGAGGCATCTGCGGGGAGAAGGCATGGGTTTCTACTCATTTGTAGCCATGTGAAGGATACGATGATACCTGGAGTTTGGAGGTGATTTCCCGCGGTAGTTTTTACTTGGGCCCCCTACAGACATGCCAGGCAAATGGACTGTGCAAGACATTGCCCATTAGACTATGTGCCATGGCAGGAATGGTGGTCGATGCAGAGAACGTGGGTAGAGTTCCTCGGCGCATTGGCTCCTCAGCAAGGGACAGTCGTGACTGCCATCGCTTTATGGCTTTCCAACTGCGCGGTGGCAAGATGGAGCGATCTGGCCTTTACCTCATTGGGCCGCCGGCTCATTTTTCTCCACGACTTTGCCTGCAGATTCTTGCCTTTAGCTACCGCCGCTCTGGGCTTCCACATGTAGAAGCAATATCACCGGGATCTGGAGCTAGCTCTGAAGCCCTGCAAACTCACCGATTCAACTTTGATTCCTCACTCAGGCAGCCGGGATCCTTCTCATCTCCAGCCAGGGACTTTTCAGATTCAAATTATTCTTCTGACAGGAAAAACCCTGTTCCTTGGGGTCCAGCCCTCTTTCTCAGTGCGCCATCTCTCAAAGATACTGGAACAGAGGCTAGGGATCCCTTCTTCCCTTTTGCAGCTCCTCTTCGCAGGTAAGCAGCTTGATAACAATCTTCCTCTTTCCTTTTATAATATGACAGAAATGCCACAGTGATCCTATCACTTCAGCTAAGGGGAGGTGCAGTTGGGAAATCCTCTGCCTCCAAAGGTTTTTCCTACAAAGATGCGGTTCATGCACAGCCTACCAAGAAGTCTGCCCAAACTGCTGAGGCTCCCAAACCTTTCTTGGTGGAAAAAATGGAGGAAACCCCTGCCATTGAAATCACTCATCCATCTCTGGATGATCAATACCAGTCATTTGCAGAAACTTCCATCATTTGCATATTTAATGGAATATGGCCCCGTTCTGCCGATCTATACCAGTGGATCCACTCCAATTGGACCAACAACAACAAAGTCTTCTTTTGCTCGAAAGGCTTCTTTATTGTAGTCTTTTCCTTCAATGAAGATTACCAGAAAGCCTTAACGAGAGGCCCCTGGTTCTAGGGATCAACTGGACTTTTCCTCACCCCCTGGTTCCCAGACTTCGACCCCTCCACCGCTTTCATCTCCAAGCTTCCTATCTGGGTCAGGCTTCCAAATATCCCTGCTCATCTATGGAATTTTGTGGTTTTTCAAGGAATCGGGGACACCTTAGGCTGCTTCCTGGCAACAGATACTTCAAGGGGGGAGAAAGGATTATATACCTTTGGCAGAATTTGCGTGGAAATTGACATTAGCAAAGGGCTGCCAGATTAGATCATCCTCAAAGTTGGGGACTTCCATTGGATCCAAAATTTGGACTATGAGAACAAAGCCTTCAGGTGTCACCATTGCCATCAGACGGGGCATCTCCAGAACACATGTGCATCGTTCTTAGACAAAAATAAGAATATGAATCACAAATCCAAATCCAAGAGTTAGAAACCTTGTGATAGACCCCCAATGGATGACATAGAGTCCTCTAGCTCTGATGAGGAGGATATTGAAGTGGAAGAGGAGAATTTGGAGCATCCGAAGGACTCACCCTCAGCTCGCCTCGAGGATCCTTCTGCGCCTCTGATCTCGCAGAAATGCTCTCATGAGTCTTCTTCGTCTGATTCAGACAAAGAGACTCCTCCTTTAGCACATAACAGTCTGCAAGTAGTTTCGGTCCAGCCAGATCAAAATGGTTGGGTCAAAGTCAGTAAAAAGAAATCGAAAAAATGTCGATTGGGAGACTCTGCCCATGCTGGGTAGATTCCTTAGTCTAGCTCGTTCTTTTCTGTTCTCTCTGTTATCTTTTGCTGATGCCTTATGGGACCAAGGTTGACAATATGTCATTTCCGGCTCCCTTGCTCTCTAGCTTCGCTTCTCTGAAAGCTTTGATTGTAACATATGTCTTTTCTTAATAGAATTAGTCTTATTTAGAAAAGAAAAAAAAAAAATGATGACTGTGGATATTCCAAGTGTTACATTTGAAAAACTACCCCACAGAAACCTCTAATCTAGCATGTGCTAAAAGATATGAAACCTTTGATGAAATTATCAAGGTTCAATGCTATCCTCTTATAAAGGTAGGTCTTGGATACATTGGTGAATCTTCATAGATAGAAAATTCCTCAGCCACAACCAAAAGCTATATAAATGCAGCAAAAGCCAATCATCAAAGTTTCAACACTCAACAGAAGAACAAATACAATTCGTAGGTAAATCATGTTCGTTCTAATTCAAGGATGAATAATAATAGAAGCATCATTCAAAATGTAAATAACACTAGAAGGTTCTATGATCACATAAAATTCTTCTTTAATAAACAATGTTTCTCATGTCATAATTTTGGTCACAAAGCTGCTCAATGTGTTGCATATAAAATCATCATGACTAGAGAAGCAAGAAAACAAATAAATGAGACAGGAATCAAGAAGAATACTTATAACAATTTCTCTCCTCTTTAATATGAAATAGAATGTTCGTTTTGCAATAAATTTGGACACGAGGAATTTGAATACAAGAGAAAACTACAACAAAAGAAAAAATATCAACAAATTCTAAGGTATGGAAAAATAAGGACTTACAATTCGAAAGTTGTAGCATATCTTTTTTTTGTAGACAGAGAAGAAAATCAATGGTACATTGATAGCGGATGTTCAAAAGAAATGAAAGGCGATAAAGATAAACTCATTTCATACAATGCATTAGAAAAAGAAAAGAATGTCAGTTTTGGAAATGACTTTCCTGTTGTCGTTAAGGGTAAAGAATCTATTTTTCTAAAAGAAAAGGTTAAAGTTGGTAATGCTATGTATGTTAATGGATTAAAGAGTAACTTTTTGAGTGTTAGCCAAATGTGTGACTAGGTAAATGAAGTATTCTTCCGATCAAAAGAAAGTGTGGTTCGTGAACTTGACACATGAAAGACCATAATAAAAGGAACAAGAACACCAAGAAATCTGTATATATTGAAAGGTGGCCAAGAATAATGTTATCTAGGAAAAGCTGCAGAAAACTAGTTATGGCACAAAAGGTTGGGACATCTGATCTTTTCTCAAAAAAGAAAATAAAGCAGGCTCAAAGATATTCGTGATATACCAAACATCACCCTACTAGAAAGTACCATATGTAAGTCATGTTAATTCGGTAAGCAAACCAGAGTTCAATTTAATGCCAAAGAAAGATCAGTAAGTAAGCCTCTTGAAATTATACATATTGATTTGTTTGGACCTGTAAAGAAAAAGTCACCTCGTGGAAAAAAATACTATATCTTATTCATTGACGAATTTTCTAGATTGTGTTGGATCGGTTTATTGAAACACAAAGATGAAGAATTTGATAAATTTAAGGTATTCAAAGCATTAGTTGAAAATGAATTAGATCTAAAAATAAAATGTCTCAGATCTGACCAAGGAGGAGAATATGTATCAGATGAATTCTTTGATTTTTTTGAACAATATGGCATATAAATACAAATTTCTGTAGCTGGAACTCCTCAAAGAAATGGTGTGGTATAAATAATGAATATAATAGTTCAACAAATGGCTCGTGCTATGCTTGATGAGTCTGGAACTCCTGACACCTTTTGGGGTGAAGTTGCACATACCACAATAAATATTTTCAACAAGGCCCATGTTCATGTGAATAGTGATAAAACTCACTATGAACTCTGGTATGGTAAGCCTCCCAATGTGAAGCATTTTAGAGTCTTTGGAAGAAAATGTTTCATAAAAAATAATGATGAAAAACTCGATAAGTTTGAAACTAGAGTAGATGAAGGAATACTTCTTGGTTACTCTTCTAGAAGTAAAGGATACAAATGCTACAATAAGAGACTTCTAAAAATTGTTGAATGTATTGATGTTGTGATTGATGAATCATGCATAGCTCCCAAAAAGGAAACAACAACAAAAGAGGAGGATGATGATGATGAATTCTTTCACACATCAAATCACAATGATATAGAAGAAGAAACCAATGAAGCATCAAAATAAGACACATCAAATAAATAAAAGGCTCCATCCAGGTATGTTCAAACAAATCATCCAGAATCTCAAATTATGGGACAAAAGGAATCTGGGGTACAAACAAGAAGAAGACTTGTTGGATCTCCTAGTTATCTAGCATTATTTTTTTTTTGTAAATAAGACTAATTCTATTATAAAAGCGTATGGTACAAGATGGAGTTACAAAAATGATAGGCTAAAAAGCAGAGGATCCGGAAATGATGAAATATCAACCTCAACCTCGAAAGTAACCAAGAGAGAAACAAAGAGAGCCAAGAAGATAAACAAGGGAGCCATACGAATCAGACACAGGATTCTACCCAGAGTGGGTTGAATCCTCTGTACAACATTTCTTTACTTTCTTTTTTGTAACTTTGACCTAGATGTCATGGGGTGGCTGGGCTAGAACCACTTGAATATTGTTGTTAACTAAAGGAGTAGTCTCCTTATTCGAGTTTGAGGAGGAGGTATCATTTCTGAACACTCAAAGAAATGTTGGGCCCTACAGGGTCCACCGAGATCATTTATTTCTCCTGCTTTGCACCCTCCTCATCTACTTCAGTCTCTTCTTCATCTGAGCTGAAGGATTCAATGTCATCCATGGGAGGTGGTGCACAGGGTTTCCAACTTTTAGAGTTTGAATTGTGATTTATTTTCTTCTTCTAGGTAGGGAACATGGTGCAGGAGTTATGAAGATGCCCTGTTTGGGGGCAATGACGACATCGAAAGGCAGTGTTCTTGTAGTCCAAGGTCTGTGTCCAGTGGAAGTCACCGATTTTGAGGTTGATTTGATCGGGCATGCCTTTAATTATGTCTATTTCAACACATATTTTTCCATAGTTGTATATGCTTGTCTCCCCCTTGCAGGAATCCGTTGCCAGAAAGCATCCAAGGGTGTTTCCAAATCCTTGAAAGAAAAATAAGTGCCATAGAGGGGTAGGTAAATTTGGAAGCCTGACCCAAATGGGAAGTTTGGTGATGATTTTTGTTGAAGGGTCGAAGTCTGGGAACCATGGTGTGAGTAATAGCCCTATTTTTCCACAAAACCATGAACCTCCTGTTAGGGATTTTTGATATTCTTCATTAAAAGAAAACATAACTCTAAAGAAATCCTTCGAGCATAAGATAACCTTGTTGTTATTGGTCCAAGTGGAATTAATCCATTTGTAAAGGTCTGTTGAGCGAGGCCATAATCCATCAAATATGCAAATGATGGCCAATTATCTAGCATTATTATCCACCATTAAACCATAAAATGTAAATCAAGCTAGTAAAGATGAATGTTGGATCAAGGACATGGATGAAGAAATTGATCAAATTGAAAAGAACAATACTTAGAAATTGGTTTTGAGGCTTCTTGACAAAAATTTTATTGGGACAAAATGGATATTCAAAAATAAGTTAAATGAAAATGGAGATGTAATTAGAAAAAAATATATACTTGTTTGTAAAGGTTATACTCAACAAGAAGGGATATACTTTGAAGAAACATTTTCACCAATAGCCGGAATTGAAGCCATAAGAATATTTCTTGCATTTTCAAGTTTTGAACATTTCAAAGTTTATCAAATGGATGTAAAATATGCTTTCCTTAATGAAGACCTGGAAGAAGAAGTATATATAGAACATCGAGAAGGATTCATTTTGGGGAATGATGAAAAACTTGTTTGCAAACTCAAAAAGGATCTGTATGGGCTAAAACAAGATCCATGGGCATGGTATTATCGTCTTGAAAAATATCTTCAACAACAAGGTTTCAAAAAAGGATATGTAGACAATAACCTGTACACAAAAACTGAGGATGACAAACTGGTAATTATTGTTGTTTATGTTGATGACATAATTTTTGGGAGTAGTGAAGAATCCATGAGTCAAAAAATTTCTTCTGTTAGGAAGCAATAATTTGAAATGTCTTTACTTGAGGAACTAACATATTTTCTTGGTTTACAAATGCAACAAGCAAAATATGGCATTTTATCTCACAAAAAAAATATCTCAAGAAGATTATGAAGAAGTATGGGATGGAATACTGCAAACATATGTGTACTTCAATGATAACATGATGTAACCTTAGTTCTCATGATTATTCTCACATGGTAAACCAACCAGAGTATAGATCTATGATTTGGATTCCGCTTTATCTAACAGGTACTAGACCCGATATCATGCATGTAGTTGGGATTGTTGGACCTTTCCAAGCCAATCCAAAGGAATCACATCTTCAGGCAATAAAGAGAATATTCAAATATCTCCAAGGAACTCAAGACTTTGTTCGATGGTATCCCAAAATTTTTTATCTTACCCTTCATGCTTAAATAGATGTTGACTGGGCTAGAAATGTTGATGACTAGAAAAGCACTAGTGGAGGTGCATTTTATATGGGGCCTCGATTAGTATCCTAGTTCAACAAGAAAAAAATTTCTATTGCTTTATCTACAAAAGAAGTAGAATATGTGGCTGCTCAATCATGTTGCACACAACTTCTATGGATGATGCATACATTACAAGATATTCAAATTAAATTTTCTCCACCCATATCCATCCTATGTGATAATACAAGTGCTATTGGTATCTCAAAAATCCTGTTATGCACTCCAAAACCAAGCATATTCCCATTAAGTATCACTTTTTACGAGAACAAGTTCTGAAAAAAAAAGGTTAAATTGGAGCATGTTCCCTCCAAATAACAAGTTGTTGACATATTTACTAAACCTCTTCCCATAGAAGCATTTGATTATCTCAGACAGAAACCTCTTCTACAATTTATCATCAATATGTGGAAATAGAAAGCAGTCGCATGCGCTCATTAAAACATAATCAAGCACACATATCAACACAGTATGTAATGGGGAAAGCTTATAGCTGAAAACCCCCAGCTATTTTGTATATTATAATGGAAGAGAACATGTAACAATACATAGCATAATACTCCTCACAAGTACTCAGTACTATCTCCAAAATTTACACACAAACTAGCTTAGTTTTGAACAAGTCACGGGTTCAAAACTCCTCCACTGTTTGCCTGCCTCTACTGTGCAATCCAAAAGGATTATGGATGAGATCCAAGTTCGAATCCCCCTAGCTCCAACTGCGCAATTCTCATTGGAAATCTCTTCCAATGCTTGTGCAAATCTCATGCACAACTAATGTCACAACTAATAGCAAACCGGCTCTTTCACCTATCTCTTCCACTGGTCTCCACTAAACTGTCCATGCACTGGTGTTAACTGATGTGTTCTTTAGTTGAATAATGAGTTAATAATTAGTGAATTAATTAATAATTAATTCACACCACTCATCTCTAGTGTATTAGCCAGTTAAACTAAATACAACTAGTTCAACTAAGTTAACCCGAACACAACTCCATCAACTCCTCAATCAACTCCACCAAAACTCTGCCACATGAGTCTAACTGAAGTCAACCATGCAATAGCTCAACCAAACCCCTAGGAATAGTGTAATTCCTTTGTCAGCTGCATGGGCCACATCCGTAGCTCAAACTGAAGTGCGCCAAGAGAATAAGATAATGTTTATAGTCCAAATATTATTAAGAGCTAATAATATTTGACTGTTATATTTTTAGCTCGACAGTCTAAAAATAGAAACTGCCCAATGTCTAAAAATAGAGGTCCATCTATTTTTACCAACTCGACCAATCATCCATAAATAGCATCCTGCAACTCATAGACCATGATCCATATGTCTAAAAATAGACTTTGCGCCAAAAATAGCATGCGGGCCCACTTAGTGAAGGCGACTTCATTTCACTAAGCTCCATCATCTTGTTGCATTTTCAACACTCCCTCTCAACAAGATATGGATTATCTGCAACCCCTATCCTGCCTCTGTGGAATTCGAACTTGCTCCTGGTGAGCACCTTCGTCAAGATGTCGGCATCCTGATCCCCCGTGGGAACATATGAAAGCATCATGATTCTCCGCTGAACACAATCTCTGATATGATGGTACCTGATGTCGATGTGTTTGGATCTATCATGAAATACTGGATTAGCCGAGAGTTTAATGCAACTCTGGTTATCACAATAAATCACAGTAGGCTCCAAGTGTGACCCGAACAACCCGACCAGAATCTTCCTCATCCAAATAGCCTCGCATGCAGCCAAGTTTGCTGCCATATACTCGGCCTCCACAGAACTGAGTGCCACGGATCTCTGCTTCCTGCTGTACCAGGAAAATGCTATCGACCTGATACTGAAGATCCCTCCAGATGTTATCTTTCGGTC
The DNA here is from genome assembly GCA_034641835.2 of Pinus albicaulis. Lineage (NCBI taxonomy): Eukaryota > Viridiplantae > Streptophyta > Pinopsida > Pinales > Pinaceae > Pinus > Pinus albicaulis. The sequence goes on from CM076581.1 coordinate 192,163,062, forward strand.
CGTTGGGCTCCCTGCCCAATCTGCATCCGTGAAGCCACATAGCTTCACCTCATCCTCCTGTCTGTACCACAGACCATATCCCGATGTGCCTCTAAGATAACACAATACATGCTTGCCTGCCTTCCAGAAGAGCTTGGTAGGCTTAACCATAGCTTGCGAAAGCTGGTTAACAGCATAGCATATATCGGGTCGTGTATTGACCAGATACATAAGCGACCCCACCAACTGTCGATAGACAGTGGCATCCACTACCTCCGCTGAAGTAGCAACCTCCTTCCTCCAACCACCAGGAAGAGGAGTGTCAACAGGCTTGCAGCCTTGCATGTTGAACCTCTCCAGAATCTCCCGGGCATACTTGCCCTGAGAAACAAACAGTCCTCCGCTGCGCTGCCAAATCTCCAATCCCAGGAAATAATGAAGGATGCCCAAGTCCTTCATCTCAAACTCTCGTGCAAGATCCTCCTTGCATGAAAGTATCAACGGCTCATCGCCAGTCAAAATCAGATCATCTACATACAGTACGATGATCAACAGCTTCCCCTCCACCACAATCTGGTACAGGTTTGGATCCGCCTCACTCTTGGAGAATCCAAGCCCGGTGAAGTAGCTGTCTATTCGAGTGTACCAAGCACGAGGTGCCTGCTTCAGCCCGTACAGTGCTCTCTTGAGTCGGCACACATGCGACTCACTGCTGAAGATCTCAAAACCTTCAGGCTGCTCTATGTACACCTCTTCCTCAATAACTCCATTGAGGAACGCAGTCTTCACATCCATCTGATGAATGTGCCACCCCATCTGCGCTGAGAGAGCAAGGATCGTCCGTATGGAAGAGTACCTTACGACAGGTGCAAAGGTCTCCTCATAGTCAATCCCCTCGATCTGTGAAAAGCCATGGGCGACAAATCTTGCTATGCTTGCTCACACTCCCGTCGACCGCACCAACACGCTTCACTTTGTGAATCCATGTGAGCCCACCAGCAGTTCCCCTTGGTCGCGCGAAAATCGTACCTTGTTTCGACAATCGGATGTCATGCTCTTCCTGGCATCCTGCCCATGGGATCCTACACATCTTCCTCGAAGAGATGGCTGTCATGACACATTTGCTCACAAGAGCCATGTATCAAGTGTACCGGTACGGTGACTGTCTCTGTCTGCGCTGTGCTGTAGGTGGTCCTACAACCTTCTGCGCATCTTAGAGCCGACCGCTCGGCTTCGCGGTGCGCTTGCCTAGAGTGGTTGGCGTTGCATGAGTGGTCTCTTCCACTCCATGAACTTCCTCTTGTGGCTGATCCACATCAAAATGTCTTTTAAACTAATAGCTCCTCGTACACCGCATAGGTATGGCTCCCTCTCGACGGCTCATTTGCATGGATTTCTCTCCTAGAAATTGATATCCCCGTCGCACAACGGGTCTTGCATTTTATTGTGGAAAATACACACGATAGTTGGGCATGTCATTCTTTTACAAAATATCCCCAACCCTCTCCCTACGGTCGGATCCAACTTCTTTCTGGCATCCTTCGTCACATGCATGTAGACAGGTGAGCCAAAAATTCTCAGATGAGAAATATCAGGCCTCTTGCCAGAAAACGCCTCCTACGGTGTACTCATGCCAAATGTCTTGTGAGACTGATTCACATATCTTTATGATGCATACCTCCTTCCCCAGTGAAGGAGATGCCTGCAATTCTTAACCACCATGGTCAGCTTCACCGTCGGTCACATTCTTCAACTACGACCACACCCATTCTGTGGGTTATGGGGTGCGATGAGCTCTCTTTGAATCCCTTCTGCGCTGCAGAACTCCTTGAATTTAGCCGAGATGAATTCACCACCGTTATCACTCCTTAGAGCAATCACCTTCTTCCCCGACTCCTTCTCGACCAGTGCTTTAAACTCACAGAACTTCGCGAATGTATCGCTCTTCTTCTGCATGAAGAAGATCCAACACTTTCGAAAGAAATCATCAACAAAGTGCGTTGCCCGCGCGCAGCATTGAAGCTGCGAAAGGTCCACACATGTGGCGAACTCTCTAAGGTCCGTGCGTGCTTGTGACTATCCTTCTGCAAGTGAAAAGGACGATTTCTGGGCGATTTCCCAATGCCCTGCCTTTGGTCTGACTTATTTTAAGGTACCCTTAGAACCCCGATGAAATCTAATGGTATCCCCAAACTCCATGATGAAGGTATTAATCTACGAAGATTTGACTTCTCCATCATCCGGCTCACCACTCTTCACCTTGCAACTTGTATTCTGCTGGTATCTTGCAAATAATCAAGGTTCTTCGGCTAGAACTATCTTCTGGGTCTCTCTAGTTGTCTTACTGCGCAGGAAAGCCTTTCCTTCGCTGAAGACCACATCATACCCCTTGTCTTCCAACATCGCCACAGAGATCAGATTCTTCTTCAATCCTGGAACATGCATCACATCCTTCAATACGAAGGGTTTACCAGACTCCCTCTCAAAGGAAATGGTACCGATACCGGTCGCACTGTATCTACCATCATCGCCCATCTCGATGTGCACTCCAAGATCTTTCTCCTCCAGATCTGAAAACAAATCCCGATCTCCGGTCATGTGAAATGACGCACCACTGTCCAAGAACCATACTGATCCCATCACACTTGAGACCAAGCATGCGATCAGTGAAAAATCCAGTTCGAACTGGGAGGCCAATGCCTCTCTCGCTGCAGATCCAGCAGCCTTCTTATTTTTCTTCTTCTGCGGACAATTTGTGGCATAGTGTCCGTGCTGGTGACAGTGAAAACACTTCACCTTGGACATGTCTTGCTTCTTGCCTTTCGCACCAGACTGAGAAGCTTTCATGCTCTTCCCCTTCTTTGATTTGGCAGCCAAAGCGCAATTTTCTTTATGAGATGCCTTTGATGAAGATCTATCCCTGGTAGTCCACCTTATCTCCTCTTGCATGAGATCCGACCAAATTCGCTCCCATCCTGGCAACTTCTCCCGACCATTAACAGAGTCCTGAGTTCGGAAGACCAAGGAGAGCTAGGTCCACCAAGTCCTCATCATCGACAGTCACCCCCACACTTCCCAGCTCATCTCTGCATTGAGTGAACTTCGTGAGGTACTTGGAGATACTGTCGCCTTTCTCCATCTTAATGTTTCTGATTTTATCCTTGAGCGCCAACTTCCTCTGGTCGCTCTTGCTCTGGAATATATCTGTCAACGCTTTCCACATCAAGTATGGAGAAGCTTTTCCATGCAGGCTGGATACTATGTGATCCTTCACGCCCTCCAACAGAATCCTTCGACATTTTTCCATCTTCTTTTGCCAAGCCTCAACTTGAGTAGCATCAGTAGGCTTTGGGACCTCAGCCTCTATGAACTCCTTCAGCCCGTTATCATCTAATACTGCCTCCATTCTGTCCTTCATTACTGCTTGTAAATTTGAAGAAACATATAAAGGCATATTAGTGCCATCAGCGAAAATATTCAACTGCTAAAAAACAATTCTTTGCAAGACCAAAGTTAAACTCAAAACTCGAACATACGGATACGTGAGAACAAATTATTTCTAGCACGGAGATGGACTGCAAGGGTTTGGATATATATATAAAAGGGAAAGGATGGGTCTGAGGTAACATGGAGAGGCATTAAATTCTCTTGAAATAATTACAAAATGTTGCTAATGGTCTGATCATTCTTCGCTCCATTCTGTAAAAATTTGCTGAATAATAAAGATTTATTCACAGGGATGTCCACAGTCATCACCACTAATTCGAATTCATGCATAACACACTGACTCTTCTCCTGATTGAAACCATTGTCTTGAAGCTAAACGGTGTCATCAGCTAAAACATAATCAGCACATCTCATACAGTGCTCTTATTAGGGAAAGATTATAGGTGAAAACCCCCAGCTATTTTGTATATTATAATGGAAGATAACATGTAACAATACATAATACAATACTCCTCACAAGTACTCAGTACTATCTCCAAAAGTTACACACAAACTAGCTCAGTTTTGAACAAGTCACGGGTTCAAAAACTCCTCCACAGTTTTCCTGCCTCTACTGCGCAATCCAAAAGGATTATGGATGAGATCCAAGTTCGAATCCCCCTAGCTCCAACTGTGCAATTCTCATTGGAAATCTCCTCCAATGCTTGTGCAAATCTCATGCACAACTAATGTCACAACTAATAGCAAACCGGCTCTTTCACCTATCTCTTCCACTGGTCTCCACTGAACTGTCCATGCACTGGTGTTAACTGATGTGTTCTTTAGTTGAATAATGAGTTAATAATTAGTGAATTAATTAATAATTAATTCACACCACTCATCAGTGTATTATGATTAAACTAAATACAACTAAGTTCAACTGAAATTAAACCAAAACACAACTCATCAACTCCTCAGTAAACAAAACTGTACATGAGTCTATGTTGGTAAAATAACATAATAGTATATTTAAACTGAAATCGCTATTATTAATTCCTTTGTGTTGTGGGCCACATCAGCAACTCAAGTGATGTGAAAATGAATACGTATTTATAATTAAAATATTAATAAAACTAATAATGTTTAAAATACAATATACAATAAGCAATTAAAACTGAAAACCGCCTTAATATCTAAAAATAAGGTCTGTCTGTTTTTTATCATCAATCATCCTTAAATAACATCTTTAATATGAACCATGAATCATATATATTAAATAATTGCTATAGTCTAAAAATAGACTTTGCGCCAAAAATAGCCTGCGGGCCCACTTAGTGAAGGCGACTTCATTTCACTAAGCTCCATCATCTTGTTGCATTTTCAACACTCATTATGTTTTTAAAATTATCTGCTCTGTTTTAGATGAAACTTCAGAAGGATGATTTTGGTATGCATTTTTCTTGAAGCATAGTCACATATATACATGAGTCTCTTTTTAGACTACCGCGTTTGGATATCTCCGAAGTGATATCAGTAGGTCAGGCTCCAGAATAGACTTTTTCATGTTGCTGACAGTTATGATTTGGTTCTATTGATCAAGTGTTGATGGGTACAATCTGTTGATATGGTTCTTAAGTTACATTTTCCTATTTGATATTTATCTGCTTGATGAAGATGCTTTGATGAATGGGTTGTTGAAAATGTTCAGGTAGCACAGGTTCAAGGGGAGCATTAGCCTTCAGTATATAATGCATTTGTTGGCATTATGTGTATCATGGTTGTTTAATTTTGAGTCATTGATATCTCTCTATTGAGGATCGTTGGTTTTTATTATAAAATCCATATCTGTAATTTGATATAAAATTAATTTTCAGACCTTTGATGTAGTAATTATCATATTCAGTCACATATGGACCTTGAGATCATCCTACTTGGTTGGGTAGTTGTGTAAAATATGTAATCCCACTTGGATGGGTGGTTGTGTCTCAAATGTCACCCCACTTGGTTGGGTGATTGATATAATTATGATTCATTGGTAGGAAATGTCATACTCAATTCTGTTATAGTGTCATGTACTTCATTTAAATCTATCTGAAGATTCTGCACGTGCTCACGATGAGCATGGTCAGTATAGTACAGATTAGAGAGAAACCTTGTTTCAACATTGGCTCGCCCTTTTCCCTTGATGTAAAAAGGGGAGAGTAATTTGGTGTTTTAATAATGCTTATGTTGATATGTCTAACATGTATCTACCAGTTGTGGTGATCAAACACCAACATGGTTGCCATGAAGTCCAAAGGGGGAGAATGTTGGCATTATGATGCATGTGTTGTCCTTGATGGCAACCCACTTGTAAAACACAAAGTATATGGTTTCTGGATAAGCTCAGAGGTGATAAAGTGATGAAATAGAATGACATAATGTTGGGAGAGAGGTTTTTCATGTCAGAATTAGAAGATGGATAAATATACATAATTGAAGAACTATACGTGAGTTAGTAAAGAAAAAGTCGCGTATACACGTGGGTACAAAGAAGCAAGGTCATGTATGTGATAGCGCATTAATTTTATAATAAAAAAGGTCTTTACCATGGTATTATCCCACAATATTGAGCGCAGTAATGGTTATTTGGTCCCGTCCAAGAATACCATCGACACTTGTGTGGTTTTGGCTCATGGTATTGGCTAAGGCTCAAACTATATAAGGAGGTGAAGATCATAGTGCTAAGTGTGCATGAGTATGCGAATTGAATGAATACTTCAATATGAGGTATATCTGCATGGAATGGGCTATAATCAATAGATAGATATGATATAATGACGCACTCATGAATACAGTGATGGATTAGGATCTCTAGACCTGAAATGAATATGTATTTTCCTGATTTGTTTATGAGTTGTGTAGATATGTGATCTGGCGTATATTTTTTGTAGTGAAGGGTATGATTTGAGGAAGTTTGTAGTTCTGAAGTGTTGCGCAGTCCTAAATAATGTACATATTTATAAATAGTTTTGACATGAGGAAGGCATGTCTACACACGGGTTTGGTTCCACAAAGGCACGTATATATTCAGTAAAAAAACTAAGATATATAGGTGAGTTGGTTACGTGATACATGTGTACATATGTAGATATGCCCTTTGGAAGGCGCGTATGCAAGCCAGGGTTTTACTGAAGAATGCTGATGAAAATGTCTGATCAGTTTTGTTGTGTTTCTGTTGTCTGTCAATGATGTTTTCATATAGATATGGGTTGCTTAAGTATTGATTATGCTTCTAGTTGATTGTGATTAAAGATAACTGATTGGTTGATTGAAAAATTATTGATGCTGCTAACTGTATGAGGGCTCTGTAAAACTGAAAAAATATTTCAAAATATCTCTGATCAATTCTGAGTCTGAATCAAAATTCTAAAATTAATATATTGAGATATATAGACAGGTTTCTCCATAGAAAAGTGTGTATACACACGGGTTACCATAAGTAAAGTAGCGTATACATTTTGTCTTATGAATGATCAGGGTTGCAGTTGATTTAAAATTTTGGGTTCAGTTATGTGTTTTGGTTACAATGATCTCACTGTTATGTTTGAATTGGGTTGATTTTTACTTCAGTTGATCTACAAGTTTTGACATTTTAAAGTTGTTGGATCAAGTGTGAAAATTTATGAAATGTGGTCTGAAGTGGTGCTTAGGGTTGGAGCCTTCAGTAAGGAAGTCGAAGATTCCTGCCAGTAAGAGTTGGTGATTGTATCAGGGGGTTGTAGCTTCCTTCCAGTGGTGGCTGGTAAATGATATCAGGGGGTTGGAGCTCCCTTCTAGTAGCAGCTGGAGAACGAGTGAAGGTTGCAACCTTCTACAGGTGGGTGCCTGCATACTGGTATGAGTCTGTGCCAGTACAAGATTGTAAGTAGTTTTCTATATAATAAATATTGAAGACAAAGACAACAGCAGCAGTGGTTTTCTCCCACATTGGGTTTCCACCTTAAATTTTGGTGTTCATGTGTGTTGATTATGTATGGTGATTTATTCTATTCTTACTGCACATGTTTACTACTTACTAAATTTCTGATGAATAATTAATGCACTGGTCTAAGTAAATTTCTGAAGATTTATATGAACTATAAGTTGACTGGACATACGCTGGTTTCCTGAATGAAAGTTGTGTACATACGTTGGTTGGCTTAAGTAAATTCGCGTATAGAATTTAGTAAAGAAAAGAAAAAAAATTGTGATTTTTAAATACTGATTCACCCTCCCACCCCCCCCCCCCCCCTCTCAGTATTTTTTCCAACACTTACAAAATCCATGAACTAATCCTCAAAAGCCTTTTTATCATTGATGCCTCTAATTTATTCATTTCCCTTCATTTTTCCTTCAATTTCCTCCTCAAATACAACCTACAACTTTCCTTTCTCCTAATTTCCTTTATTTCATAAATAAAATGCCAATTAATGCCTCTTGCCTTTCCAAAGCCTTTTCTATTGTCTTTCTTAATTTCCTTATCCATATTAAACAGAAAGTGACACCCACTAGGATTTTTTGCCCCAACATTCAGCTTGGAATATGTGTCCCATAACCTTGGTCTTATTTTATCTTTATTAACTTTATTACATGAAATTTTAACTCGGGGTTGTTCTAAAAATATATTAGATTTGAACCAAAATATCCTTTCAGATTTATGTTCCTATTATGCCATTTTAGTTTTAAACTATATCTTATTTATTCTTAATGAAAAAATTCTACCACATGGTATTTTTCTCATTAAATACAATTTATAAATTAGATTTCCCATTTTAAGGATTGTCAAGTTAACCCAATTATAGGTGGCACATATCAGACTTGCACCTACTAAGTATTCCTTGCTACCTATGATAAATCCCCTTGTCTAGATACCAGATTATGATGATTCCAAGTAGATAACTTTCTTTATGTAGGTTTTAGATGTGTAACTTTATTATGGTAGGACTAGCATACCTAGGTAGACCTCTATATTCCCTTGGTTTTGTATTGCAATTGTGCATGCTGATAACTAGAATAATCATGGGGAAATACTATACATGAGGAGTAGTATACAAATTTAAGGCACTCATAACCCTCATCTTAGCGAGAGTACTAGATACTCTTTTTAAAATATGTTTGATATTTCCTCCCAATAGTAGTTCTTAAATAAAAGGATCCATCAAACCGTATCTTAATTTCAAGTTTTTCTTCTCAGTTAATCTAAATTCACAACTAACTTAAGAAGGGTGATGTTAAAAATAGGGACCAAAATTATAGGAAATAATAGTGAACAAATCCTTCTCTTACTCTATCTTCATTTCCAATACCTTTTTTTTCCATAATATAAGAGAGATAATCCTTCGATTATAAATATAAAAGGACTACATATATATATTTGTTTGAAACAAAACCTCTTGAATATACAAACATACAAACCACATAAAGTTTCAAAAAATAAACTAACTAAGATTGATACATCCCATTTATCACCTACCAGAAAGTTTGATAAATGTTGACAAAAATTCCAAGTAGATTCATACCCAAAACTACTGATAGAACAAGCTCATATGAGAATAGCCTCAAATTATACATGCATAGATAAATAGTACAAAAAATGAAAGTAAAAAACTAACATATTCTAGGAATTTAAAGTAAGAGTTCCAACTGTGCTAGCTGAAGGTCACTTGGAATTTGGACAAATCCCCTCCTTAGAAGTTGAAGAACTCTTCTTTCTTAAAAAAAAATGCAACAATCCTCCACCTCCAAAGATTTTTTGGACAGGAGGTCTGCATGTTGATTCCATTCTCTCAATATGTGTTGGAAGAAAAAAATTTGAAACACACCTTTGAGATTTTGAATGCATTCCATCCACTGCTTTAGTGAGAGGAGCCTCATATGGCCCTTTCAAAAAAACCAATACACCACACACTTTGAATCAAGAAAAACATGCATAATGGAAATATTCAATGAGGCTAAAAAAATAATAGTTCCCAAGCATCCATCACTTCTACTTTAGTATTTTTCCCTGTACCTGCAGTCAACCATATGTAAGAGGAAACATTGTCAGGAAGGAAAATGGTGGCTCCCCCTCCACAAACCTCGTCTTGATACACTTCATCGAAGAGGCCAACCTTTTTAGATATAGAACTAGGTGGAAGGTAGAAGGATTGAATTCTGGGAGGCTTCCAAGGCTTGAAATAATCCGAAAAGAGTCCCAAAATATGGCCCAGGATTGTAGTGATATCTTTGGGTTTTCTTTCAAATATGAGACTACTTTGGGCTTTCCAATTACCTCATGAAATGAAAATGGATAGTGCTTTATAATTTCCCCCATTTTGATCACACAAAATAAGGCACTAGTCAAGTGGTGACATCGAGCCATTAACCTATAATTTTAATACCCCTTAGACATTTGACTAGAGGGACCTAGAAAAGGAACAATTAAAAAATAAACGATTGGCAATTTTTGAACCTTTTGTTCAGAGAACACATACATTTGGCACATGAAAACTTTTCCATAATAGGCAGTCCCAAGTTTGACTACAGTTATCTAAGGCAAGCTAGATAAATAATTTTAGTTTAGGGGAAATAAATTAATCCCATAATTTTGAATGCCACCAACAATCCCTTTGCAAAAGGTAGCTTTCCGATATAACACAATAGGCATGGCGAGTTGTGAAATTCCTGGAAGAGGAGTTCTAGAACAATCCAAAAGAATCATCCTCCTCAGATAGTGCTAGACCATTGATAATAAGGTATTTGGTGAAATTGTCCCACACCACAACAAAAGAACCCCACGGGCCTAAATCATGGGCACTTTTCCATCTACTAGCTGTGAACAACTCTGAAGGGAACACATAAAACCAAGGAAGTCTTGTAACACCTTTAGCACAAAGATGGTTGGAAAGCTTAGGGGAACATCTATAAGAGAACAAAAACACCTACTTCTCTAGAAGCACCTATAACACTTTTGTGGGCTTCACTAATCACTCTTTGGTCAGTGTCTACACACTAGCCTAGATTCTAAAGTGATGTCCTTACAATCATAATCAACTAGGTGTATCTTCTCTTAAAAAATTATGCAAATATATATGTCCCATTTATGGCCAAGTTCAACCAAAATGGTTCCTCCTATCTACCTAGTACCTCCATTTATTTCATAAAAAGACTACCCTAGAAGCCACCAAATCTCTATCATAGCCATGAGGTCAAAAACAATTTTTGGTTCAAGACATAGCTAAGTCAGAAAATTTTTATCTCTAGAGCCTATGTTATTTTTCAACCCCTAATGCTTATGGACAAACATATATCAATTTTCTAAATCACGTGGGAGCCAAACTATGACCTTGCCCATGTTGACTCTCTATATTGAACATCATGGAAAATATCCATAGGTTATTTATCCCTACTAAAACACACATTTCGTTAGAAACGATCATTGATCATTAACATGACATTAATAATTAGCTACACTTTTTGACCACACAAAACTTATTTTGTTTTATTTCACCATAATTCACCTTTTATATCACAACCAAAATCCCCTCCGATAATGTTTGGTGACATAGAAACCCAACCATTTTCATATGATTAATAATTATTTATAAGTAGAAAGACTTCCCTATTAACAAAAAACTTACACATTTTATTTAATGCCCCTTGAAAAACACATATGCATTTCATTTAAGTTCAATATTTTATGGGATAGATGTTTTTCAAATATCAAAATTGTTCATTTCCCTCATTTATTTCCCTTGCATTGAACGATGTGTGTCGAGGGAAGGATGGGTGCAGCCATGTCGTCACAGGTATGATGTGATACATTTGGTTGAATTCAATAAATTTGATTCTCAGTTCCTCCAATTGTGGTGATTTATTTCTACAGAGGGAATTTTCCCAAGGTTCCCCACATTCCTGGGCAATGGCACATCCCCAAGCCTTCCATCTCCCTTTTCCAATTCAAAATACTTCTAGACAAGCACAACAAGGCGTTCAACAAGATGTATGTTTAGGATTCCATGGAGTAAGATGAAGTTAAGGCATGGGCGATAATGGCTTCACCGAAGAAGACTACAGGTGCCTTTCCAATTCGAAAATTAGCAAAGAAACAGATAAGAGAGAAAGAATACATTTTTTACAGCAAGGAAATCAAATCTCTTAAGATAATAGGTAGTCACCAACCAGATTCTCTAGCACACCTAGGTTGTGATGATCCATTCATCCCTAAAAATTCCAGAGACCCAAAAAGGGCCTCAAGTTTTCCTGGACCCATATTCCCAACAGTCTCAAAGCAAAGAAATAGGATCCTGAGGAAATGACCGCAGACTCAGATGAGCAGGATTAAGTCTTTGTTCTAGAGGAGAAGCTTCCAAAGGCTACTAAACCCACTCAAGAGGTAGCTAACTGCATTTTATTTATATTTTTTAATTATAGGAACCATTTCAAGAAACTCTCCCATGAGGGACTTCCATTGGCTTAGGTGACAGGTCTTAATGGTAAATATTCTTCCAAAATGGCCTAGGGCTTTCATGTTATTCCATTTCAGTGGCACATACCACAATGACAATGAAACCTAGTGGTTGGGTTAAACTCTGCTGACCTCACTAGTGAACCAATCTTATCTTGGGTGTCCGAGGTTGATTAATTAGGCTTTGTAGCATTCTCATTTTCTCACTATTTTAATTGTTTCTTTGTTTTCAATCCTTCTTTCCTTGTATTTTCTCATAATTGTAATTCCAGGTTGCCCTATTAAAATTTTATGGTTACTAGTGGAGTGTATTTTTTCTTTTGGTGTCATTAATCTAGGATGTTGTAAACACATATTTCTTTTCATATTTAAATTTAATTCATGAAACAAGTGGAAAGCAAACAATAAAATGGCTTGTGCCAAAAACTTTGTGCATTGCATGACTTGACCTTTCAGGAATGGGAAAAGTAGATAAATTATGAAATTGACTATAATTAATGTTATTTTTTTTATTGATGTTCTCAAGTTGAATGAAATGTATAAATTTAAAGAAGACATCATAGATCAAATGATAATGGGATCTCAAAAGCTAAAATAAAAGTTGATATACTTAACCTAGAAAGTGGAGCAATTAGGCAAGAGTGAAAGATTTTGAACAAGATTCAATTAAAGCTATGCAAAACTATATTAATAGTGAATTCACTAGGGTTTTTTCTCCCAATTTAGGGTCATGCTTGAGATAGAATCACTATAGAAGAGTTCTTAGTAATCCATTCTTGAAATTCTCTTAAATTTCTTGTACTCACACCATAGAGAATTCCAAGATGATGTTCCTTCCATGGAGCACTCTTTTATGCTCCATAGACACAAAATGACGCCACAATTAGGTTCTTGCATATCCATATTGATCAAATATTTGTCATATTTTCCCAAAACATAATACTTTCCCTCAGGGCCTCAATCAATACTTTTTTTTGAGAATTATGAGTTACTTGCATAACACTTATGAGATTCTTCAAAGAAACTTCAATATTATTAAACGAATACTATTGAAACAATTTATGTCACGTGAATGCAATAAGTTAATTTTCCATAGACCCATAGGAATCTACATATTCTTTCATCAAATTCTCTTTCTCAACTATTATATGTTTACTCTCTTTTTCCATTTCTAGAGCTGATACCATTGCTCCCTAACCTGTTTTTGTTTTGAATTTGTGAAATTGACATGATTTTTTATTGTTTCTAAAACAATAAACTGTGTATTCAACTCCTATTGCACTTTTTTTTGCTATTTCTTTGAAATCCTGAATGCATGTCCAAATTGTGAGGCTTTATATAGTTTCAAACTCTCATCCAAAGGAAATTCCAGATTATTTGCAGGTTGTTGATGCACCTTCCCTATTTGTTATTCCACTCCATCACATTCATCCTTCAACCTCAACAGGGTAGGTACATAGCCCACTGAGATCATGGAGTGCTTCCTCACCATAAGCATGTTCAACATATCCAATAATCATTGTATTCCAGGAAAATCCCCTTTGTTCAAACATATTATCAAAGACTAAGCATGCCTCTTCTATGCTGCCACATTTGGCATACAGGTCAACAAGAGAATTTGGCATCCAAGTTAATAAGAGAATTTTCCACAAAGATATATGAGTACATCCTAACTTTAATGATGAGTATATGGAACTGCATCCTAACTTAGAACGTGTTGCAAAAGCAGTGGAAAAGGTATAATTATCCACTTCAATCCCATTTTGTTTCATTTGATTGAAAATTTTCAGTGGCTTCTCACAAATACCATTTCAAGCATACTCTTCATCAAGGAGAAGACCTTAACATGTTGATCCTTCAACACAGCTAGCATTTCTATATCCAACCTCCGAGCAACATAGCTGACATTTCTATATCCAACCTCCAAGCATCAAATTGGTTAAATCTTGATAATTCACTAGTATTAAACCTATGCCAATATAAGGAGTAACACAGGCTCTGACTCAGAGATGTTCTCTTCTTGGGAGTGTATGAGAGTCTTAGAATTTTTTCATGTATATATGATAATGGCCTCCGCTTCTAGTAAAATCACCACACAATTTTTTCTTTTACAAATCAAAAGACAAGTCATCTATTTATGACAACATGAAATCAAATTTAGTGATCAAGGGAGCTTATTCATGCTACACGGTTTCTCAAAGAATTTTGTTCCTTTCCTACCCTACTGTAGCATGTGCAAAATGAGGGTTCTACCTAAAATCATTGATCAAGTGCAACGACCTTAAAACTTCATCAATAGACTTTTTTCTTCCCTTATGTTTAGTTATCATGCAAAAATAATGAAACATCAAAATTCCAAAATTCATAGGTTGGGTTTTCTATCACTGATAAGCTGAACAGGAATTTGGGTACCTGCATATCAGTGGTACCTTCAAAGTTCAAACACATGTAAGTGTGGACATAAGCTACTACAAGATGTGTCCATCCAAGATTGCATAGGACTCTAATAATTATTGCTCATTAAATTTGAAAATTATCCTTTTCTACCACTTGGGAGTACATAATGATGTTATGTTCTGTCTGTCATGAAATATTGGCTCCACGGGATAATATAGCATGTTGTTTTGGTAAGTCTGTATCATGGAATGTGAGTGATAGGCACATATCAACCATTGTGGGATTAGATCCTGTTGTCTTGGGCACATAATTTCTTTTGAAAATTTTCATCCATGCCTCTATCAATTGATGTTGTGTCATTATATATTGCATTAATTATATAACATCTAGTGGAAAATTTCCAACCCAATGGTTGTTGAGACTTTGTATTCACTATTTTTACAGAGCTTGAAGCTTTTTGAAATAATTTGTCACAAATAACATCTTTCCCAAGTAACACCTACACACCAAGGCTATTGCTTCTAGTAGATAGTTTTGTACTATCTTCAAGAATTTAAAACTAATTTCCTTCACGTTGAAGACATTAATCCAATCTAAGTCTATTATAAACACACATATTTCACTAGCCAAGATCATGAAAAGGGCATCTAGTATGTCAATGGTGGATATTTGAATCTTCCAAACTATTGTTTCACTAGGATACTGGCATTGTTTTAGATTGTATGCAAACAAAATTCCTTGAATGCCACATAATTGGTAGCACCTGCCTCTTGCAATCATAAAGACAAAAATTGAAGATGGAATCGAATGTTATGATCTTTTCCATACACAGATTCTTAGGATTAAGGTTGAGAAAAGATTTAATGATTAGTGAACTTTCAAGAATCAAATGTCGATCCCATAGATTAAGACAAATGCTCAGAAACATATTCTAGAATCACTTGTAGTGGTTTTATATTAAATGCAACCTCTAGGTCTATAATGTCACCATTTTTATCCTTTATAGATGCATAGACAAACAACCATTCAAATTTTTTCTTCAAAGGACGTCATGCCTTAAATATATTTTTATCATCAATTTGGAAGGGTCTCCTATGCATACGTGGAAGTCATGGTGCTTGCAAAAGGAGGTGAACTAGAATGCATTAGTTACAAGCTCAGAATGAACCGTATATTGATTCCTAGAGGCCAATAGTAACATGGATAGAGTATATCTTAAAGGATGGATATAAGTCATACCAAAATTTTGTTATACTAGTCTACCTTGTTCTACTATGTTGAATACTATAAAAAAAACTGTATTTAGCTATCGAGGCTAATTATTATTGTTTACATCTATTTGTCCTTTACCAATAAAATTATATTGAGAATCTAAACTCCAATTTCTGTGGTATCATAATCATTGAAAATGGGTACCATAATGCATGCATATTGTGGTAGAGGGATGCCATTAATTTGAAATAACAACAATAGATCACAAAATAGCATGAAATGAATGACTTCAATTCAATGTGTCCTTTAGCTGTGAAGAAGATTCATTGAAATATTTTTTTGGCAATGATTTATTTGGTGTAATTTGTTAATTTTAGATAACAATGGCATGTTATATGATTTAGAGAAATTTACTTCAATCTTTTCTTATTAGCCCAATATCAATTTCTAGATTAGAAATCACATTAACATGGATAGAAAATGTTGATTGAACATAAACAATAAGCATAAGACAAGCCAAGACAAGAGGACAAAAAAATTGGTGGATGTCAGGGAAAAACCCCAATGTGGGGAAAATCCTTTGATCAAATCTTCTTATTATTCTTCAAAATTTCAGCAGAGAGAGAGAGAGAGAATACAATATACAAAATACACTTGCCCAATAATCTAGTCAAATAGCAGTCAGCAGGATTCCCTAACCGAAAAGTCAACATTGGTGAAACCAACAAGGAAACTCCTCTAAATCAGCTTGGTAAAGCTTAGTCAATATGGCCTTCAAAGGCAGTCCAAATCAGCCCAAAAAAGATCCGAAAATATTAGTCAAACTCGTTCAACATAAAGTCAATGCTACGATCAAAGCTACTATGGTCAACCCTGGTCAACTTGCTAAGAATTTCTAGGTTTCCATGCCAAGTGATGCGACCTAAAAATATCAAATTTTATGCTTGAAAAATACAACAAATGGAGTGGAGTTCATCCCCGATCAACGCTGGTCAACACTCTGCAATTCATCCCTAAAACAAATCCAAAAAATTTCAAATTTTCCCAGTCACTTTGCCACACGTGTGAAGAAGAGAGGTTTCTCCTTGTATGAACCAATGAATAGAGGAGAGAGAAATGTGATGATTGATGATGTCCAAAATGAGGAATAGGTCTCTCATATTTATACAATTCGTTGATATTGGAGATGTGTTCATTTTGGATTATGAGCCTACATTAGACTTTTGGCCAACCTTGACAATTTACACATGTGTGAGAGAATAAATTCAAAATCTCAGTTCTACTCATCCAAACAAGATGATCTTTAGATCAATATTGCACCACTCAGAAAGAGGAATCCAAAAAAAAAATCATCTCCATCACATGAGTTGTCCAAGGTGGAGTTTGTCCCTAGTTTCCAATTTCAACACTCCCTCTCAACTATGGAGAAATCCACCTGCCAATCCATCTATCAACTTGTACCATATTTTCATCCCTACACTGCTCTACTCTACTCTGTTGAGCTATGAAGAAATAACGAAGAAGAATTTTCTCGAGAGTGAGTTGCAAGACCTTGCCACTCTCCACTGATCCAAAGTTAATCTAGAGGTAAAAACCTCAACCAAAATTGATCCCATATCAAGTTGTTGGACACCATGCATCCTAGCATAGAGAGTATAGAAGTACATGATGGGTCCATCGATAGTGCTATGGTCTCTATCCTCGTTTACTAATGCATTGACCAGATGAGAGGTGCTTCCCATGAGTCCTGAACTACATGGGTAGGATGTATGCTAGGCATAAAAAAGAGAGGGTGAACCTACTCATATATCAACCAACAATGGGGTATCACAGTGGAAGGAGAACCATTCACCCTCTACACAACACACCACTAGGGGAAGGCTAACCTCACCCTATGGTCAATCATAGCTCTAAGAACTACCCCCAAGACCCTTTGAGATCCCAGATCTCAATGTCCAACTCAAGAAGGAACCTCATAGGAAGGTCTGTCCACAACTCCAACTATCTTGCGAAAGGTTAAGAATTTTACCTTCCCTATGGGCTTAGTGAGAATATCTGCAACTTTATCATCAGTTCCAATGTGATATAGCCTACGAAGCTCCATTGTACCATATCCCAAATAAAGTGGTACTTGATATCAATATGCTTGGAGCAGTTGTGGAACACGAGATTCTCTAAAAGTTGAATCCAACTTTGGTTGTTGCAATAGATCATGGTGGTATCCAACACATGACCAAACAACTCACTAAAGAGCTTCCTCAACCAAACAAATTAAAAAAATTCCGTACTTGCTGTAATGTATGAGGTCTCAACGATGTTTGTTATAGGTCAATTTGGGCACCATTCCCAATGACCTAGTTAACTGGGCATCATCTCTAGGACTTATGATCAAGGGTCTATTATTCCCTATCATCTCAGTTGCTATATGCCCTAAGATGGAAAACAAGACAAATCAAGCAAGAATTTCATCAAGCAAAGGTTTCCATGGTTTTAAGCTTATTATTTAGCATATGAAAGCTCACCAACGTAGGCTCTAAGGGGCTTAAGTGCATTGCATATGCAGGTATCCCCATGCAAGGCTGCTCTGCAAAGCACTTCCCGACATTCAAAGGTGTGTTGGTCACATTGGGAGCGAAATTCTCATTGTTCCGGAATCTCCACTTGGCCAGTGCCTTCTAGAAGAGTTCACATGTGTTAAGCTTCAGATCCAAGTGTCCATTTGACATCTACATGAATGGAAACATGTCGTGCCTATTTTTGGAAAGCTATTGATTTCAAAACAACCTACAGTTCATCTATAAATTTAACACAGATCTAAGTGTTTGAAAAGAAAGAATTTGATTAGAGAAATGCTGGAGAATTTTCAATTGAGAGTTCGATTTGTGGAGCTGCTGTTGGAGAGATTTATGCTGTGATGAGACTTGGGAACTATGCTGGAAGGTCACTCCAAATTAGTCACTAGGTTGTAGCCTCTCCTTCTATCATTAATAAAGAGTACTTCTTGTTTTTCCCTACATGCATCTATGTTAACTTTGATTTTCCATATTGTAAGATCTTGGTTGATGAATGTAGTTTATGCCTAACTGATTTAGCTAACTAGCTTGAATAGATATCTATATTATTGCATCTTCTATTGTTTCATTGTTCTTTCTTGCAGGAAGCATTCAACCAACAAATCGCTTGAATTTGAACTTGTAGCAGAAGCAACAGAAGGAGTCATTTGGAAGCGACTGAAACAAGTAAGCATCCAATCCTCTCTGTGTATCTGTTCTGAGTTAGGAGAAATGGTAGTATAGTCTTTCACATGTTGTTCTAGACTAACACCTATCTAGGGAAGCATAATTTATCCATAGATTACAATTCTGTCCCAACAAACTGGCGACTCCACTGAGGAGAATTTCTCTTAGTTTTAGGTGTTTTAGTCTCTGATTTGCTTTCTATATGTAACAGCTACTGGGTTGATTTAGTATCTGATTTTCTTTCTAAATCAACCCAGTAGCTGTTACACATAAAGATTAGACTTTTTCAGACCTTAATTTTCAAAGACAATGAGCCAAACAGTAGCTTTTTCCTTGCATACTGCGCCCAATGCACCCTTAGTCAGGGCATAGTGCTTTGCAGAGCACTATCTCCCTTCCTAGCCTACATTGCAGAGAACTGTCTCCCTTTGGAGACTGCGTTGGCTCCTGAAAGGGACCGAATTCCCTTGAATCTGACTTTGTAACTTGCTTCAGTTATGTTTGTTGTTGTGTTATGAAAAGTTTGATGCTCAATTGACCAATGACTCTATATGTTTCTTCCTCCTTTGGCTGAAAATTTGTTCAATGTTTGTTTAGAAAAGTTTTTTTTTATCATTGACAAGTTGATTTCAAAGTATTTTTTGTGGTCACATTAAGAATCGTTTTCTTTCGAAATAGGAAATTGTCGTAAAATCTTCATTTCCTTGATAAGAGAAATTGTTGTTGAAATCCTCGTTTTTCCTTCAAAAGAGAAATTGTTGTTTGTATTCTTCGTTTCTCGAAAGTAAAAAGAATTTCGATTATTGATCTAGTGCACCTAGTTTCTTCTTTGCATTCATAACATTAAGGAAACTGAAAAGAAAAACTTGCATTTGCATGTAGGATTGTGTGTTTTTTGCAAAAGGAACATGAGGAAATCTGCATTTAGTTTATGATTCATTGATTTTGTTCTTGTTCATTGATTTTTTTGCTTACAAATTAATTGCTCTCTTTCCAAAAAACTAGCATTCTCTTCCCTTAATAGCTAGGTTCTTCATTGAAAAAGATGAAAGTGAAAGTTTGTTTATCATTCTTAGCTTGCATTTTAGGAATTTCATATACATCATCGTGGTGAACCTGGAAGGAAAATTGTTAAGCAAGATCAACATAAAATAAATCTCAATTTACTTAACAACGCATTGGAACATTAACGATAACATTAGAAGGTCTAGGCTAGAGACATGTTCCGACGTCGTAAAACATAGCAGTTTTCGTTAACTTGTTTGCGATAAATTCTGAGTGTGATACCTCACTCCACATACGTAAGTATATCGTAGCTCGTCGACATACTCTCGGGTATATCGGGCGGTGTTACAGTACAATAAGTATAAAGGGGTGCTCTCACTGTGTGGTTTCGCATTAGATAGCGCTAATACGGACTTGGGCCTCCACGTACGTTCAAGTATATTTGGGAGGAAAACGTTTAGGTGCTATCCACCCATAGTGAACCGAGTTGGCCGCCTTGAAATTGTGATACACCGAACACAGCATTCGAGGAGATTAATTGCCCATACTTCTTGGTTCGCCAAGAGGTATTTTGCAGTTCACAGTTTCTTGGTAAACCCTTTTGCCTAGCATTACCCTCTTTTTGTTTTTTTTTTTTTTGGATAAAATAAATCAGTCATCATGGAAGAACAAAATAATTTCCCCCGTCGTTCGCGTAGACATCGTTCTACCAAAACCAGTACCATCAGTACCTCTGGTGAATCATCATCTTCCCATAAAACAGAGTTAGCTCAAGTTGTTTCTATAAATCCTAGTTTGTCTACTGTTGTCGAGACAGAGTCCTCACAGCTACCCATGGTCACGATCCATCCAATCTGTGAGACCATACCTCCTGAACCCAACATTGTTCAAATGGAAGTTGACCCAGATCCCATTGTGCTCTAGGGGGCAGCTGTTATTGGTCAAACTGGACATTATCCCCAGGACCAATGAAATAGGGTCTATCATCCCCTTATATTTTAGTTTTTATATTCCCTAAGTGGAGAAAATCTTGATCCCGAAGTTGAACAACCGGTATTTGTTCCTGAATTGGTCATCCCACAATCTATTGTAGTCATTGAAGTCTCCCATATCACACAGTCAACCACCTGAAATATACTTTGGGCCTGACAGCGAAGTTATTCCACCTGGTTTGATTTTTATTGAAGGAATACCACAAGACAATACACCTTTAACTCCAACTCATTTTCGGTAGGAGCTTTACATGTACGAGTCCTTTCCTCAATCACCTTCCTCTGCTTTTGTTGATCCTGTTTCATTTCGAGTTCCAATAGATTCTATAGGGTATACATTGGGTCATTTGACCATGGCTGAGATAACTACCTAGACTGAACCATATATTTCAGCTGTGACAACATCTGTTGTTGCTTCATCTTGGATGTTTTGTCCATTGAATTCACCCATGCCATCATCTCAAATCCTATCTAGTTCCTCTCCTTGGTGGCTAGTGATTTCACATATGTTACCTTCAGACATTCCTAAATTCAATGAAAACCTTGGAGAAGACCCGTCAATGCATGTTATAACTTATCATTTGTGGTATTCATCAAACTCCTTAAATGATGACTCCATTAGACTATGTCTTTTCCAACACACACTCACTAGTCCAACTACTATGAGGATGGTTCTTTTTTTTTGTGTCGACCTCGTTAAAAAATGAAATAGGTGTTGAGGATAGTTCTTTTCCTGTGTCAAACTCGATAAATGAAATAGGTTCCCATGAGGATGGTTCTTTTTCTGTGTCAACCTCGTTAAAAAATGAAACAAGGTTATGAGGAAAGTTTATTTTTCTCGTGTCAACCTTGTTAAAAAATGAAACAAGTGCCTTTGAGGAAAGTTCTTTTACTGTGTCAACCTCGTTAAAAAATGAAATAGGTCATTAGCATAGTTATTTTCCTGTGTCAAGCTCATTAAAAAATGAAACAAATCCTCTCCTAATTACGATGAGTCTTCCATATGATATCGTAAATAAACCTTCATTCCATCCAGCTATTAGCAGCCAGTAATCTACTTAGATGAATGAAATGAAGCTTGGGGGGCACCTACTCTTGCATGGGGCATTCGACATGTGATCTTGTAGGGGGCATTCAAAACATTCTTACTAATTTCATGCAATTGACCGCTGAAGTTTGGGGGAAAAATTTGGTTCAGAGCTCCAAAATGCAAATGGTAACTATGGAATGGTAAAAATTAATAGTGAAACTACTTTTTATAGTCATTTAATTGTTTTCAAGTTAAATTTATTGCTATGACTATAGTTTTATTATGTTTTTATCATGGAAAAATTATTTTTAATCCATTTGATGTTGTTCTGAACAGGAAATACAACTGATGAACAGATTAGTTGTGCAAATTTATTTTAAGAATGACTTGACCACAAAGCATACTTTTTCTCCTTATTTTTCAAGCTTTGATAAAAATGAAAAAGGATTTGAAGCGCACTTTTATCTCTTTTTCGAGCTTCAATAACAGTGAAAAAGGAACCCCTGGAGTCTTCTTTCAGCTCTTTTCAGACTCCAATAATGTGAAAATATTTCCGAGCACTTGTCATTTCGAGCTCGTTAAAGTAAATGAATTGATATCTACTCAGTATAATTTTAACCCTTTTCCGGATTGAGATGGATTATTTATGAAAAAGGAATACCATGGTTAAACATGACCAAAGAGGCTCTCTCAGATATCATTATACACTTTTTCGGATCTGAGAGACAAATTTACGAAAAATTACTTTTGGAGTTCTCTTTCTTCCTCTTTTTCAGACTCTCTAAATATGAAAAATGATCGGGCTATCACTGTCGTTAAGCTCGTTAAAACATAAAATAGCGACATACTTGTTGATCATGGCAAGAATTGAGTTTCATTCAGCGCTAGACTCGTTAAATTGTTAAATAGAAATACTTTATTCACCCAAAGGGTTGAATTATAGATCAAGCAAATGTTATCTTCCTCAAGCTTGTTAAAAAATAAAGAGGTACTGGCTGACAAATGACTGAGGAAAATTTGGGAAAAGCATGTAAAGTTTCTTTTTGGTAGAAAGTTGCTCTTGAACATGACACTTCTTTCACTCTATGTCCGTGACTGTTTGGGTTGGGTAATCATCTTGACAGTTCATTCACACCTATGGTTCATAATACCTTCACTTCGGTTTTGGGTCTGTAGGTTTTAACCTTGAATATAAATTATCTACACACGAATCTTATAATAGAAAATAAACAATAGCGAGAGCATAAAACATAAAACAGATAAACACAGAGATTTTCCCCTGGATCCAAAATCGGGATGACCAGCTTGATATTTCATTATATTCCTTTTAGTGTTACAACACACATATATATATACATGCCGAAGCATACATAAACCCTAATCCATTAACCCTATATTAGAACATAACCATAGTTCCCTTGACCGAATCTACAAAAAATACCAGGGGATGAAAACCATCGTACCCCAAAACCATGTGCAAAACCATGCACAAAACCATGGGCGCGGACCGCCTACTGGAAATTAAGGACCAAAAAATTTTCACTGAGGTGCTGCCCCAAACCCTGACAGGGGGGGCTACCGCCCCCCCTATCACCCCCCCATTGCGCCCAGCGCAAAGGGGGGGCTATCGCCGCTCCTCTTACCCCCCCCCCCCCCCCCCCGGAAATTAGTTAATTGTGAGAAAAATATAACACTGACCCAACAAACCACTACGGTGATTTTCCCCGCATCAGCGGCTGGCCTCCAAATAGGCTAAACATATACCCACTTGTAGATCTTCTTTGGTCCAGATCTCCAGCCCAATCTACATCAAAAAAACCACGAATATCCAACACTCTTTCCAATCTTGTTCTTCCCTGGTAGCACAAGCCATAATCAATAGTGCCATGTAAATATCTGAAAACCCGCTTCACTACTATTCAATGCTCCTTCCCTGGGTTTGACATAAATCTGCTCAATACTCCCACTGTATGTGCAATGTCTGGTCTGGTGCATACCATTGCATACATCAGGCTACCCACTGCATTTTCATATGGAACACAGGACATATCCTCCTCTTCTTCTTATCCACCTTTGTATTTTCATATGGAACACAGAACCGAGCTTTGTATTTATCCACCTTGCCTTCTACATTCATCTTCTTCTTAAACACCCATTTTCTCCCGATGGGCTTCCTTCGAGCTGACAACTCCACCAGATCCCATGCCTCATTTTTGTGCAAGGATGCCATTTCATCAACCATGGCCTCTTTCCAGAGTTTTCCATCCTCTGAATCTACTGCCTCCCTGATAGTTCTAGGATCATCATCAGTTATAGTTAAGGCAAAACCTAAATAGAAAGCAGATGGACTATACCTTTCTGGTTTCCTTCTTCCCCGAACTGATCTTCTCATAACTGGAGTTCGTGGCTCTTCCTCTTCTGAATCTTATTCTATTGTAGAGTCTGATTCATACTCCTTTATCTCAAACTCTATCTTCTCAGGTTACTTTGGTATGAATTCATGTTTAACAACATCTTTCACCTCTCTAAACACCACATCTCGGCTATACACAACCTTCCTTGTTTCTGGGTTCCAAAGCTTGTAACCTTTGAAACCATCCTTATACCCAATAAAGATGCACCTTTCAGATTTATTATCCAACTTGGTCCTTTTCTGCTTTGGAACATGTACATATGCATCGCATCCAAATACCCTTAGATGTGAAAGAGAGGGTTTCTTACCAGTCCATACCTCATGTGGAGTCTTATCCTCCAACACTGATGAAGGTGATCTGTTAACCAGATAGCATGTAGTCTCCACTACCTCTGCCCAGAATTCTTGTCCTAACCCGGTACCACTGAGCATGCTTCTTGCCTTTTCCATCAGTGTTCTGTTCATTCTTTCTGCAACTCCATTTTGCTGAGGTGTGTATGGAGTAGTCTTCTGCCGTGATATACCACACTTCTTACAGAACTCTTCAAATTCCTTCTTGCAGAACTCCCCACCATTATCTGTCCTCAATGCCTTTATCTTCTTCTCTGTCTGGTTTTCCACCAAAGCCTTAAATTCTTTAAATTTGTCAAAGACTTCATATTTCTTCCTCAAGAAATATATCCATGTATTCCTTGAGAAGTCATCTATGAATGAAACATAGTACATATACTTTCCCAGTGATGGAACTGACACAGGTCCAAACACATCACTGTGCACAAGTTCTAATATCTTGTTCGCCCTCTTAGCACCAGAAGGAAAACTCACTCGATTCTACTTCCCATATACACAATGTTCACAGAAATCGAAATCCAGAGAGAAATTAGACATACCTTCTACCATACCATTTCTATGCAGTATCCGAAGGCCCTTCTCTCCAATATGTCCAAGCCTTTGATGCCATATCATGGTCTTTTCTCCAGAGACAGCTGGAAGCTTTTTGAACACGAACTATTACACCCATGTTGACATTTGCCTTGTCTGAGTTAGTGGAACTCGTATTAATACGATGCTCTGAAACCATCTGCGGGCATCTTTCTTGAACCACTTTGTTTACACCTGCATCATCCATCTTGCTTACAGAAATCAGATTTCTAGCTAATGCAGGAATATGCAGAACACCAGGAAGTGTTCTAATCTTCCCAACTTGCAGCTTCAGCTTGACCTTTCCACGTCTGACGATTTTTGCCTTCCTATCATCTCCTAGGAAGACATCACCACCATCATATTTCTCATACTCGTAGAACCACTCCCTATGGGGAGTGAAGTGAAAGGATGCACCCGAGTAAATCAACCATTACTCATGATATACATGTGTATTTGAAGAAGAAGCCAAATACACATCCCCACCTTCATCTGAGGTGGTTTTTTCCTCTACAGAAGGAGCATCATCAGATCCCTTTCCTTTCTCAGGAGCTTTAGATCTGCAGTCCTTTTTGTAGTGCCCTTCCTTTTCACATTTCCAGCACACCTTTACAAACTTTCCAGGAGATTTATATCTCCCTCTAGATTTGGATCTCCCACTCGAAACCTTATTATTGTTTCTGTTTTGGGACCTTCCTCGTACAGATAAGGCATCTCCATTCTAGCCCTCCATATTTCTCCGTCTCATTTCCTCCGACAACAAGTTTGAGACAATGTCATCAAAATTCAAGGTAGTTGTATTGCTACCTATTGCAATAACCAAACTATCCCACGAGTCTGGTAGAGAACACAAAAAACTGATGCACTTATCTTCATCTGATATTTTAATATCAATAGATGACAGCTGACTTACCACAGTATTGAAGGCATTTAGATGCTTTGTCACCGAGTGTCCATCCTTCATCCTCAGGTTATAAAGCTTTTTCCGCAGGGACAACTTATTCACCAGAGACTTAGATTGGTACAAAGTCCCAAGTTTTTCCCACAAATTCTTCACCGTAGCTTCCCCAGATACATTCAACAATACTAAATCTAAGACACACAACCGTATTGTGCTCTTAGCCTTCTGATCCATTTTATTCTAGTATTCATCTGACATTGCCGTTGGTTTAGTACCTAGATCTACCGCGATCCACTGATCTTTATCCACCAGGAGATCCTCCATCTTGAGCTTCCACAACTCAAAACTCTGACCATTAAATTTCTCGATCTCTATCTTTCCGCCGCTCGCCATCTTCTTTCACCACAAGAATCGATCTCGCAGATCTCCCACTAAACAGGGTCTACCTCAGGCCCGATCAAAAAACCCCTCAGCAGCAAAGGCGTTCCCTTGAAGTTGAAACTGCTCTGATAATAAATGTAGGTTTTAACCCTGAACAAAAATTATCTACACATGAATCTTATAACAGAAAATAAACAATAGCAAGAGCATAAAACATAAAACAGATAAACACAGAGATTTTCCTGTGGATCAAAAATCGGGACGACTAGCATGATATTTCATTATATTCCTTTTAGTGTTACAACACGTATATATACATGTCGAAGCATACATAAATCCTAATCCATTAACCCTGGATTAGAACATAACCGTAGTTCCCTTGACCAGATCTACAAAAAATACCAGGGGCCGAAAACTGTCATACCCCAAAACCATGTGCAAAACCATGCACAAAACCATGGGCACGGACCGCCCACCGGAAATTAAGGACCAAAAATGTTCGCCAAGAAGCTGCCTCGGACCCTCACAGGGGGGGCTGCCACCCCCCTTGTGACCCCGCCATTGCGCCCAACACAAAGGGGGGGCTATCGCCCCTCCTCTTACCCCCTCGTGCGTGATTAGTCGTGGAAAGAATATAAGACATACCCAACAGGGTCAATGCTTCCAAATCATCATAGTGTCACCGCTATGTTCAAGAGAAGTCATCCAATGATTAAAAACTCATATTTCTGCAATACTCGTAAACCTTCATTTTCATGACCGTCATCCCTGAAAATTGCTATATCAAGTCATACCCTTGTGTCTGAAATTAGCAACTCCTGTTTTGCAATAAGGTGACTTCTTGTCGATGAAAAATCAATATCCAGGAAGTTCACTTAGAAACATCATATTCCAGTACCATGAGGCTTGTTACAACATCAACAAGATCCTCGCTTCCAAACCTTTGACCGAAAGATTTTGTTTGGCGTTTGACATCAAATCATTTATTCACGCGTTACAAAATGTATTGCAGTACCTTGAGGGCCATTGATATTAATGGTGGTTCTCTCTCGTTTATTAACAGCTCACATCATTTGCTGGTAATCAAATGATGTCTTTCCATGTTTGATGACAAATCATATATTCGCATGGCTAGACTTGTACAAGAATGATCGAGTGAATGAGATAAGAAGACCCCGGATCTATTTTCAGCCATCCAAGCTGCAATTTCAGGATTTTTTTACACATCATCTATACGGTGACCTTACATACAGATTGTCATCCAAACATGGGCCTATATCTGTAGGCATGTTTGCATCTGGGCAACATTCCAATATAGATGACTTTCTGAATTATGTACATGTTATTAGATTGTTTATGTGCTAACTATGGGAATGCCTACCCTCAGCAATTATGATCAATAGAGGATATATCATGATGTAATGTATTGTAATATTGATGCAGGTGACCATTCCTCTTTGTTTCTAGGCTCATCACAGTGTAAAGCACCTCAATCAAATGTTCTTATTATTTGGATCTCATGCTTTAGGGGTCAATTGTTATAGGTCAATTTGGGCACCATTCCCAATGATCTGGTTAACTGGGCATCATCTTCAGGACTGATGATCAAGGGTCTATCATTCCCTATCATCTCAGTTTATATATGCCCTAAGACAGAAAATAAGACAAAGCAAGCAAGACTTTCATCAAGAAAAGGTTTCCATGGTTTGAAGCTTATTATTTAGCATATGAAAGCTCACCAATGCAGGCTCTAAGGGGCCTAAGTGCGTTGCATATGAAGGTAGCCCTATGCAAGGTTTCTCTACAAAGAACTTCTCGACATTCAAAGGTGCGTTGGTCACATTGGGAGCAAAATTATCATTGTTTCGGAATGTCCACTTGGCCAATGCCTTCTAGAAGAGTTCACATGTGTCAAGCTTCAGATCCAAGTGTCCATTTGACATCTACATGAATGGAAACATGTCCTGCCTATTTTTGGAAAGCTATTTATTAGAAAACAACCTACAGTTAATCTATAAATTGAACACAGATCTAAGTGTTTGAAAAGGAAGAATTTGAGTAGAGAAATGCTGGAGTTTGATTTATGGAGCTATTGATAGAGAGATTTATGCTGTGATGAGACTTTGGAATTATGCTAGAAGGTCACTCCAAATCAGTCACTAGGTTGTAACCTCTCCTTCTATCATTAATAAAGAGTACTTCTTGTTTTTCCCTATGCATCTATGTTAACTTTGATTTTCCATATTGTAAGATCTTGGTTGATGAATGTAGTTTATGCTTAACTGATTTAGCTAACTATCTTGAATAGATATCTATATTATTGCATCTTTTGTTGTTTCAATGTTCTTCCTTGCAGGAAGCATTCATCCATAAAATCTCTTGAATTTGAAGCTGTAGCAGAAGTGACAGAAGGATTGATTTGGAAGCGACTGAAACAAGTAAGCATCCAATACTCTCTATATATCTGTTATGAGTTAGAAGAAATGGTAGTATATTCTTTCACCTGTTGTTCTAGACTAACACCTGTCTATGGAAGCGTAATTTATCCATAGATTACAATTCTAGCTCAAAAATGTTCAAAGAAATTGACTTCTACTTCCAGCCCATCTAGGATATCGAAGCATAACTAGAGAGAAGCAACATCTAGATGTGCTATTATGATCCACCACATTTCTATCCCAATAAACCTAAATATATCCATGAAGCTTCAAATTTTTGCATTATATCTCAATCCATAATTGATTGTGCCCCAGAGATATCTCAAGAGATTCTTGGCAGCAATCTAGTGTATTTTATGAGCATCAACAATCAATTGACTCAATTTATTCACTACAAAGCATATGTCTAGACAAGAGTTCATTAAGAACATCAGGCCCCCCATGAGTTGACGATACTCGGAATGATTTCCAAAATCGAAACCAACAACACTTCTGCATAACCACTTAAAGTTGAGTTGCATAAGAGTAGTCATGGACTTGTGTTGGCAATATGATGCAGAGTGTTGTCCTTGATGGCAACCTACTTGATGAAGTTGTGCTTGATAGAATATGTCTTGATAAGCTTGTTAAATGATGTAAATATAGTGTATCTACAGTGAATACAGAAGGTAATGAAGAAAGAAATTCAGTTTGTGATAGATCTATGATGAAAAGAGTATGTCTCAAGGAATACGCGGATTTGTTTAGGAGAAGTCATGTATGCACGCGGGAAACAACGTGCCAAGTCGCGTATGGGCAAAAGCGCTCATAAAGTGCAAAACCAGGGGTAACCACCATGGTATTGACCCATGGTATTGGGTAATGATTCGTCTAAATGACCCCGTCCAGGAATACCATCGGAAGTAATGTGGTTTTGGCTCATGGTATTGAAAAAGGGTAAACCTATATAAAGAGAATAAATTCATTGTGCAAATCATGAGAGTGGGTGCAAGATGTCTGAGCTTGAATGAATACTTCTCTCTGAAGTATATCTGAATGGAAAGGGTTACAGTTGAATGAAAGATCTGAATGTATGATGCACCAATGAAGAAGAAGGTATCTAGATGCAAATGCTAGATCTATTTTATGAATGGTCGTTGGGGTCGTTGAGATGAAGAACAGAATCTAAAGTAAGAATTAAAATACGTATGTGATGTGTACGATACAGTAGTCGTACCTAAATGTCGAGAGAACCATACGCTAGTTTGCGCGGAAAGAAGTGCGTATATATCTGGCAACCACAGCTGAAAAGCAACGTATGTAATAAAATTATCCTACGTAATAAGATATGAAAAGTATACGGGTTTGTGAAATATTGCGTATATCTGTG
Organism: Pinus albicaulis; assembly: GCA_034641835.2. Taxonomy (NCBI): domain Eukaryota; kingdom Viridiplantae; phylum Streptophyta; class Pinopsida; order Pinales; family Pinaceae; genus Pinus; species Pinus albicaulis. The sequence continues at coordinate 192,193,232 of CM076581.1, forward strand.
AGATACGATGGAAATGAAAAGAGCGTATGCAAACTAGGGTTTGCTGAAGCATGGGATATGAAATGTCTGATCTGTTCTGCTGTGTTGCTGCTATCTGTATTCTACAGTTCTGAGTTGTCGGTTTCAGTTTGGTTGTATGATGGAGCTTAAATATGTGTGTTGGATCTAGTGTGAAAATTGATGAAACGTTGTCCATAGAGGTGCTGAGGGTTGTAGCCTTCAGTCAGGGGATTGTAGCTCCCTTCCAGAAGAGGCTAGTAAATGAGCGCAGGTTGGTGCCTACGTACTGGTATGAGTCTGCGCCAGTACATATGTTGTAAGATGTTTTCTTTATAATAAAATATTGAAGGCTGAGCAACGGCAGCGGTGGTTTTCTCCCGACTTGGGTTTCCACCTAAAATCCTAAATTAATTTCATATTGATACTTTGTGATGGTTTAATACATTCTTCTTGCACATGTTCACATTTATTGAACATCACGATGAATGAATGACGAATATGATACAATTGAAGAATTAACTAAATAATTAGATCTACGTATTTGGATTAAATGAAGGAGTATCACATATATACGCGAGTCATTTTAAGGAAAGTAGTCATATGATTTTAAAACAAGAAAAAAGTAAAGAATTTTTTTGAATATACGACTAATCTTTTGATTCACCCCCCTCTGATATTTCTTAACCAATTGGTATCGGAAGGAAGTTTATAGCCTGTAGAAATGTCCCTTGAAGGAGGTGTATATGCAGTCATGAGGAAGGAGTAACGTATACAAAACACCACTATTCAATGACATCAGTTTCACGGAAAGTGCGAACAAAAGCATATTTACAAGAGGATGTGATCATTGAGTAGCATGGGCAATCGTGGAAGAAGGCTATCAATATCCGGCAAGTATTCCTACTGATGCGGCTGAAAGGAAGAAGTATTAAATCAATGCCAAAGCAGTGAATGTCTTATTAGGAAGCATGTCTGAACCAGAATTTGCTAAGGTGATGCAGCTAAATTCAGCAAAAGAAATATGGGACAAAGTCATTCTAAGCTATGAAGGAGATACAAAGGTAAAAAGTGCAAAACTCCAAACTCTCAGAATTGAATATGAAAATTTAAGGATGCATAATGATGAAAATATTGCCAGTTTCTTTTTATGTCTTGATGATATTGTAAATCGAATGAGAAATTTGGGTGAAATCATAGCCGATACTACTCTGGTGGAAAAAGTCTTAAGATCTTTGACTTCAAAATTTGACTCTAAAGTTTCAGCTATTGAAGAAAGGCAAGATCTGCAAACTCTTATTGTTGTTCAATTACATGGTATCCTGACTGCTTTTGAAATGAGACAAGGAGGTCCTTCTCAAATCAAAGAAGCTGCTTTTAAGGCATCTGCAAAAGGAAAAGAAAAGGAAGTTGTCAAGGAATCCAGCTATATATCTGAAGAAGAAGAAGAAGCAAATTTTGTAAGAAGACTCCAACTAGGAACCGGAAGGTTCAAAGGTAAGCTTCCGTTCAAATGTTTTGGTTGTGGAAGAGTTGGTCATTATGCTACAAAATGTCCTTATAATGAAACATCTGCTAAAGGGAAAGAAGTAGCAAGACGGAATAAGAATCGATCTAGCACAAGAAAAAGTTACTATATTAATGAAGACAGTGATGGGTTATCTGATAGTGAGGAAGAATGTGAACAAGATATTAGATTGCTCATGGCAAAAGAATCTAGAGAAGAAAAGGATACTTTTGTGGATGCTCGAGAAGACAATGATTTTCTTGAAGAAAACAATCAACTCAAAGTAAGCCTAGAAGAAAAGAACATAATCATAGAGACTCTTGAAAATCAGCTTGAAGCAAAGGAAAAACGCATTGAGGAATTGGAGTGTGAAGTAGTAAGTCTAAGGAAAGATAATGAGAAAGTGAAATCTCTCAATCTTAGATTTGCTAAAGGTTCAGAAACCTTAGATGAGATCATCAAGGTACAACGGTCTCCTCTTATAAAAACAGGTCTTGGATATACTGGGGAATCTTCCCAGACTTCAGCACCAAATTATCTGAAAGCAGCCAAAGTTGGTTCACTACATTCAGCCACTCAGCAAGGGAATGAAGGATCTTTACAGGTAAAGCATGATCATCTCAATTGAAGGAACACTAACAGGGAGATCTTTCAAAGAAGCTACAACCAACAGGTAAATTCAAATAGAAGATTTCATGATCACAAAATTTTCTACTTCAATGGACAATGTTTCTCATGTCACAATTTTGGTCATAAAGCTGTTCAATGTGTTGCATATAAAACCATCATGACAAGAGAAGCAAGAAAGAAAAGAATGAATATTGAACCAAAGAAGAACACCTATAACAACTTTTCTCCTCTTCAAAACGAAGTTGAATGTACTTATTGCAATAACTTTGGTCATGAAGAATCTGAATGCAGGAGCAAGGTCCAGCCAAAAGAACATGTTCCCTCAAGCTCTAAAGTATGGAAAAAGAAAGAAATACAGGTTGAAAATTGTGGGATAGCATTATTTGCAGAAGTTGAAGAAAATCAATGGTACATTGATAGTGGGTGCTCAAGACACATGACAGGTGACAAAAGAAAACTCCTTACATATAATGCTCTAGAAAAGGAAAAGAAAGTTACATTTGGAAATGATACTCTTGCTGTAATTAAAGGAAAAGGGTCAGTGTTTCTAAAAGAAAAGGTGAAGGCTAATGATGTCATGTATGTGGATGGATTAAGGCATAACCTGTTAAGTGTAAGTCAAATGGGTGATCAAGGAACAGAAGTTGTCTTTAGTTCAAAAGAATGTGTGGTTCGTGATCTTGATACAGGTAAAATTATTATAAAAGGGAAAAGAAATCCAAGCAACCTGTATGTACTGAAGAACTGCAAAGATCAATGTTACTTGAGCAAGTCTTCAAAAAATTGGCTATGGCATAGAAGGCTGGGGCATCTAAGCTTCTCTCAAATCAACAAAGCAAGCAGACTTCAAGGCCATTCACAATTCTGATGATATCTACAGAGAAATTATCAGCAACTACAAATCTTGTCAATTCGAGGTAAACGGACAGTACGGTTAATGCAGAGATCCTCAGTGACCTCTTGAACTCATTCATCTTGACATATATGGACCTATGATCCTTCAGTCACCATAATAAGGAAGGCCACTGCATCTTCTGTTGTAATTGATTACTCTCTCACTGTGTTGGATCGGGCTCATTAAACACCACTAAAGATGAAGCATTTGAAGAGATTTCGGATCTTCCAAAGCAGTTGAAAATAGATTATAACTCCAAAATCAAGTGTCTTAGATCTGATCGAGGAGGAGAATATACATCAATTGAATTCCTTGAATTTTGTGAACAACATGGCATAAAAAGACAGTTCTCTGTGGCTGGCACTCCACAACAAAATGGCGTAGCAGAAATAATGAATAGAACAATTCAACAAATGGCTAGAGCTATGCTTGATGATTCTGGAACACCTGACACTTTCTGGGGAGAAGCAGCACATACAGCAGCAAACATTCTCAACAAGGCACATGTTCGGGTAAATAGTGATAAAACTCCATATGAACTCTAGTATGGTAATTCTCCCTCTGTAAAGCATTTTAGAGTTTTTGGAAGCAAATGCTTTATCAAAAATAATGATGAAAAGCTTGGCAAGTTTGAACCTAGATCAGATAAAGGAATATTTCTTGGTTACTCATCTTCAAGCAAAGCATACAGATGTTATAATGAAAGGCTTCGAAAGATTGTTGAATGTATTGATGTTGTTATTGATGAGTCTCCTGCAGCTCCTAAAGAAGAAAAACAAACAACAAAAGAAGATGATGGTGACCTATGTCCTTCTACATCAAATAGAAATGATATAGACAATGGATCCAATGAAGAACCTAAAGATGATCTATCTGAAAAAGCTCCATCCAGATATGTTCAAAAGAATCATCCTGAATCTCAAATTTTGGGAGACAAGGAATCAGGTGTATGAACAAGGAGAACTCTTGTGGGATCTTCTAGTCATCTGGCACTTCTATCCACAATTGAACCACACAATGTCAATCAAGCTAGCAAATATGAATGTTGGAAGCAAGCCATGAATGAAGAGCTTGATCAAATTGAAAAGAATGACACTTGGGAATTAGTACCAAGACCACATGATAAAAATGTCATTGGAACTAAATGGATTTTCAAGAACAAGTTAAATGAGAATGGGGATGTTGTAAGAAAAAAAGCTAGACTGGTTTGCAAAGGGTATACTCAACAAGAAGGTATAGACTTTGAAGAAACTTTTGCTCCTGTAGCTAGACTTGAAGCCATCAGAATGTTTCTTGATTTTTCAAGTTATCAACAAATCAAAGTTTTATCAAATGGATGTTAAATACGCTTTTCTTAATGGTGATCTAGAAGAAGAAGTATATATATAGAACAACGGAAGGATTCATTTTGGGAAATGATGCAAATCTTGTTTGTAGACTTAAAGGCTCTATATGGTCTCAAACAAGCTCCAAGGGCTTGGTATTATCATCTTGACAAATATCTTCATCATGAGGATTTTTTCAAAAGATATGACGTGGCAACTTATACACAAAAATTGAAAATGATAAACTATTGATTGTGGTTGTATAACGCTGTTGATGATATCATTTTTTAGAATGTGAATAATCTTTGAGTCAAAAATTTGCTCTACATCATGCGGCAAGAATTTGAAATGTCTTTACTTGGGGAACTAACATTCTTTCTTGGTTTGCAAGTGCATCAAACGGCAAATGGTATTTTCCTATCTCAAGCAAAATATCTTAAGCAAATTAAGAAAGTATGGCATGGAAGAATGCAAACTTTGTAAGTACACTAATGATAACGGATGCGGTCTCGAGTTCTAATGATGATTCTCCCACGGTGAATCAACGGTACGGATCGATGATAGGAAGTCTACTTTATCTCAACGGGACTAGACCGGACATTATGCATGCAGTTGGGATTGTTGGACGTTTAAGCTAATCCAAGAGTCTCATCTTCGAGGTACATTAAAGAATAAATATCTAGGAACTCAAGACTTTGTTCTATGGTATCCAAAGAATGCGATCTTACTCTTCATGCTTGCAACGTCTGATTTGGGTGGAAGTGTTGATGGTCCGAAAAAGCAGTGGTGGTGCATTCTATATGGGACCACGGTTAGTATCTTGGTTCAGCAAGAAGCAAATTCTATTGCCTTATCTCACAATGAAGCCAGAATATGTGGTACACGCATAAATATTTGTTGCACTCAACTCTCCTTTGGATGATGCAAACCTTACAACATTATTTTCAAATCAAATGTACTCCTGGTCTCCATTAAATGACAATACAAGTGCCATCGGTATTTCAAAGAATCATTATGCATTCAAAGACCAAGCACATTCCCATCAAGTATCACTTCTTACGTGAACAAGTACTTGAGCAAACAGTGAAGTTAAAGTATGTTCCCTCCAAAGAACAAGTTGCTGATATTTTTACCAAACCTCTACCCAGGGAAGCGTTCGAGTATCTAAGACGAGAAGGTAGAGTATTTTACGCAGTCAAAAGAACAAATGCGCATAAATTTAGAAGATGGCATTGGATACGCGGGTTTCATGAAACACGGTCGCGTATATGCGCGAGGTTCTTGCATAAACGTGTATGTATGATTCTTGACAATTTTAAGGTTGGATTCGGCTCTCTTCAACACGAATTTTGCGGTCTTTGTTTTGGTGTCTCTAATGTTGTTTGGTATCTCTGGTGGTGTTTCGGTTCTCATAGTCTTGTTTCGAATGTTTTGATGAAGATGCCTTGATGATTTGTTGGTGAAAGTGTTCAGGATGCACAAACTAAGGGGGAGCTTTAGTCATATAAAAGGGATGCTTGGATGCACGGATTTGGGGGGGCATTGGCTTTCTTTGAGAGTACAATGCATTGTTGGCAATATGATGGTTACGCAATATGTTTCTTTGAAGTCTTTACGGTGTTGGTCTGTTGGTCATATGTGTAGTTTGATGAAAAGGTCTGGCTGAGACCACTGCATTGTAAGTTAAATATTGGTGTATGTAAGGACTTGATAAATTTGTAAACCCACTTGGTTGGGTAAGTGAGTCAAATTTTGTAAACCCACTTGGTTGGGTAGTTGAGTCTCATATGTAAATCACTTGGATGGATCTTTGATGTAAGTATATGTGAGTCATTGGTGATAGGAATTTCATAGAGTCATGTACTTCATTGAAAATTTGTTTGAAGATTGGCCTGAGAATTCGGAGAGAACCCGATGTTCAGTATACATCGGATCTGCGGAAACGCTTTCACCCTTCTGGGGAGAAAAGGGGGAGAGTATGTTGGTTTTGATCCATGTACTTACTCCCTTGATGTCCAAAGGGGAGAGTGACATGGTGTTTGAGGTGTTTGAATGGGTGTCATTGTATTCTTAATATGCCTATGTTTAATAATAAACATATAAAACATGATTTATGCACTCCAGTCCAAAGGAAATTGTTGGAAAATACTAGTCGAGTGTTATCTGTTCAGCAATCTTGAATGAAGATGAAGACATGCGTCGACATGTGTTGTCCTTGATGGCAATCCACGATGAAGTTATTCTTGACATGATGGGCATTATTGACAGTGTTTGTTAGCAATATGATGATGAATGTTGTCCTTGAAAGGAAACCTGTTGATGAAGGCTGATGGCAACTTTGGTGAAGTTGTGCTTGATAAAATATTCTTGATGATAGTCCGTCTCTATAATGTGTACGAAAGGCAATGTAGAAAGGAACTCGGCTTGTGCTAAATCTGGTGAAAAAAGTATGTCTCAAGGCATACGCGGATATGTCTAGGGAAGTATGCTAGCAAACAACGTTCCAAGTCGCGTATGGGAAAAAGTGCTCATAAAGTGCAAAACCAAGGGTAACCACCATTGTATTGACCCATTGTATTGGGTTATGATTCGTCCAAATGACCCCACCCAGGAATACCATCGGAAGTAATGTAGTTTTGGCTCATGGTATTGAAAAAGGGGCCCGTGGTATTGAAAAAGGATAAACCTATATAAGGAGAAGAAATTCATTGTGCAAAATCATGAGTGTGGGAGCAGAGTGTTCCGAGCTTGAATGAATACTTCTCTATAGTCTGTATGGAAAGGGTAAAGGTTTGATGATAGATGCGAATCTATGGACACTATGAAGAAATGATGAAGCGGGATTTCTAGATCTGAGAAATCTACTTGTATTTGCTAGATGCATTTATGGTGTGATGAAATCTTTGAAGAAGCGGTATCATCTGTGAAGTAAAGGGTTGAATCTAGGCGGATATCGATGCGAAGAAGTATGCGACTCGCGGTGAAGATCCATACGCTACTTCGACGCGAGGAAGGCACGTGTCACGGCTTGATGGGAATGTGCATTATCATAATGGAAATCTTAGAAGTCACCATTGCGTTTGTATGGACGGAAGCGCGTGTCTCTGACATACATCGATGAAGGGAAAGCGCGTATGAAAACTAGGGTTTCTTTGAAACAGAATTGCTGAAATATCCGATCTGTATTCTAACATATTGCTATCGATCGTGTTGATAAGTATCTATTGGTGATGTATGTTTGTGCCAAAGTATGGAGAAGATTAGTCTGAAAATATAGTTGAAAATGTCTTTGCAAGTGGTGTTCTATTGAAGTTGTTGGATCCGGTGCGAAAATTGATGAAACGTGGTCCATAGAGGTCTTGAGGGTTGTAGCCTGTGGTCAGTGTGCTCCCTTCAGGTGGGGCTATTAGCAGAGCGAGGGGTGTGCTCCCTTCCGGTGGGGGTGGTAAACGAGAGGAGCGAGGGGGTCGTAGCTCCCTTCCGGAGAGGGCCCGAAGTGACGAGGTCGAGGGGTTGTGGCTCCCTTCTAGGGAGAGGGCAGTAGCGAGCGCGGTGGGTACTGGCGTCTTGGTGGAGTACTTGCACCAGCACATATGTTGTAAGATGTTTTCTCTATAATAAAATATTGAAGGGTGATGTATTGCGGCGGTGGTTTTCTCTTGACTTGGGTTTCCACCTAAAAATATTGGTGTTCATGTGTGATGCTTTGTGTGATGGTTTATTATGTTCTTACTGCACATGTTTACTATTTATTGAATATCTAATGAATAAATGATGGAATGGTTCAAGTGAAGAATTAATGACATAATTGGTTCTCTGTGTATACGCAAGTTTGATAAAGGGTATCCGCGTATATACGCGAGTACGATTCGGGGAAAGTAGCGTATGGGTTTTGAAGTAAAGAAAAGTAAAAAGTTTCGGTTGCCCAAAATGTCGATTCACCCCCCTCTCGGTATTTTTCCCCAACGGTCAATCCTAGTAGCATGCAAGGTATGGATCGGTATCATCTACAATTTGGATAACTTTGAAGTTTGCCATCACCTTAACACCTTCTATACTAACCACAACCTATGACGGTCTTCATAGAGGAATGATCTTACGGTGATTGGCCATGCGTATTGAGCTGAATGGTAGACCATTCCAACTTTAGCTCTCCCATGCACTACCATGTTTTCTAAGGTGGAACATTAGCATCCGATCCTAGATTTCAGCGGGAACCATTTGCGAGATTTTGTGTTGGTGTCTTCTTTTCACATTTTTAAACGATCAAGACGGGACAATTCTCTATGACATGATCAAACTATCTACAATACACAGAATATCGTGCTAGATTTGGATAGTCATGTGCAAAGTGACCAGGCTGTAATATCCCAAAAGGAGAATGCGATGTGCGAAACACAATATGGAGCACAACAAAGTAAACAATAAATCTAAATACATGTAGATACATGAGAAATAGTTGAGCCATTTTATTATATGGAGGTGGATAAAATAGTACAATAGTACTAAAAATACTGAGATTACTCAAGCCAAAGATATGGCATAGAATGAGCTTTGAAATGATCCCACAAGAGGGATTGTTGAATTTCTTTGAATTTGTGAAGGTAAAATGTGTTGTCCTATTTGCCAATGGAATTTGCAACTACCGAAATATAGAAATTCAGATCTGAAATAGAACCGATGATGATGAAAATTTAGATCCGGGCTCTATGATGGATACCCAAAGATAACTTCGAAGTATTTCCATATCTATCAATCTCAAAAAATCACCCTCTTAGGGCTTGCACATATACAACTTGTTGGGTATGTAGATCTCTTGCATGAAATGATGATATGATGGTTGCAATTATGTAAAATCTTCTCTGTACGAGAAGGGTTGATCCCTTCGATAGATCCTTGGGCTAAAATATCAAGATCTAGCTCCTCCAATCTCTTCCACTACTAGATATGTCAATATAACTCGAATGATGGAAACAATGGATACAATGTGAGCAGATGATCCCTCAACTTGGATTTCAAGTGAAATTAAGAAAATCCTTCCACCAATAGATCTACAAAGGTGCCTTTGCGCAATCCTTGGAAGGTGCTTTTGCATGGAGGTAAAATATAATATGCTTTGAATGTCCAATGTGGATTTTCTACTCCTAGAGAGCGGAATATGAAGAACAAAGTGGAAGGATGAATCCTCCACTTATTTCCTAGATGAATTATAGAAACAACCTCACGAAGATGGCACCAATCACGATGAGAGACAACTCAATAGAAAAACTTCCCCGAGTAGGCACTCGAAGTCCCCCATGGGTAAGGGTGTGTGATTTCCTCTCAGAAAAATACTGTGCTAAACAACCTTTGTAAACTTATCTAAAAAGCTCGAGCATGCATAGAAATTTCCTAAGGCAGAGATCCGGATCTAAAAAGATCAAGAAATGAATAATCCAAGTCATGTTTCTATTATGCCTTTACCTTCATTATATAGATTTTGAGCCTTCCATAGCTAGGCCCACCTATAAATTGCATTGTACATGTGGACATAAGTCTCCATGGTTGACTATGTTGTTTCTCCATGTCCTCCATCATGTCTACATGTCATGATCACCCTCTCCATCATGTGTACATTAAGTGCATCACTTCCTCCACTAACTTATCATAAGTGCTTTAAGATCTTACTTTGAATGCATTATGATCCCGATTGACCTCTTCAAAGATCATAGTTTTACATTTAAGATCCATGATATTATTTATGCATTTCATCCTCCATGTTCTATCTCATAAATGAGACATGATATCCTATCCTTTATCATTAATGGAGCTGCTCCACTACTCCATGATTTAGATCTAGATCTATAATATCCACATACACACATCAAAGTGGATTTTATTCATCTTTGGGGATTATGGATCCCTCTAACCTTTTATTTAATTAATTAAATAAGTTTTTAAGAACTATAATATTCCAAATAACATGTGAAAATTTTTGAATATACACCAACATCACCACAATTATAGCAAATGAATTTTTCTCTTCCTGCGAGTTGATCCACCTCCTCGGCACAGGAAATCCACCCCGCCCGAAGGGATCTTGGTGATAAGGGCTTAGGCTTGCATTTTGTATATTTCAGATTTTTCTAACATCTCATATCATATGTGTGGCAATGCTACTCATCATGCCCTATGAATGAACAAAATTTGCAAAATAGTTGCTTCAAATCGAGTTGATACTTTCCAATCCTTGGGCAAGAATATATGTCATGTAATTCAACAATTTGAAAAGATAGTACACCACACAAGATGCTTCAATGTTCTAGGATCTCTGACATTCGGATAATTATTAAAAACGGGACACTAATCTTTATGGTGGACGGAATATTTACACTTAATACACTAGACCTATGTGCGGACACTCCTTGCCTTTGTCTTGGCGCGGAAATTTGAATTTCTATATGCATAGCCTCTAGCTGATTTTGAATATGTTGAGTTCCCAACACGGTAGGTGTTAGGGTAGCTTCAAATTTCATTGCAACCTCCACAACCTCAGCTTTTGCACATGGAAATATTTTGCTGACCCAAGGGATGGCACGGATGTGGAAGAAACATAGCAATGAACCATTCCTTATGATGAGTATCATCAATAACAAATCCACCATCTCTAATTGTGCGCTTCGACCTCAGAGTAAAAATTCATTAGGTTCCATATGAATGTCATTTATTTATGTTACCAACTCAGCATTATGACTTAGGATTCTTAAAATTCTCTTTTAGGGAATATTTTCTTTCATCCAAGGTGGAATTAGGGTTTTCTTGTGCATACCTAATGTACCAATCTAATGTGTGATCTTGAAATCACATTGTGACTACACCTTTCCAATATCAATATTGTTAATCCTGACATTCTATATGGCCTCAATCACAAATGAAAATTTTAGTATCCTCATTACCAATGCCTTTGAAATTAGGTAACTTCATTGATGCAGCCATATCTACTTTAGGGGGGGGGTGGAGGAGGTGGTGGAGATGGAATGCACAACGGAGTGGGTGACTTGTAATTTAGTGCATAAGTGGAGTGGATGGATTAGGAAAAAGGTTCAAGATTTGTGAAATTTCTTCTTCTAAAGTCACTTGAGCTAGTAGTTTAGGATTTACGGTTCACTATCAAGTTTAGGCTTTAGGGGGCTATAAATAAAATTTTCGAGTCTGCGATAAAATTTTCTACTACGTATGATTGGGACCTTATATTAGTCGGTAAAGAAGTGTGTTCGCACGGACAACCTCGTTCACATAAGATAATTTTAGCGATAATTTCAATGAAGTGTAGAACTTACCTTGGGAGCATTTGAAGAACCTTCTTTCTACTTCATAATATGACACAAATTGATCTATGGAAAATTCGGTCACAAATCCTCCCAAGGCGATCGATCAGCCAGTCTATCGCGCGAGTGTTTATTATAAAACCTCTCTACGTCTTGGATCAATTCGAGAGTCATTCGATGTGCGTCATATTTTACACAATGATGGAATTCGGTTAAACGAGACAACACTCTGTAGTTCATTCACAAAAATAACAAAAGAATATTTCATGCACTTTTGGATAAATATACTTTTGTACCCACTTTTTGTCAGACAATTATTACTTCTATTACGTTGGAGAGCGTGAATTCAAGGATCTTTCTATCCATCAGGTCTTGTAATTCGTTGCGCAAAAGATGCCACAACATCAAATCTCCCTAAAAAATGATGATCCTAGTCCGGAAATGGAACCATTTTTGGATTGAGGGATCTGGCCTAGGTTCGAGTTTATGGATAAACCAAAAAACCCTCCAAATATCGGCCCTTTAGGCGGTGATCTGCACGGACCAAAGTCTCACCCGAGCGATGTGGGGGGTGTTGGAACCAAGTTTCCGCACCCTAACGGAGAAAATAATGAAGTGGTACTCAAAAACCCAATGTGAACTTATCTTTGATGTGCACAATAATATATAATAGAATTTAAGAGAATGCGCGATCACTAACATAATAACACGGTATCCATGTTTGCCTTAGCGCGGATAAACGAACAAACGAATGGACACGATCCGGATCTTAACCAATGTAAACACTTAACATGTCTCTTAATAATATACGATTATGCATAATCACATTTGATATCCTTGTGCAATTATTAATAAGAAAACATAAAATGTGATTATGGTAATAATTAAGACTAGGCATAGCACGGTGAACTTCGCCAAAGCTGTTCTTTCCGTATACGTCAATTTTTTCAATCAATACATCGATTTGTCCTTACAAACCCTTACAAAATCCTTCGCGTACATAGCCGGCGAGTCGCACACAACCGGAGGACTAGGTCTCAGTGCACACATCCAAAAGGAGCCTTTCAACACGCAAAACCCTTACAGGCTGATACTAACAGTAACATCAATATCTCATAACATATATGTATCTCTTCGAACTACTTAGGTTAGACATACTCTATCTATTTATATACACTTAGTGCGGATACTAAGGTCTCAAACGAGTGGATTGAGGCCCAAAATTTATATTTAATCCCATTTACATCAAAATTTGGGACTTTGACCCACCCAACGTGCCTTGACTCTCATGTGTGTAGCACGCACATGCTGAAAATACAAAATTTTTCTTGAGAACTTGTGCCTCGGGGATCAGCTCCAACACATACCATGTGTTTGGATGCTTTGAGTTGTACATGCAAAATGTGCATTATCATGTTATTGATGACTTTGTTTGTCCATCATTTTGGGGGTGGAAGGTCATGGAATTAGTGAGCTTAGTATCCAACATCAGCAAGCTTAACCAAAATTTTCTCGGGAACCTTATGTCTAGATGAGATAATGGAATGTGGGATACAAAAGTTTAGCTATCATTCAAGAAGATCTTAGCCGATGGATTCTACTATTATACTCTTCTTACGGAGGTCACTAGAATGGCCATATTAGAGAATCTATCGATGACCACGAAGATGGAGGTGTGTCCATGCTTAGTATAAGGGGTAAATGTAATCCATGGAGCTAGATTCCCAAGACTAACTAGGAATAGGAAGAGGGTATATAGCCCTTTATTCTTAATTTTCGAGTTTCGAAATGGCGCAGAAGTGAAGGATTTGATATATTCTGCCATCCTATAAAGTTTATTCAATAAAAAATACTTCTATAACCTTGTAACTGTTTTATCTACTTGAAATTTCCAACGAATTGATTGTAGTGCGCCTCCAAAATCATCTTAGCACACTCGCTTGAAGGAACAGCAAAGGTGTCCCAAGTGGCATAACAATGTGCCCTGCAGGTTAAAATATAGAACTTTCTTTCCTTTGAGGAGCATCTTGTACGCGTTGTAGAGTTCTAGATCACTCCCGCAAATATGTATTTTAAAGTCTTGTGCCCACGAGTCAAGCATAGTGATAAGCGGCATAACCAATGGTCAGCTGAGACATCCTGCAACATTATTGGTGTTTCCATTCTTGTAATTTTTTAAAATGGACTGTTGTAGATATGTGGACCATTTTTTATGGCGATACGATCTGCAACTTTCCTTATTATCTGTATTAAATACAAGGGTTGGTGGTCTATGTGGATGACCATTTCCTTCCCATAATTCAATGCTTCCATTTTCAACGGGCCTACATAATGGAATAAATCTCTTTTCTATTAAGTGGGAAAATTTCGGGCCGTAATAGAAAGTGTCTCTTGTGATATACCAACAGATTCCCACATTTGAGTAAGAAATACCTTGATAACATAGTCGGAGCGATTTGTCTCAATCTCAACGAATGATTTTTGCGAGGTATGGTAGTGTGAGAAGTGGCGTGAACTAGAGAGACGATGCTTCAAATAATAAAATTCCTTTTGTTGGGTTTCATACCATAAGGAATTTTCTTTCACTCCGCCCTTGATGGTGTCAAAGCCAGTCAGGATGAGAGAAACCCAACATGAACCTATGGTAGAAATTAGAAAGACCCAAAAAGTTGTGTAGCTGTTAGAGTGGTTTGGGATGGCTAATCTCTAATAACTTGTATCTTGAATGGGTCCACATGCACACCCCACTCATCAATGATGTACACCATATCTTGAATTTGGGTCATACCAAAAGTGCATTTCTCGAAATTGTGATAGCGTAACTTATGTTGTCGTAGGGTTTGGATGACCTGGGAATATGGTGTAGGTGCTCTTCCCAACTGCAGTTGAATATCGGGATGTTATACGTACTACCATGAATGAGTTGGTGAAGTGCCGCAAGATGTTGTCTATCAACCTCATGAAGGTTGCAAGGGAATTCGTCAACTTTGAAGGCATGACCAACCATTTGAAAAGGCCCTCCTTGGATTTGAAGCCAGTCTTTCACACATGGGAGGGTTCGATGGCTTTTGGTAACTAGACTTTAAAAACAATCTTCTTTGAAATATTCCCCCCCCTTGAGCTAGTTGAGAAGATCATCAATCCATGGGATTAGATACCTATTTTGAACGTGTTATTATTCCTTTCCGATAGTCAATACATAGTCTCTGAGTGTCGTCTTTCTTACGTACCAACACGATGGGGCTCCCGGAAGGTGATGAAATTGGCATGATGTCCCCTTTTTGAAATAGCTCATGAATCTGTCTCTTAAATTCATCATTCTCCATAATAAAGCGTCAATAGATCGGTCAGTTGGAAAGTCTCATACCGAGGTTAGATCGATGGAGTGCTTGACACGATAGTGCGGGTGTACCTTGTGGGTGGGGTGAAGATGTCTTTGTATTCCTCCACAACCTTGTCCATTTTTTGGTGTCGTGTGGGCCATTGTATGGAGGGTGGTGGATGTGGCCACAATATTATTCTTTCCCTTACGAAGAATCATATGGAATACAAAATTTATCAATCACAGGAAATGATCTTAATGCATTTGCTTCTGAGATCAAAGAGATGGTGGAAGGGGGTTCTGCCCCCGGTATCATGTATAAATGATTTCCCAAATAAATAATAATATTTGCAAGGCCTAGAGTCATACACAACATAACGCTTCCACAAGTATGGTTTTCTTAATAATACATCAAAAACTTCAAGAGGATCAACATCACACAATGCCTCATATGTGAATGGCTTGTTGTTGTAGGGAAAGGCGACAACGTCGCTGAACCAAGGATCTCGTTCTTGGTGAAGCCACCCGATGGTGTACGACAACAAGTTTGGTGTGTTAGGTAGGCCAAATTCTTCAAGACATCTATGAAAATGAGTTTATTTTGTCTTTTCGTTGTCTTGAAAATGAGCCCATGGCAGAGAACCCTTCACCCACATGCGACGGTGGAGAGAGATGCTCCCCTCCTCTAGATCTTTGAGCTCAATCTTGGATCTTGGTAGTGGAAATAGTGGTACTAGGCTCCACATCAATAATATATACATTTTTCTTTCACCTTGTTGGTTTCTAGCCTAGAGTTGGAAAATGCATACGATTCCAAAGTCTTCAACTCGGCCACCGTTATTTACTTGGCTCAACAATCACTTGTTTTGTAAGTGAAGTGCTTGTAAAAATCACACCATTTCCCATATTATTTTTCTTCGTATTTATTTTTCTGTGCTTGCGGCTTCATTGGGTTTATAGGTTCCTCACCTTTGAGTTTTCCTTTGTTCTACGAGTTTGGGGGTTCCTTTCCTTTGCTTTAGATTCACGGATCAGAAGTCTCACTTATTTTGTAAAAAAATCTTCTTGATCTTGATAATTGATAATAGGTGAAGCCAAGGGAGGAGATGTTACGAAATCCATCTCATCCTAAATGTACTTATGTGGTTACTCGATGTACTTGAGTGCCAAATTCTTGCTCATAATCCTTGATACCCTACTTCATGTGAAGGGGAATAAAAAATATTTGTCAACTCCAACACGTCTTGGTCCCTTCATTGCCACAACATGGTCCACTTTATGTATTTATTTTCATAGCTCCCAACAGGGTAATATTGTTCCTTGTTGGTGTCGAAGAATTCTGGGTGGTGTGGCCCGAAAATAGTGAGGGTTCCCTCTTGTCCTTCTGTTCACAGTAGTTTTCCCATGAGTCCTTGACATGGGGGACGATTTGAGGAGTGAAAAAGTAATATTTTCTTGATTGGAAAAATCATGAACTAAAAAATACTTCTAAGAAAATTAACCATCTATCTAAGATTTATTCTTCTATCTGGCCTTCAAATATGGGAATGTCAAAATTGACTTGTACCTTAAAAGGGAGTGGTGCCACCGGAGTGGTTCTTCCGGATGCGGATACGTTGCTTGTGGGTAGTCGAAAAGATGCGGGAAAAGTTATCCCATCACCCCATTCCTATGTCTCTTGAGGGATTCTCGAGAAATATTTTGAAAGTATCATGCTCCCTCATCTTTGTTTATTCCTCTATGGGAGGCCATCGGGTTGCGGAGTTGGTCTTGCAAAGGGTCAACTAATTTGAGACTTTGAATATTTATACCTTAACCTTGTTGGGGACATAAGAAAAGAATAATATAGAAAGAGAATACCACCTTGATACCACTAATACATACTTATTCGGGAACGAAAAATAATATAGATATAAACATAAACATAGAGATGTTGCAAAAAATAAATCTTCATTTCATTAATATTAAATAACTAAATATGCTACAAAGCGAGAATGGAAATAAACTAGCTCGAAATTTGTGGAAGCTTATGCGAGAAGAGATGTGGAAGCTACATGCCTGCGAATTGTGTTCTGATAGGGGCTTAAGGCATTATATTATTGAACAAAAATTGGAAACCCTAAATAGCAAAAAACTAAACTACTGGAGATGGTATGCCAGAGTTTGTGGGCTCGGTAGAGGATAGTTGGGCAGCCAACTTCCCATGGTCATGGCTTGGTCATATGATCTCTGTTTGTGTGTGATATCTTTTGTGGAAATATATCTTCAAGTAATACAATATCGTGGCATGCCCATACCTATGGCCATGAGCCCTCTTTTGTAGACCTCAAACGTCGTTTATGGGGTCATAACAACTCCAAAAGTTTAGGGCCCGAAAAACTATTGAAAATAGCAAATGATGCTATAATCGAGGGCGATGAAACCAACTCGGTATAGGTGGAATAGTTGGGTGGCCATCAATATCCACCTCAATCATTCCTCCACCCTTAGGAAGAAATGGTCCCCATTGCGTGCGAGCCTCCATGAGGTGAGGACATTTCTATTGAACTTGGTCCCTAGTGAACAACTTGCCCTAGTGAAGGAGTTGACCTACTTTGACAACTAGATATAGCTGAATCTATGCTGAGGGTACATGTTAATCTATGTGTTGATGATCATGTCGAGTTTTGGCCTATTTGATGCAACTTGGGTTTTTCTCTGGAAGCTGAGCTAGCAACAACATCGGTGTGTCCAACAATGGGGGAAAGTATGGTGGTTGGTCCATATTAAATACTCGGTGAAGGCAAAGGAAAAGCGGAATGCGAGAGCTTGGAAGTAATTTTCCCCTACAACTTTGAGTGATGTTATGACCACATCGAATGGGCAAAGCTTTTTGTGGGGCCCAACGAGGCGCACCTTTTCAAATGTAACCAAACTTTGTCACCCACCTAGAATTTGTGTGGAACTTTGATGTTGATCATGATGCTACTTGTAATTAGCATTCACTCTATCTAATAATTCATTAACCTACTAGAAGATGTGTTGAATGTGCTCAATGAAGTTGTTAATACTGTCGACGTGGATTGAACATGGTAGATGTTCTTGAGTAGCTACAAATGGTATGGGAATATCAATGGGTTGTAGTGGATAGAATCCCAACCCCCAAATGAAAGGTAATGTTTTAAGTTGAGCTATGGATAGAGTTATTATAGTTGTGTGGACATAAGGGAGGCATTCATCATGTGCATGGATTCTTCGAGTTTTACATCCAAAACATTTGCATGATCATCCTATTTAAAACCTTTTTTTGGCCATCAGGTTGGGGGTGGAAGGTCGTGGACTTAGTGAGCAATCAACATCGACAAGATGCTTGACCATGAAAATGTACCTAGGAACCTACTATCCCGTGCGAGATAATGGACGGTGGGATCCCAAGGTGTACCCACACTCGTTCAAAGAAAAGTGACAATGGATTATCTTTTGATACTCTTCTTGCACAGAACCCTCAGAATGACCATCTTGAGAATGTAACGTGAAGCCATGAAGACGTGGTTATTTCCATACTTAGTATAATGAAAGCTCAACATGTAATCCATGGAGATGGATTTCCAAGGTCGACCGGGTAGCCAAAGGAGTATATGAGCCTTTCTTCTTGATTTTTCAGTTTGGAAATGCCACAGGCTGATGTAGGATCTTATGTACTTCCCAACATATTGTCAAAAATTTTAACGATAAAAGTACTTCGCCATGGCACATGCACTCTTTTATCTACTCTAAAATGTCGAGGGACCCAACTATAGTGTGCCTCCCAAATCATCTTGGCATACTCACTTGAAAGAACACAAAGGTGTCTCGAGATGGCATAATAGTGTGCCACGGAGGTGAGAAAAAATGGAATTTACTCACTTTCCGGGGGAGCATATGATATTCTTGTCCATGTTCTAAGTCACTCTTGTAAAGATGTGCCCACCCCAAGGAAGTCTCCATGTCCACTAAGTTGAGCATGGTGGTTAGCACCATAACCGGTGGTCGGGCGAGATTAGTCTATGCCATTATTGGTGATGCCCTTCTTATACTTGATGTTAAGAATGAGCTTGTTGCGAATGTGGATTATTTTTTTATGGCAATCATTATAAAACTTTCCTTTTGTACGTATGAGCGCACGGTTCGACGGTCTATGTGGATGATCGTTTCCTTTAAAGTAGAATGTAATGCTTCAGTATGCAGCCAAACACACTTTTATTGGAATGAATCTCTTTGTATTAAGTCCCTATATTAATAGTGTAGTCTCTTATTATGTTATTTTAGCCCCATTATTGTTATTTTTGTACCCCTATAACCCCATATTTTTATTATTGTGCCCTTAAATTATTATTACGGTCGGCTAGGATTACATTGTGGCCCCATGGACTCCTATATATAGAAAAGGAGGTTTTAATTTGAATCATCCAAGAATTTTTCATTCATGTAATGTATTGGAGGTTTCCCCTTGAAGTGGCTTATTTCTAAGGCATTGATGTCTCTTTTCTTCTCTTTTGGGTGGTTTCACAACATTTGGTATCAAAGCTTTGAGATTCTAGGGTTTATTTGCTCCAAACGGGTCATCGTGGCATTTTCACTATAAATTTGTTTCTACGAAGGTTCGAATCTCGAAAGTTTTAGGGTGCGAAGAAAAAAATCCTAAGGAACATCTTCACAAAATTTCGGAAGCTTGGTTCGTAAAATTTTTGAAGATATGATGCAATGCAAGTTAGGTCATTTTGGGGCTCTAAATTTAACCTAAACGGTCATCGTGGTATTTCCGTAATAACTTTTTTTCTACACGAAGGTTCAAAAAGCTGAAATTTTTAGAGTGAAAAGCTGCAATCTGAAGAAAATTTTTAGCACAATTTAAGATATTAGTACACACAATATTTTTGGAATATGATCTATGGAAGTTAGGTATTTTTTGACTTCGAATTTCATCTCAAAGAGGTGATCGTGGGAAAATCTTCATAGCTATCTTATAAGCATCGGATTGGAATGATGTAAAAATTTTATACAAGTACCACAGACTTTAGTTTTCGATCTATCAATTTCAGAGCCAAAAGGAGGAAAACGGTGACACGTGGCAAGTCGTACAAGTTCACTCTGCGAACCGGTCAAAATTGGGTCATTGTGGGAGATTGGACATAACTTTGCATTGAAGAATCCAAATCGGATCGGACCTATGGAATTTGAAATAGCTTCTAAAGAGAATCTTATGGATGAATTTTAGATATTTAGGATCCAAAATTACAAAAGATAATTCACTTTCAATATTGAGCTCCTCAAAAAGTAAAGGGTATGTATTTTTTCCGAATTGCATAAGTCTTATTTGAAAAGTCAAGTTAAATTGATTTAAGGGCATATTGTAGAATAGATATCGAGTTAGTTCTAAAATGGTCCCTAAAAGGAATTCAACACCCATTAAGCCTTTAGAAATCTCTACTATGACTCATGAAGATGAAGAATGGCAACATGACATATCAAAATTACAAGAGCAAGTGCAACAAAATTTCGCTCTCACAAAGAGCAACAAAAAATGACATGGAAGTTTTGAAGAAAGGTGTGGAAACTAAGTTGGATGGTTTGAAGGATAAAATAATAGCTAATATGGATGATAAATTAGTGGAATATCACATCGAGCATCAGCAGCAAGTTCTCTAACTCTCGAAGGATAACCTAACTTTGGTGCAGAATCTAATGAAACAACGGAATATCAACATCACATCAAGAAAAGAATTTGTAAGTATACGAAACAAGAACTCGACAAGTACGATCAATTTTAAGTATCTCATCAAGTGAAGAACTCCTATAGAAGATTCCACATGGGAGGATGAGAATTCTATCTGAAGCATCAGAAATAATCAAGCGTTGAGGACAACACTTGTTTGAAGGAGGGGCATGTTAAGTCCCTATATTAATTGTGTAGTCCCTTGTTATGTTAGTTTAGCCCCCCTTATTGTTATTTTTTGTGACAGCCCTATAACCCCCATATTGTTATTATTTTGCCCTTAAATTATTATTGTTAGGTCGGCTAGGATTACATTGTGGCCCCATGGACTCATATATATAGAAAGGAGGTTTTGTAATTTGAATCATCCACTAATTATTCATTCATGTAATGTATTCGAGTTGCCCCCTTGAAGTGGCTTATTTATAGTATGATATCTCTTTTCTTCTCTTTTTGGAGTTGGTTTCCACCCAACATTGTCATAAGTGGAATACTTTCGGAGGCTGGGTAGAAGGGGTGTCTCCTTGTGATATGCCACCAAATGCCCCCTCTTTTGAGAAAGAAATGCCACGATATCATAACTAGAGAATCTATCTCAATCTCAAATGATTTGATGTAGGTCTAGTAATGTGAGCATTGGTGCGAAGCATAAGGAAATTCTTACATCCAAAATTTCTTATGTTGGGTTTGGAGCTAAGAAGAACTTTGAATTTTATCCACTCTTGGTGAGCTGACTCTAAGGCCAAGTGATATGAGAGAAATATGAACTGCGGTATAAATTGAAAGACCCATAAGTTGTGTAGATTTGTTAAAGTGGTTGGGGTTGGAAAATGTCCAGGTAACTTGTCTGTTTTTTAGGTCCACATGCAAACCACTGCTCATCATTGATGTACCCTAGACCTTGAACCTAGGTCATACCAAAATTTATTTCTCTTCAGAATTGGCACACAATTTGTGTTGTCGTAGGGTTTGAAGGATGCGACAATGGTATAGTTACTATTCCCAAATCTGGTTGAAGATTAACATGTCTTCCAAATACACTACCACAAATAAGTTAGTGAAGGGAAAAAATATGTCACATCCATTGTCAATCCAAGTTGTCATTGATAGAAGCAAGTTGATGAAAGGTTGAAAGACTTAATGATAACATGGAAGATATCATTTGAAGTTCTCCTAATGATGTTGCACTATTATTGATAACATGATGCTATACCTTCATGACCTTGCGGGTACTATCATGATGACATGGATATTCATGATGATGCTATGATCCTATGATTGATAAGCCAAAAAATGGAGAAGACAAATGAAGGAGAAGAAAAGAAATGGAGAAGAAAAATGAAGGAGAAGTAAAGCAATGGAGAAGGCATTCTTTCCTATGCCTACTGAAACGACAAGGACGATTCCACAAAGAAAAAATGAATTTTGGCATCTTGGAGCGACGATCAAAATGAACCTAAAACTGATCTTAAAAGTTTTCTCTTTCTAAAGCCCTCACTTGCCCTAAAACTCCATGTAGTTGATGAGATATTTGAATTTTTAAGTTGAAAAAAAAATATTAATTAATTGTGAGCCGACCTACACTCACACTCTCATGTCGACCCTTTTCCCCATGATCAAGTCCCTTTCAAACACGAGTAATACCACTATAAATATAAAAGATAAAATCATTTGTTTTAAATAAATAATTTCGGTGATTATCTCAAAAAATATAAAGACTATAATGATAAGTGTGGCTTAGAGAAAGGGAACATGTTCACATCTCTTTAACCCTTAAGGGAAGAACAACCCAATTTTCAAGCACGGCAAATGCTACGGAGGCACAACGGATCAATACAAAGGTTCAATATTGTGAAACTTCGAGAATAGACACATGTACCAAAGCTCGATTCAGTGAAGAGGATGGCTACGAGAATTTGGATCGGTGATACAAAGCTTCGGACCTATTCTCTTTGGTACATCACGGTTTGTGTTAAAGGCTTAGATAACTTGGTAGACCTGGCAGGCTCGTCAACAAATAGTTCGGACTTATTGTGTGATATACGTAACACCCTTGGAGACAGGACTAGGCTTGCCATGGTACTTGGACTAGAACTTTATTTTTTGGAAAGAGCCTCTTAACATTTTTATGGAAGATGTCTCTTGTAACAGATTTTTGATAAACTAAAGATTCAACACCTTCCTCGGATACGTATTTATCCTATTGAAGCTCATACTTTTTGGTGTCTAGTCAAAACAGTTCTTATCACCAGCTGAACACATCTATAATCATATAAGCAGTGAGCTCGATGTTGGAAAATGAAGAAGGTATGCATGAAGAATTGAAGATTAAACGGTGAAAAATTGTGTCAATTATGTTCAAGTAAACACTATTCACACATTCTCTATTAAAACAAGACAAAAGGATTGGTGTCCTTGGAGTTGGTGCTCCTAAACACAAGGTTGGTGCCCTTGAAAGACTAAATTGAAGCCTTGGTCGAACCTCCTTGATCAAGTTCAGTGCCAGGAAACGGGTTGGTGCCCTGGGACATCTATTGTACTCAGTGCTGAAAAAGGGTACAGACTTCTTATTAATCCAATAATAAAAAAAAAAGGCACTAAGTAAAATTAAATAACTATATTCAACAAAATATAATCAAATTCGAGAGATAGGAAGGCGAGTCGGCTTGGAAATGATGTAACTATCAACCTCGATCCGGAGAAGGAATGAACCATCCCATAGACTACGAGAAAATGACATGAAAGAAAAATACGCTTCTATACAGGCAGAGAGTCTCAACACGAGTACCCACTGCTTTCATTGACTTTTTATCGTACGGAGTGTGTGAGCTAAAACAAGTTGTAGACTAGAGTTCTTCAACGGAGGATCCTTATCTAATTCGAGAGGAGGGTCTCATGGATGCGTTTTACGGGTGATGTTCACCGACGGTGGTATGCACGGGGGTAGCGGTGGAGTGATCCATCGTTTGAGGCACACAGTGCAGGTTGTGTGCTCCCTCATCTTAAGGCAAGTTGGGGGGCTCTGTGACAAGGGGTCCATCTCGGCCGAGTCCACAATATATTATCCTTTTTCGTTTTTGCTAGGAGAGATGGGCAAGGAATTCTGCGGGTGCCCCTATTAGGTGACGATGGCGACAACGGAAGGCGATATTCTCGTAATCCATTTTTGGGTCCAAAAAATTCATTGATCTTGAGATTGACTTGGTCGCTTAATCCCTTACTTAGATCTAATTCCACATGATACATGGCATATGTGTAAAGGCCTTTATTTTCATAATCTCCCATTAAAAAATGGCTTTGAGTGTTAACATTTCAACTGGGCTAAATGTACCTGGTGGTGGTAAGTTTGGAAGCCTAATCCAAACGGTGTTCTAGTGATAACTATAGTTGTTTTGGTCAAAATATAAGACCATGGAATGAAAGAACCCAATGGAGGTTCCCATAAACAAAGGACCTTCTTCTAAAGCTTGTTCATAATGCTTGGGATTGTCGAACGAACTATAAAATATTCTTTGAGCAGATACGACCACATGCAATGGTGAGTCCGGTTGGAATGGATCCATTCATAGAGGTCTTTGGAGCACGACCAAAGCCCATTGAATGCGCATATGATGGCTCTTTTACGCAAGATTTTGAGTCTTTGATGCCCGAGGGTGGAGGTCCTGCGGGGGAACCTCCTCCCGGTTGTCAACAGAAAAGGCCGGGGTTTTGAGGCCTCGGGGGTTTGGGATTCTCGAGTGAGCTTGCATCTTTGTAGAAGAAGGGAGGAGCAAAAGAAGATTGTCTCGCGAGCCCCTCTCGAGACGAAGGAAAACACTAAGGAGCTATTAATTTTGATTTTGTAAGAAGAGAGGGGAAGAAGTTCATCGAGTTGTTTACCTTGAAACAAAAGTCTTTGAAGGGCTAGAGTCCGGGCTTGGCGTTCAGTTTTCTTGAGATTACGCACCCGGTCGGAAGGGCGGACCCCGTCTGCAGTGATTCTTTTGAAAGAAGTTGTGTGACTTGAATCTGAAAAAGAGCACGAAGAGAGATTTTAAATGCCTTAGGAACAACATTAAAATCTTCAGAATTACCAGTGCTGACTATCTGGAAACAGAAGGAAAAAATTCTACTTGAGATAGAAAATACCTTTCCGGCATAGATCTGTTGCAAGGAGCGGGGCTGCGGGGCGAGGAGGGGCCAAATGTTTGTTTCTGTGCATATGAACCCTTGTCGCGCTGCCCTTATGGATTGAATCAAGAGAGGCCAATGCTTGGGGCATACGGAGTTTGTTGCGAGCAAAGATTCTGACTTTGCTATCAATCAAAGCTTCGGAAGTATTGGCGAGAGGAAGCGTAGACAAGCGGGAGAAGATACCCGGCCAGAGCGATTGGGGGCGTAAGAGTCCATGCTACGGCATGGGGGCCTTTCAGAACCCGAAGAAGTTGGGGGTAGGATCGGCCGCCGCAAGGAAAGTAATGCGAATTCCAAGCTAGTCGGCGCGCTGACTCCGGAGGAGAGAGCGACGTTAGCGGGGAGGAGAAGAAACCCTAGGCAGCATTATTCCTACGGTTTCCAAAAGATGATTTATGAGGCAGTCCAATCACTTCATTTAATCACACCGGAAGGATATACTTAATCCTTAATAATATTATTATTATACACATCTGCGTTTTTAATTGTGAAGAATCTAAACTGGAAAAAAATTAACAATTGAAAATAAATATAGTTCACCCTCACAAATTATTCCAACAATTGGTATCGGGCTTGACTTCTTCATTATCATTCTAACATTTGGAAGAAGGATTCTTAGGCACAATGAAAGAACATGGAAACCTTGAGGGAAACTACTTATATTTGATGAAATAATTTTAGTTTTGGAAAAAGAGGATGTCCTACTATATTTCTCTTGGTCATGAAGTATGGCACTCTATTTTTGGATGGGTACAAAGCTCCCACCAATATTCGATTGATTAAGATGAAAGAAGAGCCTACCTTTGCTAATGCCCAAAGCACAATTCCATCACTAGTGGAGATTACGGATTCCGAATTTAAAAGTCATGAATTGTGACTCGGCCAAAGAAGTATGGGATAAGTTGGTTTCTCTATGTGATGGGGACTCCAAAGTTAAGAATGAAAACCTTCAAACCTATAGAAGACAATTTGAGGTACGAAAATGGATGATGAAGAAGATATTTCATCATACTTCCTTGAAGTATTTGAAGTGGTTAAATCTCTTAAAGGACTAGGAGAAAATATTGAAGAAAGCACCATTGTTCAAAAAACCTTGAGATCTCTTCACGATAGATTTGACTCCAAAGTAAGTTCCATAGAAGAAATGAAGGACCTAGATACTCTCAAGATGGATGAAATTCATGGAATTCTTATTGCCTATGAGATGAGGAAAGGGAGCCCAAATTTCAAAGAAGCGGCTTTGAAAGCCTCAAGATCTACAAGAAGGAAAAGGATGGAATTACAACAACGATGAATTTGATCACTGAAAATGAGTTAGCTCAATTTGTATGAAGACTAAAAGAGGGATCTAAGCTAAAAGGTAAGTACCCTCTTATTTTTTTCAATTGTGGAAGAATAGGTCATTCTGTGCAAAAACATCCTCATAAACATGATAGTGATGATGAAAAGGAATCTAAAAGAATGATGTACAAAAGGAAAGGGTTTAATAAGAAAAGTTCTTCTCCAAACAAGATGAGTACGATGAAGATGAATTTGTAGTCACATAAAAAATAAATCAACTAGAAATGTGCGTCATTACAAAGAAAGTGATGATGAATCGGATGAGTAAAGTAATTATGGCAGGCAGAGAAACGTATTCATGGATATTACAAATGATGATGGCTGAGAACTAGAAGATGAAAGAAACATGGATAGTTTGCTAATAAGTTTAATTGAAGAAAATGAGAATCTACAAAAGAAGATAATTTATATCAAAATAGAAAGAGAGAAGCAAAAAAGAAGGAAGACTTCTTGAAAATTAAGCTAAAAGAGAAGGATGATATTTGTGAAAAACGTGAAGTTGAAATAATATCTCTAAGGAAGGAATTAGAGCAAGTTAAAGGGGTTGGAAAAGCTCTCTAGCTCTTGACAAAATTCTTAATACTCAAAAACCTCAACATGACAAGTACGGAATTGGTTTCAAAGGAGAATCATCAAGTACAAAGAATAATGCCGGAAGTTATGTTGATGTACTCTCTTGCCATCAAAAGAAGAGAAAGTCATCTCGTTGGGAACAAAGTCCCATCTCAAAACCAAGAATTGAAGAAAGAGAAACTCCAAGGAAGAATGTTGGTTCGATCTATGGATACTACAACAAGTATCAAACTATTTTTCTTGGGCATTGTTACAATTGTAAAAACTTTGGGCATCAAGCTAAGCATTGCAAGGCTCATAATAATGAAGCACCAAGATTGAATGTTCAAACAAACCAACTACGTGATCCTAAAGCAGGATGAAATCAAACTATAATTCCTTTGGTCGAGTCTTTCTCATTATGTGATAATTATAATCATAATGAACAAAATTTCCCCACCTCTCAAAGGAGAAAGCTAAAAGCTAAATCTCAAGCGTAAATGCTGGCCTGGCTACATGTGATCATAGTGAATAAAATCATTGGTTTGTGGATAGTGGATGCTCAGAAATATGACGAGGTGACCAAAAGAAGTATATCTCATTGAGCAAAGAAAAATGAAATGTATCCTTTGGAAGTGGATGCGCTAAAATCACTTGAAAGGAATTACACTACCCTTGTCATCTGGGTACTAGGAAAGGCTCAAAATACCTTGCTAGTAGAAGGGCTCGAACAAAATCTCTTAAGTGTTAGCTGATTTTTGACCAAGGACATAATGTTGTCTTTAGTACAAAAAATTGTGAAATAAGAGACTCATCCTTGGAAGAACTTGTGGTGAAATGAGTAAGAACACCAAATAATATTTACATTCTCAGTAGAGAATCCAAGAAGATAAATGTTACTTAAAGTAAAAGCAGAGATGAAAGTTGGTTATGGCACAAGCGGTGGGGCATACATGTTTTGATAACCTAGTCAACATGGAAAGCAAACCGGAACTAGCCTGAAATTAAGGAGTTCTCAACAACAAAACCTTTGAAAATCATTCATGCGATTTGTGTGTGGGCCAACTAGAACTTGACTCTTCAAGGTAAAGAAGGTACTTTTCTCTATTTTTTGATGACTATATTAAGAATGATGTGGATATATTTCATAAAATATAAATCTGAAGCATTTGAATTTTTTAAGAATCTTAAGGCTCTCATTGAGAATGAGAAAGATTCTAAGATTGCATGTCTTAGAAAGGATAGAGGAGAATTCACCTTAAAATAATTTTACGGGTCTGTAAAGAGCATGGAATCAAAAGAGAACTCTCTATTGCTAGGACACCCCGAAAAATGGTGTAGTTGAAAGAAGGAAGCTGAACCATTCAAGAAATGGAAAGTTTCAATGCTCTTGTAGTTGATTTGCAACAAAATTTTGGAGAGAAAACTGGAGTTGGAACCTTAGAGTATATACCTTAAATAAAACTCAACTAATACCAAATAATGAAAAGACTCCTTATGAATTATGAAGGAAGACACCTTTGATGAAATATTGAGGTTTTTGGAAGCAAATGTAACTGTGAAAATAAATGATGACTCACCGAGGTAAATTTGATTCTGGGGGATTGTGAAGATATTTCTTGGATACTCCATTAGGAGCAAAGCTTACAAATGTTACAACAATCGTCTATGAAGAATAATTGAAAGAATTGATGTGAAGATTGATGAAGGCCTTCGAGAAAGAGAATTGAAGATCATGAAGTTGAGCCTTTCTTTGAAAAAAGTGAATAAGAAGAACACGAAAAAGAAGAGGAGAATGGAGAACCTCAGAAAAATGAAAGTCTCAGTGAATCTTCACAAACTCCCTCTAAGATCAATTTTATTCAAAGACATCATTCGGAAGAACATGTCATCGGAAATATAGACGAAGGAATTCAAACTCGAAGAAGGATGATAAGCACCCCAGAAAAGATGATGTGGCTCTATTATATTTAATAGAACCTAAAAAAAATTTCTCAAGCAAGCAAAGATCCTTGTTGGATAAAGGCCATGGAAGAAGAAATGTCTCAAATCGAAAAAAATGAGACTTGGGAGAACATTTTCAACCCAAAATATAAAAATATAATTGGAAAAAAATGATTATTCAAAAAAACAAAGATGAATGAATATGGAAAAATCATCGAAATGAAGCAGACTTGTCTGAAAAGGATACTACTTAAATCGAAGGAATTGACTTTGAAGAAACCTTTGCACTAGTAGCTCGAATGCAAGCCATAAGAAGTGTTTTTAGCATTTACTTGCTCAAAAGGATTCAGGTTTTATCAAATGGATACAATCGGCATTCTGAATGGAGATCTTAAGGAGGAATTTTACATGGAACAACTTGAAGGATTTGATCTTGCTAAAGGAAAGACCTTGTATGCAAACTAAAAAGGCCTTGTATGGATTTAAACAAGCCCCTAGAGCATGGTATGCAAAGTTGGATCACTATCTACAACAAGAGGGTTTTCAAAAGGGGAGCGAGCGGGTAGCAATCTCTACATGAATATGGATAAGGAAAAATTCACGATCACTCTTTTTTATGTTGATGATATATTCTTTACTAGAAATAATGAAAACTAGGCCATGAATTTGCTCTAAATATGTCAAAAAAATTCGAGATGTCAATGATTGGTGAGTTGTCTTACTTTCTTGGGCTACAAATATACGAAACCTGCGAGGGCATGTTTATATCTCAAGTAAAATATCTTAAATACATGCTCAAAATATATGGGATGGAAGATTGTAGACTTGTAAGGCACAGCTGACCTATATTGTAAATTAAGCAAGTGGTTCTTCTCTCATAGGCAACTCTCTTGGTCAATATTGGAGTTCTCTATCTTTAACTGCTACAAGACCAAATATTATGAAAACGTTAGGAATGGTAGCAATATTTGAGTCGAGTCCTAAACAATCCCATCTGGCAATTTCATGAAGAGAATTCTCGGATAATTGAAAGGAACGATTGATTTCGGTCTTTGGTGGCATCCTAAGAGTTCAAATTTTATTGCGACGCTTGCTACGATGTTGATTGTTTGAAGCGTGGATGATCGAAAAAGTACTAGTGGAAATTCATTCTTTATGGGATATTATCTTATATCTTGACTCAGCAAAATAAATCATCTATATCCCTTCTGATAGAAGCCGAATATATAATTCTTGCTGATTTTTTTGTACACAAGTGCTGTTGGTATTATTTTATGGCTATATTTTTCTCCTAAAATCCCATCATTTATCCACCATTTTCTTCCATAAATCCCTTATAGTTGATTGAAATTGATTAATACGCATTATGGTGTTATTTTTACATCAAAATTAATTTATGGAATTTTGTGTTAAAAATTGAAAATTTTCAAGAAAATTACGGATGTGATAACTCGCAGTAAATGGTTTATGTTATGACATGTGGCATAGAAAGTAGATCAAAATGAAGGACAAGGACGTGATTTGAAACATACACGGATGATTAAAAATCTATCCACGACATCGATTTGAAGTTCCTAAATAGCCGGTCAATCTTTGGTCAAACCCGAAGTAATCTATGAGAAAAATGCGAGTTATAATGAATGAGCACGATATTTTTCCTATGATTAGGAATTTCAAACTAATTCGATGTTTTGGAGATCGGTTAGGATTAGAAGGAACGAAAATAGCCTCTTTTGATTGTAATTTTTGATAAATAAGTGGCAGGCTGGAAGCATGTAATAGGCGAGTGATACTGGTAGTGTGGATGCAAGAGAAGACTTGAAATTTGTGTACATGCTTCAAAACTCTGTTTTAATGTAACTCATTCCCATATTTTAATCGAGAGCAGAATATTATCATTTATCAATTGTTTTGAGTTAACATTTTCATCATTTGAAGTTTCCCAAGTGTGCCTTCAAAGCCTGGAAGGACCCCCATGTCGTCGATACACTTTTCTTTACATTTTCCATTAAATTTAATATTTAGATCTAAATTTAGTATTTCGTTTAATTTTTATGCTTTAAGTTCATTGATTTTGATTAAGTACTTGTGATTTCATTCATCATTTTTATTTCATGGTTCATAGTTATAATTACGGGGGTGGATGCCCGAATTAATGAACGATCTTGTAAGAGGGTTTAGTTGAGTATTGAATTCGAAATCATTTATGTGATCTCTGTTTTCTTGAATTCGATTTTTAATATGCTTTAGTGTGTTACTTTAGAAAGAGTTTTAAGTGACTGAAACCTTAAAAAGATTGAAAACTCGGACGATTAGTAGCACTACATTTTAAAACAACGGATCAGATTTAATTTCATGAGTGTTTAAAGTGTGTGAGGAACCACATACCAATCTCTTGTAAAAGAGTGTTGGAGCCTACCACAATAAACATTTACTTAGGCAAACGGATCCTTTTAGGTCTATAAACATTAGACACGTGCCTCTAAGATTACCTACCTTGGTTGACAATAAATTGATGTAATCTAGAGCAGGTAGATTGAGGTACATACAAATTCTATGGATGAAGGAAAACTTGAAGGATATCAACATAGAAACTAAGCAGCCAATTACTATTTTTTGTGACAACACTAGCGCCATCGGTATTTCAAAAGATCTGGTAATTGCTCAAGAACAACATATTCCAATCAAATTCAACTATCGGTGAACAAGTTGTTGAACACAATATCGGGTTGGAATACATCGATACAAAGAAAAAATTGCGGATATATTTACAAAACCCCCTTCCACGAGAAGCATTTGAGTATCTTCGCAAAAATATGGGGTTCATTGCTGCATCACATTAAATCAAGTAGCATGTCAAGGGTGCAATATGTTATCGGGAGCGGCATGGCGGGGGCATACAGCTTGGCTTCCATTGATTTCAAAGGGAGAGAAGAAAAATATTTCCATCCAATGACAAAGGGAAATTTTTAATCCATGTCATTGATAGCAGGTTGATGAAGGTTGAAAGACTTAATGATAACATGGAAGATATCATTTTAAGTTCTCCTATTGATGTTGCACTACTATTGAATACATGATGTTATACCTTCATGACAGCAGCAGGTACTATCATGATGACATAAATGTCCTACATGATGATGCTATGACCTTATGATTGATAACCCAAACAATGGAGAAGAAAAATGAAGGAGAAGCCAAGAAATGGAGAAGACGATACACATCCTATGCGCTACTTTAAAAAATTGGGGCAGGTCACAAAGAAAAATGAATTTTGGCATCTTGGATGTAGCCAATCACAATGAGCCCTAGACCATCTTGAAGATGACTTTTCCTCTTTCTTTCAAGCCTTAAACACCTAAAACTCCTGTAGTTGATAGAAGAAAACTGAATTTTTTTTAAGTTTAAAAAAAAAATATTAATTAATTGTGAGCCGATACCTACACTCACACTCTCATGTCGGCCCTTTTCCCCAATAGTCCATCCTTTCAAAGATGACAAACCATAAATATAAAGGTAAAATCATTTGTTTCGGTCAAGAATTTCGGTGATTATCTCGGAAAATATAAGGGCTTGCGGCTTGGTAAAGTGTGAAGCATAGAGAAAGGGAACATGTTCACATATCGTGAACCCTTAAGGGAAGAATAGCCTAGTTTTCAAGCACGAAGCCAAATTCTACGGGAGGCTGAATCAATATAAAGGCTCGGAAATTTTGAAACTTCGGGATGGACACATGTACCAAAGCTCAATTCATTGAAGAAGATAATTGGCTACGGAACTTTGGATCAGTCTGAGCTTGAACTATTCTCTTTGGACTATCACGGACCTATGTTAAGGCTCGGATAACCCAAAACCAGCCTATGGAAATAAGTCAAAAAAAAGTTCGGACTTATTTTGTGATATACGCAACACCCTTGGAGCTCGGACCAAGCTTGTAGCTTGGTACTTGGACTAGAACATTTGTTGGGAAGAACTGGACTTATTTTGTGGAATATCTTCTCTTGTGGCTCGGTTATGAATATACCTACGATTAACACCTTCCTCGGATCTGTGTTATCTTATTGAAGCTCAACTTTTGGTGTCTAGTCAGAAGCTGTTCATACCTCTTTCCAATGGGTACATCTGTAATCATATAAACTATGAGCTGGGTGTTGGAAAATGAAGATATTATGAAGAATTGAATATTAAATAGTGAATAATTGTGTCAGGATGTTAAATTAAACACTATTCACATTCTCTATTAAAACAAGACCAAAGGATTGGTGTCCTTGGATTTGGTGCTCCTAAACACAAGGTTGGTGCCTTGAGAAGATAGGGTTGAAGCCCTAGAGGTCGAGCCTCATCTAAGTCCAAGTTGGTGCTTGGCAACGGAGTTGGTGCCTAATTCATTGAAGGGTTGATTGCCCTCACATCTATTGTACTCAATTATTTGAAAAAGGATTGAAGTTCTTATTAATCCTTAATAATAATGATATTATACACCTCTCTTCTTTTAATTGTGAAGATTCTAGCTGGAAAAAAATTAACGATTGAAAAGGAAATATTGATTCACCCCCTCTCGGTATTTCAACGGTCATAAGCCTCATGAAGGTTTCGGGGGCATTCATTAACCCCAAAGGCATGACCATCTATTCAAACGACCCTCCTTGTATTTGGACAAAGTATTCCACACATCGAGGTTCGATTGTGAGATAGTGATAAGCTGGAATTCAAATCAATCTTGTTGAAATATTTGGCCCCCTTGAATTGGTCCGGAAGGTCCTTAATTTGTGGGATTGGATACTTTGCGGACAACAATCTTATTTAGCAATTGATAGTCGATAAAGTCTCTAGGTGTCCTCGGCCCCTATTACGTACCAACATAATCGGTCTCCCCGGGGTGATGATGTGCTTTTTGTAGCTCCTAAATTTTCCTCTTAATTTCATCATTCTCTAGAATAGTGCATTAATAGATCGGCCCGTTGGGTAGCAGCGTGCTCAAGGTCATATCGATGGCCATTTGTGGGTGAGATGAAGACGTCCTTGTACTCATCAGAAGCCTTGTCCATATAATGTTGTCATGTGGGGCCCTTATGGAGGCATGGATGTGGCCACAATCTTCTTCTTTCCACGAGTGAAGCAAAGGAGGAAAAATTTCCCGATCTGAAGGGTATTCTACTACATTGCTTCACGGAGATCAAAGAGATGGCGGTAAGTGGTGCTACCTCCTTGTATCATGTATATATGTTTAAAAGAAATAATAACGAGGTGAAGACCTAGAATCATGCAAAACATGATGCTTCTAGATGTATGGTTGGCCTAATAATACATCAAAGCTTCAGAGGAGCAACATCACATTACCTCATCTGAGGGCATGATGTTGTAGGGAAGGTGACAACGCTGGTTGACATGGATATCTCATCCTTGGTGAAGCTACTTGATGGTGTACAATTTTGGGTGTGGTGTAGTCGGTAGGCCCAAGCCCATTTCATGAACTTCTATTTGGAATGAGGTTTTGGATTTTGTTGTCGATAATGAACTACAACAAAGAACCATTTACCCACATACGTATGGAAGAGATGTTATGCGTCCTTTGTATCTTTGAGCTCAATCTTATAAAGATCTTGGTGGTTGAAATGGTGTCACCGAGACTCCAAATGAAAAGTCTACTTCTCTTTGTCATTCCCCTTGTTGGGTTTTGACTTAGAGTCGAGAATATGCATCTGATTCGAAGCCTTCATCTCTACCACCGATGTTTGCTTGGCTTGACACTCAATTGTGTTGTGAGTGGGGTTATTATTTAACTCACATCATTTCCTTGTTTTCTTATTTTTATTTGTGGTGTTGTTCTTTTCTTACGGCTTTGGCGAGTTGTCATGGGTCGTCTACTTGGATTTTATTCCTTTTTTTGTAGTTTGGAGGTGCATTTACCTTGCTTCATATTCCTAGATCCAAAGTCTCACTTCTTTTGTTTAAAATTATGGTCGATCTTGACATTTTATGGATAGGTGGGGCCAAGTGAGGAGATTTCCATGAAATTCATATAATCTTGGATGTAATTGTGTAGAAAACCGCAATGCTTGAGTAGAAAATGTCGTTCAAATCCTTGATACCCAACACGTGCGAAGGGGAATGAAAATTATTTGTGAACTGCGACATGTCTTGGTACCTTCCTTTTTTGCTACAACTGGTCCATGTATTTATATTTATTACTTACGATGAGGGTAATATTATTCATTGATTGCATCTCTTGAAAGAATTCCAAGTGGGTGCGGTGATAATAGTGAGGGTTCCCTCTCATCCTTTTGTTCAATGGGTTTCCCACCGGAGTCTTGACATGGGTGGAAACTTTAAGGAAGCGTGAAAGTAACCTTTTCAGTTGGAAAAGGTCATGAACTGAAAAAATATCCTTTCAACAGATTTAGCCATATGTCTATGATGTCGAATTTGACTTTTACCTTAAAGGGAGTGGTGCCTCTTCGGTGGTTGTGGATG
Source organism: Pinus albicaulis (assembly GCA_034641835.2). Taxonomy (NCBI): domain Eukaryota; kingdom Viridiplantae; phylum Streptophyta; class Pinopsida; order Pinales; family Pinaceae; genus Pinus; species Pinus albicaulis. The sequence continues at coordinate 192,228,433 of CM076581.1, forward strand.
AATATGCATCCTATGGGTAACCCTTAGGAATTATTTAGGAAACTTTGTCCATCATCACATTCTTATGTCACTTGAGGACTTCCTCAAAGAAACATTTCTGAAAGTATATCTTTCTCCCTCGTATTTCTTTTGTTCTTCCATGGGAGGCCATCGAGGTTTGTGAGGTTGATCTTGCGAGTTCCAGCAGTTCGAGCCCTAACTCCTCATACCGACCTCATTGGGGACATGCAAAGAAAAATAGAAAATGAGTAGACCTTTATGATACAACTAATTGAGACTTATGTACGAATGCAAAAAAATACCAATATAAACATAAACACAAAGATGCAATATAAATAAATCTTCATTTCACATTAATATCAAGAAGCTGAAATATGTTTACAAGCAAAATGAAATAGACTAGCTCGTGTGATGGTAGCTTATATCTAAGAAGGAGTGTAAAGCAGATACATTCCTGTGAACTTTTTTTCAAATGAAGAGATAAGGGCATTTTTATTATTAAACAACAAAGGGAAACCATAAGCAACCAAAAATCTAACCCAAAGAGATGAAAAACCAAGAGCTTGTGGGCCTAGTTGGGGTTATTTAGGAAGTCAAATTATTAGGGTCGTAACTTGGTCATGTGATATGCATTTTTCGTGTGTGATACCTTGTTTGAAATATCTGTCTAAGTAATATAATATTTACCGTAGGCCTACCTATGGCCACAATTCTATTGTGAACCTAAAAAAACACACCGTTTATGGGTCAAAACAACTTCAAAAGTTGCAAGAAAAAAAAAATAAAAAAATAGTAAATGTTGTTTAATCAAGAGGCCCGACAATTAACTAAGTCTAGGTGTAATAAGTGGTGTACATTCATCCACCTAGATCACACCCTCTCTCTCTCTCTCTCTCTCTCTCTCTATTCCGCTACTCTCCCTCTGTCTCCCCTTCTATCTCTCTTCCTCCTACTCTCTCCTCATTCTCTCTCCATCTGCCTTGTCACTTCCTCTCTCTCTCTCTCTCTTTCCACCTTTCTCTCTCTATGTGTATTTTTCCTAGGTCCCCCCTATCTCCCCCATCAAATCCATCTCTCTCTCTCCCTCCCTCCCTCTCAAGTCCTATCTCTCTTCATTTCTCTATCACCTTCCTTTCTCTCTCCCCCTCATCACTCATTCTCTCTCTCTCTCTCTAGGTTCATCCTACAACTCATTGACTATATATCCCCTCCCTCTCTCATTCTCTTTTCCCTTCTTTCCATCTCTCCTTTCTTTATATCTCACCCCCAAACATACCTCTCTCCATCTCTCCCTTTTCACTCCATATCTCCCTCTCCACCTTTCTCTCTCTATATTTCTTAAACTTCTTCCTTCCTGGTATTTTACTTCAACTCCATCTCTCGAGCTCCCTCTAATTCTCCTCCACTCTCTCCTCCTCTCCCTCTATCCATCTTTGTGTCCCCCCCTCTCTCTCTTACCGTTCTCTCCAACTCTCTATCCTCTATATTTCAAAAATTTTAAAATACTTACAATTAAAATATTATGTTTAAATAATTATTTTTATTTTAGATTACTTTAACAATTTAATTTTTTTATATAATGAATATTAAAAATGAAATATTTCAAATTTGTGTTGTACATTCAACTTGAGGGAAAATGATAACTTTCCATGGAAATCCTATCTAAAATTTTCCAAATTATTAATTTTATAACTACCTCCATCGGATATACATAGAGCGCTTCATGTCTTCCAATTGAAATTGCTGGGTTTCACCCTTCTAGATTTAGATTATGGTCCTTTAAAGTTTAAAATATGTCTTTCTATTTTGAGTTATAAAAAATTTGGAAAGTTCAAGTTATTCACATAACAAGTCATCCTTATGACTCTTTTTTTGTGTTAATGACTCTTTCTGTGGCCTTGTTTATCAACATATCAACCACATTTGTGTGTGGTTGTGCTATTATATATTATAATAACATTTTATATTTTATTAAAGTTAATAATATTATATTGTTGCATAGCATTTGTCTTCATCACAATCCCCAACTTGCACAACAAGAGGTCATTTTCTATGACCAATAGCGAGTTTCATGCTTTGAAAATACCATAATTGCATCCTTTTGATGAAAGCAACATTATTCTTATTAACATTTCCTACGAGGAGCTATAAAAATCCCTATTTTTACCTTAGTGCGAGTAGCCGATTTACACCCTCGCAGCGACGGAAAGAATTTAACATTGATCCCGTGCCCATGGTGCTTTGTGCCGATTGTAGACACCCGCGCCAAGCTATTTATGAAATTTAAAAAAAAATAGAGGCAGATGTTCCATTCCAACCACCTGGGATGAGTCATTGGGAGTGGTTGGGCGGAAACAACCATGGACTCCTTTCTTTAGTTAGTAGTTTCCACCTCCCTTGAAACTCTCCTAAAGGTTAGAACTCCCTCCCACCTTGTAGGGATCCCAACCTCCTCCTTTTCCTCTATAAAAGAAACTATCTCTTTTAGTAGAAGGTAATTTGAAGAGCTAAATAGCTAAATTAGGAGAATTATACATACTATGACTAGTACACGGAAGATGGGGAATAGAAGGAATTATGTTGAGAAAGCTTGATTCGATGACTTATGAGAGAGCTTGAGTCCGATTTCCACTGACCAACAAGCTGAGATACTTCATCTGAACCCCGCTAGAGGAAATTGCGACGTCAAAGCATCGGTTGGCACTTTTCCCTCTATTTATTTATATACATAACTGCTAATGCAGTTCCCTTTATTGTGTTATGATGTTATTTGATGCGATATCTGTGCTTCTCTTTGGCTGGTTAATAGTTGTTAGTGAAGTATTATGTCATATGTTGTTCTTGTTATTTTTCTATGTGCAATTATACGGCGCATTAGCAAATAGATTGTGATTTTCTAAGGCGAGGGCGAGAGGCCACTACCCTTACGCAGCCCGACGGCGGTCTGGATTCAAGGTAGGTCAATCTACCATGTTTTTTTTTCATTCATTAACTAGGAAAAGCACTTTAGCGTGTCCTTTTGTTACTAGACCCACCCTAGGGCTAGAGGGATCGTCTTTGTCCGTGAGAGGATTTAACTTCATAACAAATTGGCAAAAGAATCGTTATTCTAATAAGGGGTTTCTACGAGAAAATGTTGAAAGAAGTATGATATGAAACTTATATTAATCAAAAAAATAGAGAAATAGAGGTTTAACATCTTATATAGCAAAAACAAGACACGGAAACAAGGTTTACGGCAATAAACATGAATAACAAGCGACAGCTGCCGAGAAAATATTGCCAGTTACTACATTTTTTGGATTATGCATGGATGAATATGACATTATATAGTTGAAAAATACGAAATATGGCCAAAGGCCTTCTTATTATATATCCCGAATGGAAATGAGCACCTCCTCCTCAAAGACTAGCATAAAATCAAAGGGTGCAACCACCATTGTATTTTTGCATAAACGACACATTTTTCGAAGGAGACTACATTGTGGGCGAGTATGGATGAATGGCCCCAAGCCAAATGATGAAATGAAGCTCAAATCACTCCCCTTTGATCCCTTAAGCGATACGATCCAAAGAGGATGGAATTCATGCAGAGGAATTCCTTGCAGCAGTCACGGCCTTTCTGGCTAAACAACTGAAGCACCGAAGTAGTCACAAAAACAAAATAGATAGATACATGAATGAATCCCTTTGATTCTATGCCTTCCTTTTATCTTTGGTGAGCCTCCTCACCCGGACCCCACACATTGTTGAGGTGACTTCCTCCTTAGGCTTCCTCTTTCAAGGCTGTGTGCCTATAGCTAGCTTCCTCCTCTTTGTAACAACGTTGTTGACTTGGTCAACGGAACTAATCCTTTTGCAATGACTCTTTTCACATTAATGGATCTTCAATCCGGTTCTCATATGTGTGTCTAGGCTGATCCTTGTTCACATGAGCTAGTTTACTCCAGGTGGTTTTCTTAGATATCAGGAGTGGATGTTGACTTAGTCAAAATTGACTATGTCTCCATACGATTTGCCCTTGTTCACATTTGGAAGTGTAAAATCAGCTCCTAAGGTGATTTCCTTCATACTAAGGTGGAATTTATTCACATCTTTATTGTTCATGGGCCTCCTTTCCCATTTATTCCTCTCCTAAGTGAAAGCATCAAAATCCAATATTCGATTTGCTTGTGTGCAAATTTTCGAATGTCTGAGTCCTCCCCTCCCAAATGTTGCTTGTCCTCAAGCAGCGCAGGCTCAGGACGAAGGGCATCCTCTTCTCGCCTACGAAGCCTCATAGGTAAGCCTCCAAAGATCAAAGGTGTTGCATCATCAACATCTCTCCAAGTTTCACTCTCCCCAAGTATGTAAGCTATCGAGTAGCTAGCATTATGTGGCAGTGGATCATCCATGGAAGGCAAAATGGGTTGTTTGAAGGTCCTCTTGGGGGCATGAAGGCTGATATAGATTGGGATTCATCTCCCCATTTGAATCTCTCCTCCCCAAGCTATCAACCAAGCAAAATGATCCACCCTCCAAAATGGTAACTCATGGGGTCATCCTCCACTGAAGCTCGGAAAAATAGGTTGGTGAAATTACGGACATGGTAGCCATATTAGCCTACCCTTTTCCTTTCCATAAGATAAGTATGTATATAATTTTGATGATCTTGGGCTACTAATCTAGGTGGATATTGATGGTCACCCACCTATTCCACTTGAGGCTCCACCATTGTCTCTTTCGATTTTTTAGTTTGAGCACGGTTTACTATTTTTTTAGCGATTTTTCGGGTCACGAACTTCCCGGGCGTTTGAGGCCCTAAACGATGTTTTTGGGAAAACGGAGAGCAACATGGGTCCATGGGCTGATGTTTCTCATTCCAAATTTGTATTCCTCGGATAGATCTTTATAACGAAGAGGTGTCGTCGCCGTGGCTTCGGAATTATTATGCCAAAGTTATTCCCCTTGGAAGTTTCTGAAACACTAATTTACCCAAACGGGGCCCATAGTTTGAGCGCTTCATCTCCTAGGGTTAGGGTTTTGGCGGTTTAGGATTTCCCATTGTTTCTAAATAATAAATAGGCCCTCGAGCCTCATTGTAACTTAGTTCGAGGGCACATGGGCGCATCTCTTCTCGGAGATAGCTACGGCGCCTAGCTAGTTTTATTTCCATTACGTACGTAAGCAAATTTTGGTTCTTTGATATTAATGAAATGAAGTGTTATTTCTCTTTGCCATCTATGTATTTATGTGGTTATATGTTTGATACATTTGCGTTCTTGCATAAATACGGATCGATTGGTATCGAGCGAGTGCAACTTTTCTCGATCACTTCTTTGCATGTCCCCAACGAGGTTGGGGTATAAGGAGCTAGGGCTCGATGCGGTGGAACCTTTGCAAGATCAGCCTCGCAAACCTTGACGGACGCCCATGGGGACGAAAAGAAAGATGAGGGAGTAGGAGATCCTATCAAAATATTGCTCGAGGAGGCCCTCGAAAAAACAAGACGCGATGATGGATAACTTTGCTCGGATCCTTCAACGGCTACCACGATGGGCGCATCTTGCATCCGACAGCCACTTTAGAGGCGCGACTCCTTTAAGGTACAAGTAAATTTTGACATTCCCATATTTGAGGGTCAAATAGATGTAGATGCCATAGATATATGGTTGAATACGTTAGAAGGATATTTCTCGGTTCATGACTTTTCGGACGGGAGAAGATTATTTTTGCACTCCTCAAAGCTACCCCCCATGTTAGAGGCTGGTGGGAAAACTACGCTGAGAACAAGGACGAGACAGAACCATCTCTGTTCTCGCGTAGTACACCAACTTGGAATTATTTTCGAGCCGTCAAGGAGTAGTACTATCGTGGGGAGCTATGAAGACAAGTACATGCAATGGACCACGCTGCGACAACGAAGGGATCAAGATGTGCATCAGTGTGAATTTTTTCCATACCATTTGTGCACAAAGTTGGGTGTCGAGGTGAAGAAACATACGAATTGCTAAAGTATCGAGCGTACGCACGGATACATTCGGGGAGGAAATGGAGTTCCTCGACATCTCCTCACTTGGTACGACGCATATCGGTATGCGCAAGGTCGAGCGAGAAATTCAAGCGAAGAAGCGAGACTTTGGATATGTGAATCAAAAGCAAAAAGGGAAAGGTGCTTCCAAACGGAGACAAAGGAGACGAGCTAAGGCATGGCGGCTAAAGACAACTCATCGAAGCCACAAGAAAAGAAAAACACCCACAAAGCCAAGAAAGGACACGGGAAAGTGGTGTGAGTTCCATAAGAGCTCCACTCACAACACGAGTGAGTATCGGGCCAAGCCGATCGCTAGTGGCGAGATGAGGAGATTACCGAGTCGGATGCATGATGCGACCTGCGAATCAAAACACGAAAAAGGGGAATGAAAAAGAGCAAATTATTGATGTGGAGCCCAACGCCATACTTCCTTTTAAGATCCGGAAAAGGAGGAGCCGGAGATCCGGAGGAGGAGGAATGTCTCTTCCCACTCCCGGATGTGGGTAAAGGGCTCACACAGTACAGTTCATTGTCAAAAATGGGAGCCAAAAGAACCTCATTTCAGTAGACGCCATGAAGCGGTTGGGCTTGCCAACCATAGCTCACCCACATGCATACACCATCGGGTGGCTTCACCAAGGACGAGATCTCCGCGCCAGCCAGCAATGTATTATGTCGCCTTCCCTATAGCATCAAGCCCTTCACGGATGAGATATTATGTGACGTTGCTCCTATTGATGTTTCTGATGTATTATTAGGACAACCATACTTGTGGAAGCACCATGCTGTGTATGATTTTCGACCTCGTGCTGTTATTGTTACTTTGGGAAATAAGTTGTACAGGATACCAGAGGTACCACCTCCTGCCGCTATCTCTTTGGTTACTGAAAAATAATGCAGTAAGCTCATTTCTCAAACCAGGAAATTCATTTTCCTGATGATCCGTCCCCAGGGCAAGAAGAAGACTGTGGCCACGACCTCCAGATAGGGCTCCTCTGCACGACAACAACAAATGGATAAGGTTGTGGAGGAGTACGGGGACATATTCACCTCACCCACAGGGTTCCTCTACACTGTCAGGTCAAGCACCCAATTGATCTGACCCCAGGTGTGCCGCTATCTAATGGACCGATGTATGGGTGCTCTGTTTTGGAAATTGATGAAATCAAGAGGCAGATTCAGGAGCTGTTGCAGAAAGGTCACATCAGACCAATTTCGTCGCCCTGTGGGAGCCCGATCGTGTTGGTACAGAAGAAGGATGGGACATGGAGACTCTGTATTGACTATCGGGCGCTGAACAAGATCACTATCCGGATTGATGACCTTCTGGACCAACTCAAAGGTGCAAAATATTTCAGCAAGATCGACTTGAAGTCTGGGTATCACCAGGTACCAATTGAACCCTCCGATGTGTGGAAGACTTCCTTCAAAGCCAAGGAAGGCCTTTTAGAATGGCTGGTCATGTCTTTTGGGTTGACGAATGCTCCTGCAACCTTCATGAGGACGATGGATGAAATCTTGCGGCCATTCACCAACTCATTTGTAGTGGTGTAATTGGATGACATTCTGATCTTCAGCTGGACTTGGGAAGAGCACCTTCACCACATACGACAAGTCCTCCAAACACTGCGACAACACAAGTTGTGTGCCAATTTGGAGAAGTGCACTTTTGGCATGACCCAGGTTCAATATCTGGGATACATTATTGATGAAAGGGGGGTGCATGTGGATCCAGCCAAGATCCAAGTCATTCTGGATTGGCCAGCCCCAACCACTATAACAGAGCTTCGCAGCTTTTTGGGTCTTGCTAATTTCTATCGGAGGTTCGTGTTGGGATTCTCTCATATCACTTGGCCCTTGAGTCAAGTCACCAAGGGAGGAGCGAGAGAAAAATTCTTTTGGTCAGAACCTCAACAAAAGGCATTCACAAAATTGAAAAATCGCCTCTGTTCTGCCCCAGTGCTCACTTTACCAAACTTGCAACAACCATTTGAGATCGAGACAGATGCCTCTGACTATGCTATTGGGGCAGTTCTTACTCAACAGGGACATCTAGTGGCATATCACAGTGAGACATTGTCTAACACAGTTCGCAAGTATCCCACTTATGACAAAGAAATGTATTCCATTGTGCAAGCTTGTTGACAATGGAAGCATTACATTTTGGGGAAGGAAACAATCATCCACATAGACCACCGGCCCTTGTAGTTCATACAGACACAAGGGAAGTTGCAGAATGATCGCCATCAAAAGTGGTCCACATATCTGCAACAGTTTCATTTGAACATCAAGTACAAGAAGGGTAGCACCAATAATGTTGCAGACTGCCTCAGCCGACCACCGATCGTGGCGCTCACCACCATGCTCAACTCTTATGGGCACGAGACTTCTGATTGGCCGCTTCTCTATGAGAGTGACCCAAAATTCGGCCACACTTACAAGGCACTCTTAGGGGGCACACAAGTTCCAAATTTTCACCTCCAAGATGCACTTTTATGTCACCTGGGACACCTTTGTGTTCCTTCAAGCGAGCGTGCCAAGATGATATGGGAAGCACACTACAGTCGAGTCGCCGGGCATTTCGGGGTCGAGAAAACAGTAGCAATACTACAGAAGTATTTCTATTGGCCGAACCTTCGAAAGGATGTCGAGAAGCACATCAGATCCTGCACTGCTTGTGCCATTGCCAAACCGACCATCAAGAAGCAAGGCCTATATACTTCTCTACCTACCCCTAGTCGACCTTGGGAATCCATCTCCATGGATTACATGTCGGGCCTGCCTTCTACTAAGCAAGGAAATGACTGTGTTTTTGTGGTCGTCGACAGATTCTCGAAAATGGCCATTATGGCGGCCTGCAAGAAGAATATCACAGCAGAAGCCACTGCTAAACTCTTCTTTGAACGAGTGTGGGTGCACTTTGGGATCCCACAGTCTATCATATCAGATCGGGATAGCAGGTTCCTCAACACATTTTGGTCTAGCCTCTGGTCGATGTTGGATACCAAGCTCACCAAGTCCACAGCTTTCCATCCCCAAACAGATGGCCAGACAGAGGTCGTCAACATAATGATTGTACACATTCTGTGCATGTACAATTCAAAGCATCCACGCACATGGGACGAGAGCCTCCCTTATGTACAACATAGTTATAATCGGGCTCTCCACAGTTCAATCGGCCATAGCCCCTTTCAGGTGGGCTTTGGATTCCAGCCACTATGTCCCATTGACGTAGCCATGCCATTTGCAGCTGCTCAGGCCAATTCAGCTCATGTCCAATCTGAAGTTGACAAAGCAAGTAGCTTCATCGAGCGCATTCAACACATCCGCCAACAGGTTCATGATATATTGGACAAAGCCAATGCCAAGTACAAGCAACGCCATGATCAACACCGGGTGCCACACAACTTCCAGGTGGGTGACAAAGTATGGCTACATTTGCAAGAGCACCTCACTGGACCCCACCGCAAGCTTCGCCCGCTTCGATACGGGCCGTACACCATCACCAAGGCTGTAGGGAACAATGCATTCGAGCTCAGTATTCCACCATTCCTTGGTCTGCACCTAGTCTTCAATGTGGATCGCCTTCGTCCTTACTTCCCACCTCTACTGGACACCTCAGACATTGCAGAACAACTCACACCAACAGAGTTAAATCCAGACTGCATGGAATAGGCCACCACAGATTATATCATGGACATGAAAATCAAGAACACTTGCCAACAGAAGATCCAACTATATCAGGTTGTCAAAGCTGGCCAACTCCTGCACCAAGGAAAGTGGTTCACCAGGGACCAAGTTCAGCAGAAGTTTCCTCATCTCATGGAGGAACTTAACGCAATGGGGACCATTGCTTCTTAAGGGGGGAGGAATGATCCAGGTGGATATTGGTGGTCACCCTCCTATTCCACTTGGGGCTCCACCATTGTCTCTTTCAGTTTTTTAGTTCCGGCACAGTTTACTATTTTTAGCAGTTTTTCGGGTCCTGAACTTCCAGAGCCGTTTTGAGGCCCTAAACGACGTTTTTTGGAAAATGGAGAAAAAATTGGATTCATAGACCAATGTTTATTGTTCCAAATTTGTAGTCCTCGAATATATCTTTCTAACGAGGTATGGTACGCGTCAAATGGAGATCGTATGCCAAATTTATGCCCCTGGGAAGTTGAAACACCAATTTACCCAAACAGGGCCCATAGTTTTGGCACTTCATCTCCTAGGGTTAAGGTTTTGGCTGTTTAGGATTTCCCATTGTTTCTAAATAATAAATAGGCCCTCAAGCCTCATTGTAACTTAGTTCAGAGGCCTGTAGCTGCCACATCTCTTCTCAGAGATATCTACTAGTGCCCTAGCTAGTTTTATTTCCATTCTGTCTGTAAGCAAATTTCAGTTCTTTGATATTAATGAAATGAAGTGTTATTTCCACTACATCTCTGTATTTATGGTTATATTTTTATTTTGTTTCATTCTTGCATAAATCCGGATCAAATGCAATAATGTTTCCCTCCAATGGCAAGAAGGAAACTAGACCTCCAAAGGTCCCTTTCCCAACGCTGTGAATCAAGCTGGCCAAAACCATCTCATACATGATGGATAAGAAATCACCATCATATGGCAACCCATCCATCTCATGGCCCTCCTCATAAAGAAACAAAGGTGTTACTGTAGAGGTCATGTCCCTTCCCATGCTCCCCTTAGAGCATGCAATGCAGAAAGTGTGGGGATGCTCCTCCCCCAAGAACACACCCACCCCATGTGTTCCTCCTCCAATCATGCTCCCCATACAAGTAGGAATCCTATCAGCACATAGGATCATGATCAACATTATAATGAGAGAAAGAATGAAGGTTCTATGTGGTGCTGGAGGGTACCAATAGTGTCCCAAGTGGTCACAACATAGTTTTCCCCACTACAGCTTTAGACAATAGCATGGCAAGTTGTTTCTCGACAAATGGCTAGTTGTGTAAGTCACCACATCTACTAGAAAATAGTGGATGGCTGAATGTATCAACTAAGAATACAAGGAGTAACCAAACACTTGTCCCAGATAATATAGTATATGGTTGTCTCCATCATGATAGCTGGCCAAAAATGGTCCATGGAGCCTAAAGAGAAACTTGCCCCTTTGAAGAGCAATGCACTACAATGAAATGGTAAGAGCATGCAAATATTGTGTGGTACAATCAATAAATGCAAAAATAGAATTCTTACCATGTAATGGAAACAATATGGTGACAATGTCCATAGATGAATCCTCCATAGTGGCATGACATACCCATAGGAAGAGGAATGGACCACGTGCTGCATGAAAGTCCTCCTTCTCATGCCTGGAAATCCAAGTCAAAGAGAACACATCACAATAACCCATGAGTCCATCCACCACTCTACTAATCTCACCTCCATTATGCCCACCAAGTGCATCAAACATGAAGTGGTCCTGGGAACACTCCATCAACAAGTTCATGCTCTAATGTGATAGCATTGTTGGCCTATGCAAATAGGCTCCTGCCAATGCATAAATCCATCCTCTAACATGTCCAATGTCAAAGACTTCTCTCATAATGTTGCTATCTCCTCCCATTGCAACATCATGCAAAATGTGAGAGCAATTCTACCCTTGCTCTCTCTCAATCCTCCAAAGCAACAAATGTCTTTGCTGCCTCATCATACCTCCATCATACAACTCATGTGGTAAAAAAATAATGATCACATCACCATAATGTATCCACCCTCCTTGCTGCCCCATGATGCAAGTATCCTGCCAAGTATTCTTCTCCCACAGACCCTTGGGAAAAGGATATGCCTCATGATGGCCAAACTCTCTCAAGAGTAGCCAACGTAGTTTTGCCTCTTGCTGCCCAGTATCATATATTTGCAAGTAGTTCTCTAGCTCCTTGATCTCTATCCACATCCACTTATCCACTGATGGATGCCTCCTATCTCTGTCCATCTTGGTACTCCTCCAAAGGAGACTACCATCTTCCCATTTCAGATTTTGCTTATTGCATTTCATGGAGTGCTGAAATGCTTCCCCTTGGAGATATCTTAGAGAAGTTCTCATTTCCATAGCCATCTTGAATCCATCAAAATCCAAAGGTGAAAAATTCAAAGCCTCTCCACTGCTATAGTTTGATATTGTTGTAATCCTCCTCCACGGTGTTTTGGCTACCCCATGTCTCAACTCCTGGATGAGCATTTGGTTTTGCATGAATTTGTCTGGAGCGGGGTTCAATCCATCCTCCAAGAATTCACACTCCACCCTCAAGGATTGAGTGCAACTCAATAAGGGTCCACGAGAATGATGGTTCATTTGTTCCTTGAACCATTCAAGTTTGCACAATACAGTGTAAGATTGCCGCTCTACCTCAGCAACAATGTTTTATCCTGGGCCATTTGAAAACAAACCGCCAAAGTCTTCCATAAAATTTTCTAAAATGTTAGGACATGGAAATTTATGCATACCTTTGTGAGCCTTTGGAACATCTTGTATGGCTGCAAGAGTCCCTCTCTTCAATGTGTTGGCTGATCCAACTACTGATGTAGAAGGCTGCTTCCCCAAGGTTGTGGCAGCGCTGGTACATGAATCCTCCCATGGTGGTGTGGGTTGTCTTTCATCTGATCTTTCTCCATCAAAGTTTTTTATCAGCTCTTGAGTGAACTCAAAAAAATAAGTCACCCTTGTGTGGCATAAGTGACTACACCACCAAGTGTTGGCTTCACCCTCCAGGTGCAACGCTGCAACTTTTGCTGCCTCTCTCTCTACCATTGGATGAAGTAGGAAGAATGCCTCAAGCGTCCTTGCCCAAGCTCTTGCTATAGTTTACCCATCAAATGTAGACAATATGAATCTATTGCCTTTAATTTCTTCTTTGCTGCAAGGTCTTTTCTCTCCTCTCAATTGAATAAATTGAGGAAATTCTAGGGTCTCTTTGAAAGCCCTAGGTTGGCACTTGTATTTTGCCAAATACCCACTCAAGATTTCATGCTCTAAGTGGTATCCTTGCTCTTCACTTCCTCTATAATAACATGAAGTGCATGCATCTTATTCTGCTTCTCGAAACCTTCTAGAGGTCTCACTGTAACTCTCTCCTCCTTGAAACCCTCTTGGAGTTTTAATGCATTTCTCTCCTTCTTTTTTCTTAGATATAAAAATGGATGAGTAAGCTCATCCTCTCCATAATATTTTTCTCCTCTTCTCCGTATCTTCTGATTGGATCTGAAATCCACAGGCTGAGCCAAGATGGCAACTTTGATACCACTGTAATATCCCAAATTGGGAACATCTACACTATTGGGAATAATCTAAGTTATTACCAATGTGGAGCTCCAGAAAACCATGAGCATGGAAATGTAGATCAGCTCATTATATGTCAAATAAAATCATACCAACAGATGAAATAACCTTAGCAACAAGATGATCTATATTCTCCTTCCCAGGTGGGGGAAATGCAACAATATAGAGCATAAAATAGTTGTCTTCAGAAAATAACGCTATAAAAGTGAGAAATGGGACTTGGAACCCTCATAAGACATGATATAAAACTCACATGCATAATTTGAGGTTAAGAAAATCATTCTAGCTTATATAAACAGATCTCTCAAGTCAATGCATCTCAAATAAGCCAAAACCCCATAGCCTAGCTCATGCAACAACTACTGAAGCAAAAGACTGCATTATTATAATGAGGGTTTCTGTAGAATATGTTGAAAGAAGTTTTATATGAAACTTATATTAATCAAACAATAGATAAATAGAGGTTTAACCTCTTATACAACAAAAACAAGACACCCGGCAAAGGTTTCCGGCAATAAACATGAATAACAAGCAGCACTGCAGAAAATAATGCAATTACTGCATTTCTGGATTATACATGGCTAAATATGACATTATATAGCTAAAAAATAAATAAATATGGCCAAAGGCCTTCTTATTAGATCTCGCTGAGGGAAATTAGCACCTCCTCCTCAAAGACTAGCATAAAATCAAAGGGTGCAACCCTACTGTTGCTGCCCCTGCATAAAAGATCAAATTTTCTGAAGGAGACTGTGTTGTGGCTGAGAATGGATGAATGGCCCCAAGAAAAATGCTGAAATGAAGCTCAAATCACTCCCCTTTGATCCCTTAATAAATTTGATCCAAAGAGAGGATGGAACTCCCGCATAGGAATTCCTTGCACTAAGCGGTGCAGCAACTCTGACTAAACAGCTAAAGCTTGCAAGTAGTCACAAGAAAAAAATAGATGAATACATGAATGAATCCCTTTGATGCTATGCCTTCCTTTTATTTTTGGTGAGCCTCCTCACCCCAGACCCCACACAATGTTGAGGTGACTTCCTCATGAAGCTTCCTCTTTCAAAACTGCGCTGCCCTAGCTAGCTTCCCTCCTCTTTGTAACAACGCTATTGACTTGGTCAACTGGAACTAATCCACCTGCAATTCCTCTTTTCACATTAAGGGATCTTCAATCTGGTTCTCATATGTGTGTCTAGGCTGATCCTTGTTCACATTGAGCTAGTTTAGTTGAGTGGTTTCTTCGGCCTCAAGAATGGATGTTGACTTAGTCAAACTTGACTATGTCTCCATCTGATTTTCCCTTGTTCACACTTGGAAGTGTAAAACCAGCTCCTAAGGTGATTTCCTTCCTTACTAAGGTGGAATTTATTCACATCTTTATTGTTCATGGGCCTCCTTTCCCATTTATTCCTCTCCTAAGTGAAAGCATCAAAATCTAATATTCCAATTTGCTTGTGTGAAAATTTTGGAATATTACATTGTTTCCCTCAGTCGTTTGTCCATTTTATTGTCGGTTTCATTTAAGACCTTAGTGTTTTTCTAGTCTTCTTTCCACCAAACCTTTTTGTTAAGAAAAATATCTGATTTATTCATCAGTCCTGGATTTGATTCATTGTTGAGTTATTGATCCCTTTTTGTTTCTGATTGAATGGTATTTTTACTCAATTAGTCCTTCTTCTTCATGTGACTTCTTCAGATTACTTTGCTTGTTTGGGTCGCTTTGGGAAACTCTCTTTTCCGATTGAAAGTTTGCTCCATTATCTTGTATTTTTGTGTCTGTTGCTTTGGTTGAGTCATTCAATTTCAAAACCTTACATGCGCAAAACTCAAACTAGTATTTCTTTTGTTTTCCATTAAGTTGCCAGTAATTGTGTGCTTTATTTCATTGAAAAACAAAAAAATATCTTTGCATTCTTTTGTTGCATCGAAAGTGAAGCATTCCTTTACATAACTAGCATTTGTCAATATAGGAAGGAATTTCATTTTCGATTGATTGCATTAAGGGCATTAGAAGTTTCTTCGCATATTTTCCCTACTTGCTTGTTTGAAATATTTCTATCCTTCTTATAACTTCATAGCATTCATCGAATTGAAATAGTGTTCATTTTCTGCCTGCGGTTGCATTTCTGGAAGTTCATTCAAATTGTTCATTTTTGAAGGTCAAACTAATTCAATATAGCTTTCATTTACTCAGTGAACCTAAGGCAACATTAAAAACCTAATGCAATATTTCCTGAGCTGAGTCAGAACAAGAGAGTGTGTTCAGCTCTGCTTCTAGTAGTTGTCGTTCGCTGTTGGCTTCAAACGGCGCTAGTACGGACTTATGCTCCGTGCGTCGCGTATATAAAGGAGAACCCTATAGGTTGTAATCCTTTTATCCATGAGGAAGCCAAGTACGCCACCTTGTAGTCGTGATACACGAACACCGCATTGGGGAGACTACTGCACGTACGTCAAGTCCTTGGTCATTTTTGTTCATTGCATTCACCAAGGTGCTCTCCATGAGTTCACGAAACTGGTACACCCTCTTGCTTAGAATTCATGAGAAGTCATTTTGATATTTTAGACTCTTTAAACAAGAGAGATCATTGAGCACTTGTCCTTTCAAAAACATTTAGAACAGAGAAACTAGAATCATCTTTTTCCTATTCTAAAACAAAACCTTGTAAACGATGAATTTTGGTTTCGGTGTTATAAAATTAATCACTACGATTACATGCCATTAAATTTTTTTACTTGGTCGATTGATTTCCTTGGTTCTTTATTTTGGTACCTTCGATTGGTTATCTCTTTCCTTCCTAATGCAATGCTACGATCAAGGTAGGCGGAACATCAGTTTCGTCGTCCCTGCTACCTCCTAGTGGTAGTTCTTTTCACAATTGTTTCTTTGAAAGCCCTGGAATCCATAAAGTCCTGTCGAGTTCTCACAACCTATTATTCCATCTATCAACCCCTTACTACTTGATCTCCATATTGACGAGCCAATTGAATTCCATTGGCCTCCTTCAAGTGCTTGGTTTGGTTTTGGAGAAGAGTTTCCTCCTCTTACGCACAGATCACCTTTTGTTACTATTGCGATACTTCCTAGTCCCCGTAGTATTTAGAAGATCTTACATTGGAATGATATATGGATTCCTCCGGATTATGTTGGCGATGAAGGAATGCATGTTTTGATAGAGAATATCAACTCTTTGCTTGAAGATCATATACCTCCACTAATATTATACACATTGACCTCCACTTCCACTTGGATATAGGTCTTTGAGTCAGATTATGTCTGGTGTTGCCTCCATTGCGCAATCTAGTACGGTAACTCTTCTCAGGACATTCTACATGAAGTGGGCTATCGTTGACTCTGACTTCATGATTCTGTCACATCATTCCCGGTTCAAAACGTTGTGTGGCTTCTAGCTCGATTTCCTTTGCTCCTATGATTCCTAGCGGTCTTAATTTTGAAGAATATCTATTGGCTGATGACGGCCATAATTCCGGGTTTCTCGGTAGTATCGGGCTCCTACTAATCCTTGATTCCATCTATGATGTTGTTGGTAATCACGTATATATCTATGTTTGCCCCATTATGATGTGTATGTTGTCCAGTCTTTGCCTCCTATTGGTCACCACAGTGGGTTAAACTGTAGTCTGTCATCAATGTATACTCATTTGGGACCTAATATGCACCTATGCTTCTCTGGCTTACCACAAGACCATCTAGGGTACAACCTTGCTTTCATGAGTACCTTCTAAGGTCTTAGGAAAACCATACTATCCTGGGGCCAGCCTTTACAAGGATAGCCACAGACAACCTGAGCAACCCTCTAGTCTCTGAGATTCTACTAATTAAATCAACTTGGGATCACTCTTTAGGTCACAGGGAGAAAAATTATCCGTTACGGGGACAACCCATTGCACCTCCAATCACAAATTTTACTGCATGTTAGGTACCAGCCCCAAATATTTAACAGCAGACAACCCATAGATTATTCTCCGGATCTCAACCTAGTCAGCAGAGACAGCACAGATATGCATAATACCTCAAGTAACCCATACACCAAAAGGTCGGCTGATGACCCCTCAACAAACATTTCAATGTTTGGTTCAACCATTTCAGCGACCATTGCAACCTTCCTGTAACAAATTCCTTCATTTTCGTGAGTTGGTTTTCTGTTTACCCTACTCGGCGGCCTGTCTTTGCTGCTAAGTCAACACCACCCCAACCTGAACGCTTAATACCTGCTTCATATATTTGATATATAGCACACCCAAAATTCCTTACCCTCAAAATCCTTTGTGTATAAGTAACCAAATTATTACTACATTACGACGGAAATCCTTATGCTACCGGCAAGGACCTTAGTGGTCTTCTTCGACTCAATATCCTGGTCCTTAATCCCGGTATCCAACCGAATTATCCTATTTTTAATCTCTACCTTGATCTGAATCATCGGGACGGAATTTATGGGGACATAATCCCGCTCGGGCCAGGTGGAATGCACACACGGGGTCTTATCAAAGACCTCTCAACTGACTTTTAACACTCAATTACCATTTCTTGCTACATTGGAATTACCCAGGTGGTAATGAGGATTGACAAATGATCCTATTCTTCATAATCCGTAATGGCCTACGGTTAGACCAGATTCACAGTGATTATCCTAAATTTGAGGTAAGCACAGGTAGAACCCCCAAATGCATGTTATGACTTACCACTTGTGGTGTTATTTTAACTCTTGGGTTGACGATTCTATTCATCTCCCGTCTTTTCCGGCGAACTCTTCTTGCAGTTATGCGCACATAGTAGTACGATGGTACATCTTGTGGATTTTTCCAAGATTTAAATTCTTTGGCCATGGAATTCCTTACACATTTTCAATTACCGATCCGTTATGAGACAAGACGCATCTTCTCACTTCATTGAAATAGGACCGAGCTACTCATATCTCGGATCATATTCATGAGTGGCGACATTGTCGTCACATGATCAAATTTAGAGTAATCACCTAATTAGCTTCGACTCATTGGTTCACTACCTCCTTTTCAATCATATTGCAAAAACCACAACTATAGTGGCATATTATTAAAATTCTAAGCCATGCTTATGGTAGCATTCTCGTGTATTCTCCGTTTGGCGCATTTATGATATCTTGCCAAATGCTCCTTGACACAGGAACTTCTAAACCACCGGCGACTCTGCAGATGGGTATTCTTCACCAGTTCTAACCTGCGAGTCCCAAAGTCACTTCATCCTAACTCACAGGAAGCGGAAATCTGTTCTTCAATAATGTAGCTTCTCGGTCAACTTCAAATTCTAGCACATGGAAATGAATTTTTGAACAATCCTAAGGACAACACTTCCAAGACAAGAAGAAGGGTAAAGGTAAAGTAAAGTTGATACCTAAAATAAGGATTCTGCTCCAAAACCTGGATGCATTGATGTTCTCAACGTAAATCGAAATATCCTTGTTTTATTTGTGATGATGAGCCCCGCTACACCAAGGAGCATCTCAACGATCTAAAGTCGGTCGATTGCTCGAAAGGCACCCGAGAGATCCAGTACCATTCTTAAATAACCTTTCCCTTAGCAAGCCCTATGGTGAAACCTCAATACTCTACTCCATCATTCTAGTGTTTATGATGGACAGTTCTGCTGCATTCTCTCTTTCTCGATGAAAGATTATTACGTTCCGCGTGGCGATAGAGGAAAAGATCATGTTGTTCTCCTCACTCCACTTATTTACGAAAATATATGAGATTGAGCTGGCCTCTTTTCAGAATACGTTCATTTGGGCCTTCAAAGGCATTCATAATAAGTCTTATGCAACTAATGCCGGTACATCGACGTACAATATTGTTGAAGATTTGGCTTAGGTGCCATCTACGATGTACGCATCATAAGTAATTCGAGTTAATGGAAGGCTACTTTATCTCGATAGGTGGGATCGATCTGCCAGGCACTAGCCTTCTTTCTTTATTTAGAGAATTTTATGGCTCCACCATTGTGTCCTCATTCAGGACAGGTATTAATAGTTTAGAATATTCAGTATGTGCTGGATGAAGGTGCATCTGTATTTATCATCATCTACCTTGTTGAAAATATGGTTCTCAGAATCCTTCGTCACCAATGCCCTTGAAGCATTTGATGGAAGAAATTCAGCCTCTTAGTGTTCTCGCCGGTTACACGATCACATTAGAAGGGAAAGCAGTTAATGTTGAGGTAAAATTCGTTGATGCAAAAATCAATTGTCTTCTCTTCGGACGCATTTGAACTCATGTCATGCTATGTGTTTCATCCACTCTCTTTCGTGTTTTGAAATTTCCACACAAGGGAAAGATTATCACTGCTCGATCAATTGTATTTCCTTCTTCTTTGAACAACATTTCGCTCAGTGGGACAGTTCCCTCCCTCAGAGAGCATGGGCCAGGCCTTTTCAGGATCACCACGCCCTCATGGAGTGTTGCACTATCTTCTGCAAAATCTGAGCTGAGTTAACACGATTTCTGAGGCAGGTGACCCCTGGTTTATCCCTTCTCCCTTGCTTGGTCTGATTATTGAAGATTCATTCTGCAGACAGGTCATTCCAGAGTAATCTTGTGAACTCATTGCTACATTGTACTTCGTCCTGCGATTCACAGTCACTTGGTGACTCTTGACATCTATTCTCAATCCCCTTGGTTTGGTAGATTTTGATTCACCGAGATCCTTTAAAGGAAGTGTTTCCTTCGATGAGGCTATCATGGAAACCTTGTCTCTCGATGATCCTCTTGTGGGATGATGGTCATCATCGTTCCTCATTTCTACCAAGCCTCGGGACCATTTCTACCTTGTCTTGAGAATTTTTCCTATGAGGTTCCTTCTCCTGCGCTTCAAACACATTCGAGGTCATGAAATTTTTACTAAGAAAATTCAACAAGGTAACATTACTTAGATGATGCCTATTGACATTTCCAGTTAATAGGAATCATCAAGAACATCCATATTGGGGCTACTTGTTCTTCGATGAAGTGTAAGTATATACTAGCCTTTATCAAAGTGTGATGTCTTCACATGGTCCTACAAAGAAATGCCCAAAATTGGTCCTAGCATCATGGTACATGAAAATCCTACTTACCTAGGTTAAAAACCCGTTCGTCGATGTCTTCGTCTGGTGCATCCTAGGAAAATTTGTTGCCATTAAGGCCAAAGTGGAAAAGCTTCTCAAAGTTTGGTTTCATTTATCCAATTCCATTGTGATGAGTCTTTAATATTGTTCATATTAAGACTAAAACATAGCACTATTAATGTACGTGATGACTATAGTGATATCAATCGAGCTTGTCCTAAGGATAATTATCCTACTCCCTTCATCGATCAAATCATTGACGATTGTCTTGGGAGTGAGATTTTTCACTTATGGATGTGGTTTCGGGTTATAATCGGATCAACATTCTCCCAATTGATCAACACAAGACTTCCTTCATTTGTCCTTGGGGTACATACATATAGAAAACTCCTTTTGTGTTTAAAATGTTGGAGCCACATTACAGTAGCGATGTATTATGCCTTTCATGATATTCACCACATGGTTAAACCTTATCTGGATGACCTTCCATTCATTAAGTAGCCTGGGACCATCTCCTGCATCTTAATTCAGATTTTTCTAACATTGTTAGACCTCTATAACATTCACAACAATCCGCATAAGTGTGTCTTTTGCGTCGATTGCGTCAGAATCTTAGGGTTTATCGTTTCCAAAGATGAGGTGCTGGATCCTCTCAAATTTGAGGGAAGTTTATTATCAATCTCCCCTCTCCTTCCTCATTGCATGATTAGGGTTTACAAGGGAAAGAGTAATTTTCTATCTTGCGTTTATACCCTAACTATGCCGAAGTAGCTAAAGGATTCACACGATTGAAAAAGCAAGGCGTTCCTTTTGTTTGGGATGAGATTGCTCAAAAATCTTTTGATGTGTTGAAAAAATTGTTGGTCAATGCTCCTCTCATACACCGCAGGTTATCATCATGATTTTTTTCCCTTTGTTTAAGCGCCACTTTTAGCACGATTTCCATGGTTTTGGTACAAGATGATGATGATGATCATGAGCATGTTATTTATTACTTGTCTCGTAACCTTCTCGACCCTTAAACATGTTATTCCCACATCGAGAAGTTAACGTTGTTGTTGTTCAAGGCGTTCAATGTTTCGTCATTATATTCTTTTGCGTACGATTGACGAGTGATTCTGGACTTGCAACTTATGAAGCTAAATTTTCAACAGTTTACCGGGGGAAATACTCAAAGTGGATTGTCATCCTCAAGAGTTTCATGTAGAATTTACGCTACCAAGTCTAAGAAATCATTGGTCTTTGCTAATTTACTCTATTCTCTCCCTTCCAACTGCAACTTCCTTCTCATTACGAGGAATTTATTCAGGATGATTTGCTTTTCTTGATTAGCACCCTCGATCCTTGGTACGGTGATATCATCGTATATCTCCGGAACTTCATATTTTATGTCTCAAGGTTGCCGAAGATGCCCATGATACCGCCATCATTCGCCATGTTATCGTATCATTGGAGATACTCTCTATCGTGTTGGAGTCGATTCCATTCTAGCGATGTTTGAATCTCGAGGAAGTCGAGAAAGATGCGAATGATTGTCACGGTGGTGCCTATGGAGGTCACATGTACGAACATGCTACGCACGAAAGATTCTTCGTCTTGGTTATTTTGGCCTTCTATTTTCAAGAGCGTATTGTTGTGGTTCGTAAATGCCATAATTGCCCGAGATTTATCAGCTTCAAAGTTGTGGTATAAACACCTCTTCATCTTTTGTCATTATCGTTTGTCCCTTTGCGAAGTGGGGAATCTATTGTATGACGTGTAACCCTCACTTGGTCGAGGGGCATGCTTATGTGCTCATGGCCAGTGGACTGCTACAGATGAGCAGCTTAATTTACCTCCATACATGGTGGCAAACCAACTCTTCAAGTTCCTTAATTGTCCCATTATTGCTAGGTTTGGTGTCCCTCAAGCCATCGTTACCGATCATGGTTTCCATTTTCGGCGTATATGGTGAGTTGACTCCTAAATTAGGTATGCATCTGTGTCATCGTGTTACCTACTACCTCGAAAAATGGCCGAGTTGAGCTATGGAACAATTTCTTATCATGATGCTAGCATACGATTAGGATCCACAAATAAAATTGGCATCTCATGTTATTTTTGGCTCTTTGGGCATACGAACCTCGATTAAGAACGCCACCTGGTTCACTCCTTTCCGAGTTGGTTTATGGCCTAGAAGCTACTCTCTCGATTGAATGTGAAATACCTTCGCTCAAGTTGGTTGTTGAATTACAGCACTTCGCCGGGGGAAGAATATAATCTCCTTTTATTTATAAAGGTTGGATGAAGCTTACGTCGCTTTGCTACTCTTGGTATTGAAGCACGGAAAAAGTGAGCCAGCTCATTTTGATCGGTCAATTTCCCCTTGTTCTTTCATTGAAGGAGATCTCGTCCTCTTGTATGACCAATCTTGTGATAATTTGGGGGCAAGAAAGTTTCAACCTATGTGTGGCATGGGCCTTGTTAATTAAGCAACTGTGTTGCAAAATGAGGACTCTGTGAAGTAATTGACTACGAAGGTCATCCCCTTGAACGACCCGAAGCTGGGTTGTATCTCAAAAAATATTATGTGTGAGTCATTCATGCGTAATAGGTGTACATAGGTGTTTTTTAATTTTTGTACATGTTTTTTATTTAGTGTGCTTTGTAGGCTTGTTTTTATTTGCTGTTGAATATTTGCTTATTGTACGGATGTCTATTACCCCTTATGTCTAGGTTTCACGGATGGTGCTTCCCACGGTACCAAAATTTTCTTCGGCAACCTAGGTAATTTATGATCCCTCTTGTTGATTTGATAGATACGCAAGGTATTTGTCTAGGACAAACTACAAACAATGTCGGCGAATATAGCACTTTCATTGAATAACCATTAACGATCAACTTCCATATCTGTGCATTACTTCTTAAATAAAATTCATGACTTAACAATTTTAGCTCAATAATCATTATTGAGTTAGAAATCCACACATTCGATATTTTATTTACGTATTCCTTTGTAGAAAGACATTTTTATTTATTCTATCGACATATTCCTGAAAAATGACATTAAATTGTCTGATGGCTAACATTTTAACAATTGTTGTTTGCAATTTGTAAAAAAACATCATCATATGTAAAATATCCATGGGGAAATATATGTATAAATACATATATCGCATGTTTGCAATTGTGTGCATCATAACTTCAAAAAATATATGTGTTTGTTACATCTCGAGACATCATGTCTCTCAAATGCTCTGAGATAAATAAAACCTATAGGTGTCTAATCGACGCCAACATTTTCATGACCATTAACTACTGCACATTCATGCCTCAGTAAAATGGTCCGGCTAGGCACTACGGTACATGTCTCTGGTAGGTGCGAGGAACATCGTCGAAAACGTGCCGCAATCTGGGACTCCTCATGTGATCCCCCTCAGGGACACGCGCACTATCTCTGCCCCTGCTTCACCCTCACCTTCGAGGGTCAAAATCGTGAGGATTAGCCTTTCAATCGGTGACATGCGCGAGTCTCTCTAGGCCAACATACGCAATTACATTAATTTAATGTCATAACATGCATAAATAAAAAGAAATCATAATACTCATAAAACTTAAAAAATGAGTCTCACCCAAATCTTCATCCCAATATTCTCCACAGAGAGGTGGGGAGGGTCAGATCAATAAAGAAATATGTACGATGGGCTGAATCTCCCGACAATCGCATTGCAGGCGGAGTAATAAAAATTCAGTCTCCAGGACTCTGATGACCCTTCTACCCTTGGCATCAAAGCTACAGCTAGAAACTGTCAGCTGGGTTCTCATTCATTGGTCTAACCAGGGCTTCTCCTTCTCAGCATTGGCCCGGAAAATGGGTAGTCATTCCAGAAGAATGATGCAGGAATAGATCCATAACCAAATTGTTTTCGGTTGGTCTTCTTTTATTTTGTTCGTTGGCGCTTCATGTTTATAATCCCGACTCACTTCTAGATAACGAATCATTGTTCTGTGTAGTCCCTCAATAAAACTATATCTTTGTTGCTTCGTGTGGTGCTTGTGACCTCGCAACTCATGTGATGGTATGTAAGACATACTGTTGGTGTCCAATCACAGGATCTCCAGTTTGATGTGACTTTCCTACACCGATCCTTACGTATACGGACATACCCTGTCTATCCACCATGGTCATGTTTTCCATGCAAGGTGAGTTCCGGTTAGGATTTGTCTTGATCCTCTCCGTTATAATCGTGTCCCCGTCAAAGACATCAATCTCAAGTTCTTGATCACGAAGGATGAACTTCTCTTGATTTCGTCCCATATGCGGGAAGGCTAGATGCGTAATAACTGCGGTTGAGGCTCGGGAGACATGGCGTTAGGAAGAATTTTTAGACCATGGTTCCCGAGAGCTTCCATGACTCCCTCATTTTCCATAGCAGCTCGTCTTCTTCACTATGTTCTCATTATTTCCATTCAATGACCATTTTGCTTCTTTAAACATGGCTTGATGTACATGATTGGTACTAGTCAATTTTGAATATGGTGTAATCATGGAATGTTGATCAAATTTTATATAGAAATGGTTTTGTATGCATTAGCGCGGCTTATTTCCCAAACATTCGTGCCAATGGGCACACCCCTAGTGTAAAAACTAGGGTGGTTGGTGCGACACGGTGCCAAGGCTCCAGCAGTGCCAAGCCTAATTTTTGCATTCCCCCCCCCCCCCCCTTTAAAATTAGAAATTGAACATTGCGGTAGCAAAAGAGCTAACTCAAAATGATGAGAGGGATCTCGGCTCTTACACAACGTAGTTGGTTGCGATTGGTCTGCTAAGTTGCTTGCTACTGTCATTGCTTCTGGTTGCATGGTAAAATGGATAACTATTGCTCCACAAGAGGTAAAAAGTGAAAAGTAATTATTTTTACCATTTTTGGTATTTTATAGCTTTCACAACCTAATTAGGTTTTAAGACTTTTTTATTATTATTTTATTATATTATTTTCAAGAAATGGGTTTTAGACAATGTGCAACAACGGGTTTTCATGTGATAATGATGAAGTAATGAGTTATATTTTATAATTTTCGGACTGATAAAAACATGAAAAAGTCCCTATTAGAGTCATCTTTCGGCTATTTTCGACTCTCTAAAATTGAAAATATTGTCGAGATTCTTGTGGTTTTGAACTCGTTAAAATTGTTGCGAAACGATATCTACCCGGTATACGTTTAACCCTTTTCGAGTTGGGACGGATTATTTACAAAAAGGAGTACCTTAGCCCATCGCGACTAAGAGGTTCTCCTAAACAGTTTCTAACTACGGATCTGTGAGACTACCTACGAAAAGGGATTGCTAGAGTTTTATTTTCTGCCTTCTTTTCAAACTCTCTAAACATGAAAAGATGTTGAAGTTCTTCCTTTGTCGGACTTGTTAAACCCTAATGACATCGGACTTCGTCATCATGACATTATTCGAGTTCCTCCTTCCTAGGGCTCATAAAATGTACTAGGTTGGATTTTCCCGAAGGAAAAGATTGATGCAAGCATATGCTATCCCCTTCAAGCTTTTTAAAAAATAATAATTGGTATACTCACCGAAATTGTGGAGAAAATGGAACCAAGTTTTAGTTATGTTGCTTGATGTATGTCGCTCTTGAACATAGCAATTGTCTACATTCGTATCAGTTTGGGGACATATAATTTCGTCATTTTTTGCCTCCATGGGTTTTGGGTAATCTCTTTTGACCTCTCATCTTCTCTTTGCCACGTCATCATGACTTCGGATCCTTTGATGTCAAATACTACCAAATCCGGTGTCGTGTTGTTGATATGTTCAAGAGAGGTTTTCCTCTGCAGTTGTCAACCTTCCTGCGATCTTTTGTTGGTCCTAATCCACTTTCATCATGTTCCTGTCTCATGTCGATGACGTGGGAGACATTATGGCCCTCCTTCGACCGAGTCACTTCCAAACGACTTGACTCATTGTCAGGAATTTGATCTAAGAAGCTCTGTCTGACACCATGGAAGCTGCATGCCTCAATGGTAAGTTTTGCATTCAATGAAAGATTCACATCATTGGCCTTCAATCGAGTGATTACGCGCATGGATGCTCGACATTAGCTAATTGTTCACATTACGTAGGCGTACTTGTTGTGCAACGGGACCATCATCATCATTGGTGGTTTCTCTTGCATCTGTTAACAACTTTCATCATTAGTTGCTAATCGGACAATTTTCTAAAGCATGTTTAACTTCGGCTCATATATTCGCATGCTTGAAATTCTACTTGTTAGGGTCGATATGGAGCACAAGACCTTGGGTTTTTCTCATAACCTTTAGGCTGTGATTTTTTGTGGATTATTATGACCTATTGCATGACTCTCTTGATTGGATGGTTGCGACCATACACGAGTATATTTATTTGATACTTCCTATTTCGGGATGGACATTCATACGTTGGATCTCGATTTTTGTATACTCTATTATGGATGGTTGCGCCCATGCCTCATGATTCATGTATCATAGATATCGATTGTATTTGTAATTGTAGGTCTTGAGCAAGCGGTGTTTAGTTCGAACGCGTTCGACAAAGCATTCACCCCTCCCTCTCTGGGACTTCATGCTTTAGGGGGCATACGTTACACAACATTTTTTTCTTGTCCACCAATCCCCAACTCGCACATTGGAGGGTATTTTACGCTTGATCAATAAGCGAGTTTCATGCTTTGATGAAAGAAACATTCTTCTTGTTGACATTTACTCGAGCAGAGCTATAAAAATCCCTAATATTTTTACCTTGGCATGAGTAACTTCGATTACACCCTCGCCACAAATGAGAGAATTTAACAACGAGCCGTGCCCCTTGGCCTTTCTGTTCCGGAGTTAGACATCCACGCCAAGCTATTTATGGCATGTTTTTTAAAAATAGAGGTGGAGGTTCCATTCTAGCCACCTCGGGGATGAGTCATTGGGAGTGGTTGAGCTAAAGCAACCACAGACTCCTTCCTTTAGTTAGTAGTTTCCACCTCCCTTGAAACTCTCCTAAGGTTAGGACTCCCTCCCACCTTAGTAGGGATCCCAACCTTCTCTTCTTCCTCTATAAAGAAAATATCTCTTTTAGTAGAAGCTAGCTGAACGACTGTCCATTTTAGGTCAATTATACATACTATAACTGCGTGCTACCGAAAGATTGAATCGGAAAGTTATGTTGAGAAAGCTTGAGTCGATGACTTAAAAGAGATCTTGGTCGATTTCACTGACCAACATTTGAGACGTGCTTCACAGACACATTTGGAGGAAGTTGCGACGTTAAAGCATCGGTTATTGTACTCTTTCTTCTGTTGTTTATAAACATGGCTCTTGTTTGGTTCCACTGTTGTGTTATGATGTTTATTTGATGCGATATGTCTAGCCCCTATTTGGTGATTCATGGTTGCATGAGTGAAACTGTGTTGTATGATGTTCTTGTTCTTTGTCTATGTGTGGGCATCTAAGCGCATCAACGAGCAGTTGTGATTTTCAAAGGCAAGAGCGAGAGGCCCTACCCATACACGACGACGACAACATTGGATTCAAGGGAGGTCAGTCTACCATATTTTTTTCATTCACTAACTAGGAAGCAACACTTTAGCATGTCCTTTTTGTTACTATAAATATAGGCCCTAGAGGGATCGTCTTTGTGTGTGAGAGAGGATTTACCTTCATAACATATATTAATCCAAAATTAATAGAAATTAAATATTAACATTAAAATATATTAATATTAAATTTGTTATATTAATATACGATTTTTCATAATTTAATTTAATAATATATATATATATATATATATATATATATATATATATATATATATATATATATATATATATATATATAATTTAATAAGAGTTTCTACATGACATTATTACAAAAATTATAATAAAATTTAAATTTTAAAATGTGGTAAAAACTTAAATTTTAGATCTTTATTGATTTTACTAAAATCTAAATGATGGGATTAACAATTTTTTTGCAGAAACAAATCTAATTGTATAGCTTGATCGGCCATGTTAATCATGTAAATGGCTACTGTTGGGGTTTTACGAAACTCCCAATTCTTCTTTGTTTACAAATTTAAACGCTCGATGAAGTATATGAGTCCTAAAATCCACAACTAACACCACTTTTGCAAAATTTAGAGTACAACATCATTTTGTGCTCTAGTGTACTTAGTATTGATCTGAACTTAAAAATGAACGCAATAAAATAAATATAACCATAAATATAGAGATGCAATAGAAATAACACTTCATTTCATTGATATTGAAGAATTTGAAATATGCTTACATACGAATGGAAATAAACTGACTCGGGCAGTGCCAAACTTTATCTACACGAGGAAGTGATGTGTCGGACACATGCCTATGAATTGTGGTATAATGAGGATCAAGGGCATTTTTTTTATTTGAGCAACAAGTGAAAAGCCTAAACAACCAAAACCCTAGCCTCGGAGATGGAACACCAAGGTTTTGTTGTTTACATTGGGGTTAGTTGGGCAACCAACTTCTGAGAGTCATATAGCTTGGTGATATTATGTTTGTTTGGTGTGTATGATACCTCGTTGAAAATATATCTCTTGGTAATAAGTTTTCCAAAAAGGGTCCCTACTTGTGGTTTGAGCCTACTACGGACCTCAAAAAAACATTTTTAGAAATTGGCTTGCTGAAGTTTTAGGACCCGAAAAGCGCTAAAAAATAGTAAATGTTGCTATAAACAAGGAAATTGATGAAACCAGC
This sequence comes from Pinus albicaulis, assembly GCA_034641835.2. Classification (NCBI taxonomy): domain Eukaryota; kingdom Viridiplantae; phylum Streptophyta; class Pinopsida; order Pinales; family Pinaceae; genus Pinus; species Pinus albicaulis. The sequence continues at coordinate 192,257,587 of CM076581.1, forward strand.
AGATTTCTAGGTGGAATAAGTGATCAGCACCAATATACACCTATATCCAACCTCCACTCATAGGAATAAATGGTCCCCATTGCTTTGGAAGCCTCCATGAGGTGAGGAAATATTTCTTGAACCCTAGTCCCTAGTGAATCACTTTCCTTGGTGAAGGTGTTGGCCTACTTTGACAAATCGATATATTTGGATCCTTTGTTGGAAAGTGTTATTGATATGTGTGTCTGTAGATCTAATAAATCATGTTATAGGCTGCAGAAATTTTGGTTTAACTACGATGTTGTGTGAGTTTTTGCAATGTCGGATGTGTCTAATGACAACGTGTAAGTATGGCGAGCGGTCACATAGAAAACTAGGTGTAGGCCAGAGAGCAGGTGGATTGCGACTTGAATTCATTGTCCCATGTAGCCTTGGTAATGGTGTACAATCCATATCATAGTAGAAAAATCTTACAAGGAGCTTGATGAGGCACTCCTTTTAATGTAGCCAAACTTTGTCACCCACCTAGAACTTGTGTCGCTTTTAGATGTTGATCATGTCTTCTTGTAATTAGCATTGGATTTGTCCAATGTGTCATGAAGCTTTAGAATATGTCTTGAATTCATTCAATTAATTTTTTTATCCATAGCTTCGGGTGGACATGAGCCGAATATGCTGGTAGTTTGATGGTATGTTTTATCAATGGGGGCACTATTATTTGGAATCAAACCCCACACGAAGGGATGTGTCTAGTTGAGATATGGAGAGATCTATTATATCTGTGCTAGACATAGGGAGGATTAATCCCATGTGTGTGGACACTTCTAGTTTTACATGCGTAAGGTAACGATCATCCGATTGGCGACCTCTTTGTTTGGTCATCGGTTTGGGGTTGGAAAGTCATTGAATTAGTGAGGCTTATATCCAACATCAACCAAAGACTTGACCCAAAATCTATTTAGGAATCTATTGTCTTTATATGATATAATGTATTGTGGGATCCAAAAGTTTACCCACCACTCATTCAAAAAAGAGCTTAAACGATGCTTCTATTGTGATACTCTTATAAAATTGCTAGAATGGCCATCTTAGAGAATACTGTCGATGTGCACAAAAATGCGATCCATTTCCATATTTAGTAGAAGAAATTCATGACATGTAATCCATGGAGATGGTTCTTAAGGTTAACTAGGACGGAAGAGGAGTATATGCAGGCCTTACTTCTTTATCTTTGATTTCGAAATGGTCATAGCGATGTAGGACATAAGTGAACATCCCAACATCCCATCGGTTAGACCAATAAAAATACTTATGCAACAACACGCACTATTTTCTCTACTCCAAAACAAAGGGACACATTTGCTTAGTGTACCTCCCAATCATCTTGTTTACTTGAAGGAACATGAAAGTGCTCCTAGTTTCATAAAAGCACATCTTGGAGGTGGAAATTTGGAACTTCTTTCTCCCGAAGAGGAGTGTCGTATGTGTTTACGAATTCTAGATCACCCTTGTAATGATGAAGCCTGCCAGGAAATTCTGGTGCCCATCGGTTTCAATCACGATGGCCGGTTCACAGTAGCCGGTGAGTTGTGGTAGTGCAACATTATTGGTGCTACCCTTCTTGTACTTAATTTTCATGGAAGCTGTAGGAGTTTGTGGAACATTTATGATGGTGATTGTTAAGAAACTTCCATATATGCAGCCTTGAATTACGGAGGTCGATGATACATTTGGATGACTATTTCTCCCAAAATGTAATGCTTTCATTTTTAGCGGGGCTATAATGGAATACATCTCTTTGTCATAGGTAGGACCTTTCGAGATCATGTCTCAAAGTGTCTCAGCACGATACTTCATTGGATGCCCTGTGAAGTAAAAACTACACCAATAGCATAGTCGAGGCATTTGTCTCTCAAATGGTTATTGCATGTGATAAATGTGAGAATTGGTGCGAGAGTAGGGGCAATGCTTCAATTTGGAAACCACATTCTTTTGGGATTGAGACCAAAATAGATTTTCCTTTATCCCACCCTTGGTGACTTGACTTAAGGCCAAGTGACATGAGAGAGCCCCAACATGAACTTGAGGTAGAAATTGGAAAAGAACTAGAAAGATGTGGAGGCCTCACCTGTGGAAGTCAGTTGGGGATAGCCAATGTCCAGATGACTTGTATATTTATTTGGGTCACATGCACACCACGTTCATCGATAGTGTACCTAGATATTGAACCTAGGTCATACCAAAAGTGAATTTCTCCAAATTGGCACATAACTTGTGTTGTTGCGGTGTTTGGAGGAGTTTTCAAAGATGGTGGAGATGATATTCCCAACTTTAGATGAAGATCGAGGATGTCATCCAAACCACCACGAATGGCTGGTGAAGGGTCACAAGATGTAGTCCATCAGCCTCATGAAGGTTGTGGGGGATTGTCAACCAGGCGCAATGTGATTAGAAAAGTCCCTCCCTTGGATTTGAAGGAAGTTTTCCACACATCTGAGGTTCAATTTGTACTTGGTGATAAACATCACGCAAGTCAATCTTGTTGAAAATATTTGGTCCCCTTGAGCCTAGTCTAGAAGGTCATCGATACGTAGGGTTGGATACCTATTCCATACAGTCATTTGACACACGACTGGTGTCTGAGTCTCAGGGCCCACGTCCTTCTTCTATACTGCCACGGTAGGATCCCATGGGCGATGAACTTGGGCCCGATCCTACCCTTTCTACAATATATCCCAAATATTCCTCTTGATTTCATTTTTACAAAACAAAGTGTCAATATATTGGTCCATTAGGTAGCGATGCGCCTAGGGTCGAGATGGATGGAATGTTTGACACGACCCTGAGGTACCCATGTAGGTGGTGAATATGTCCCCATGTTCCTCCAGGAACCTTGTCCATCTATTGTTGGCGTGTGGGAGGAGCTGTATGGAGGCCATGAGCTGATATTATTCTTTCCCTAAGGGTGAATCATAAGGAAAACAAAATTCCTAGTTTTGGAAATGATCTTACTACATTGCTTCTAGGTGATAAAATAGATGGTGGTGAGTGCCACCTCGGTATCTTTTGTACAACGTATAGCCAAAATTAATAATAACATTGTGAGGCCACAAAATCATAAACATGTCACTTCCACAAAGTATGGTTGGCCTAATAATGCATCACGAAGTTAAAAGGAGAAACATCACACAATACCTCATCTACTGAAGAGCTTGATGTTGTATGGAAGATGATATTCTTGGTTGACATGGAGATCTCTTCCTTGGTAAAGCCACTTGATGGTGTACGAAAAAGCAAGTGTGCTCTCGGTCGGTGCGGCTAACCTCTGCAAAATGCGAAGTAGAGGCTCTTTTGAAGCCCTATCGACAATGGACTACATGAAGAACCCTTCACCCACATCTCTCGGTCGAATAGGTTCCCCCTCCCAAGGAATCTTCCCAGGCTCATTCTTATGGATCTTGGTTGTGGAAATGTTGGAACTATGCTCTACCTCAATAATTTCGTTCCCTTGTGTTCCATGATGAGTTGCGACCCAGAGTTGAAACATGCATATGATTTAGAAGCCTTTAGCTGGAAAGCCTAGTTATTTCTTGGCCTCAGAAACTGCTTGCATTGGCTGGTGGGGACCTTATGGAAATCACACGATTTTCCGTGTCCTTCTTTGTATTACGTGGTGTTTTTCTTTTCTTGTGGCTTCTTCGGGTTGTAATATTCCAAATGCAACAGCTAGTGGGCAACATTTAAAACACATTTCTAGGAATGGTTGCTACGAAATGAAAACCAACACTTGGATCCCTTAGATCTAAGTATCTAAGTCCTAAATCCAAGGGTATCAAAAATAAAATCTTCTAGGTGGTTAAACAGATCTCCACGCCTAGTTTCCTTGAAAAGTGCCCCAAAGTGCTGCCTTAACAATAAGCAGTGCACTCGAGAAAATAATAGTTTAAAAAGAGGTGATAGGAGGCTCATGAAATTCCCTTTAATAGTATTTACGGTAGAAATTAATTGATACAATGGAGTTTATCAAATGTATAGCGTAAGTCATAAACGAGAAGAAATACTCTCAAAAGAAGTATTGCAACCACATAAATGACTAAAGCTTCCTAGACAAGGTTATTTTATTAGGCTATGTTGTTGTTAGTTACATGTTAGATCTAGATAAGATGCGCGCAAAGATTCAAATCTATAAGATCGAAGCACTAGAAGAGCTTATCTTTAAGATCTCATGGAATTTTTTTTTTTGGGGTTTATACCAAGCATAAGCGAGTAGATGCGAGATCTAAGAAAGCATATCTGCGAAATATTAGTTCAGGATTACTGAAGTATTAAAAATATTTAGATCAGATCTAAAAATTTCATTGTGTAGATCTCCTCCGGTCGTCTCAAGAAGTGAAGGGTATATCCCCAACACTCGGGGAAAGCACGGCTCTCCAAATGGTGCACCCAAACTCCTTGCAACACCACCTACAAAATAACAGATGGAGAAAGAAAAATGCGCTATAGGAGATAGATAGCAACCAATGGCCACATGCAAAGGTCCAAACAAAGCTCATACACTCCAATACACTCCTCAATAGAGCAAAGGACTCCTCCATTGAAAAAAACCTTTGGAATGACTTAGATGCGAAGAGATATAAGTATCTCCCCGTGAGAATCGTAGTCCCTCAAGGGAGGCGTATTTGTAGCTTGAATAAGCTGAGTTTGACACGATGCAGATACAGCGAAGCTCAAGCAGCTGGATACATTCTTCAGGAGGTTAAAAGACACACTCATGAGAAGGGCTCCAATACAAACTAGATACGAACATATCTGGAAGTTTCACTTCATATATGACTTACAAAATCAAGTAAACCCTCACTAGATTTGTGTTGGAACAGAGTAGAAGTTTGGTCTCCAATGAGATATTTGGACTAAGCAACCTGACTCTCCCGAGAAATACTGATAGGAAGAGATGGAACTCCTAAACAAGAAATTCCAATCTTTAAACAACATATGCAATCTAGGCTAAACAACCAAGAAAGATATGTGTCTAAACATACAACAAATAAGAAATAAAATCATGAACAACATCAGCATGTTTCTTCACTTCCTTTTTTAAGATGAGAGCTTACCAAAACCCTAAACCACCTTCCTTGACTTGTGTCTTTCACACAGAGACCTCCTCTAGAGGTACGTTGTTATGTTGATAGAGAGCCTTTCTCATCTTTTTACCCTTTGTGTGATGGTCAAGATTGACCCGGTCAAGTGGATTTGTTCTTTCACACTCAAGTGTGTTTATTAAGTGGCCCCGAGATATGCCATTTTTTTCACATTGGGCATGGATTTATTATTCCATTAGGAGTTTAATGACCCTCCTTTGCATAATTATTCTTTGAACAAAGAAAAAAAATGAAATTGAATATTCTCTTAAAATAGGAATATTACAGCTACACCCTTCCCCTCCAAAATGTTGCTGCCCTCAAGCAACTTACAAAGAACTTACAAAATATCTCAATGGAGTTTGTCTCCTCCGAGGATATAAGTGTGCTTTTGTGAATGAACCAATTAGTTGTCATAAGGAATTGGGGGCTACATAGAAATAGTTTCTTGCTGCCCATTGGTTTTCTCCAAGCATGAGAGATGGTAAATACAGGGTACTTCAACCCATGAGAGGCTTCAATATCCATGCTATCATCCAAACAAAGTGAGCCATCTGGGTAGCTCATAGAAAAAGTGACCAATTCCCCCCATTTACATTGTGTAGGGGCTCCATGCATGGAAATGAGAGAAGAGGATACTCAACTCACGTTGTTTCTCTTTCCCTCTTTGATGAATGTGGAGCTTTGATCTGGGCTAAAATAATATAGTCCTCCCATGGGGAAGCCAAAAGTGACTTGGAACTGCAATTTTCTTCATTGATTCCGGTGAGTCTCCTTGCCTAATCTCCTATGCATATAGTGAGTAGATTGTATTCACCATATATGCTCCAAAAGAAACATGGAATAAGTGTCATACGATATATTAGATGGTGACAGTCACCTCCCTTGAGATCAGCGTTGTCCATCATCTTGCTGCCTCAAAATCATGGTACAATAGGTAGACATCCTTTACCTTCCCCTTGCAATAAGCTTCTTCAAAGCTTGAAAATGATGAATAATAAATTGTTGGCTGAACATGATCCAGTAACTTGTGTCTTGCTCCAAGTGCTCCCTTGTGAGAGATCTCTTGTAACCTTCAGCCATTATGACCCTTTGCATAATAAAACATAGTACTATAAGGCAGGTCACATAGGTCCTATCTCTTCTTGAAGTAAAAGTGAATATGGTATATTTCATTTCCAATGGACACATTCACCCAATGTGTCATTCCTCCTCTCATGTTTATAACAAAGGTTGGAGCATTATTGACATGTGATATAAAAAAACTCCATATGCCACCCTGCTTGAGAAGGTTGCATTTCTCTCCATGGGTACATACACTTGATTATGATATTCATTCTAAACAAGAAAATACATGTACACATCTCATAGGCATTGTTAGCCACCTATAATATTTTGTTATACCAAAAGGTAGTAAGATATTTTGAGCCTCAAAGACTTAATTTTATCTAACACTAAAAATTGTTGGCTCTTAAGTCTCTTTAAGTTCTCATCACCTGTCTAAATCCTCATTTCTTTGTCCCATTTATACTCGAGAAAATTCTGCGATTTCGTATAACAAACTACGAAGAAACCATCATTGTCCCCCTTTCTCCCACTCATAACTAACCTTCATTTACTCCCCCTTTTCTCCATATTATTTCCCTACTTTTCATAAGTTTCTCCTTCCATTCATGAGAATCCTCCTGACATGGTTTAAAACCTCTTTTATTTGTCTTTGGCTCCCAAATCCATTTAAAACTGTTAAAATTTTTTATAAAAAACAAAGTTTCGTTGCTATGGACCTAAGCCTTGAGCTAAGCCCTAAACCACTTCCCCATAAGCACGAATTACTGGAACCCGCACTAATATGATAAAGTTCTAATTACATCGAAAAGATAAGAGACGCAAGTCTTTGCCATACTCAAAAGTTTCGATTGCAATTAACCTTTAACGCCCAGAGCCATTCTAGCATCGTTTTTATTTTATATATCCTTCAATAGCCTCCGTGCTTTCAAAAACATTGTAAATTTTCATTCTTTGTTCTGCTTTCCTTTATAAAACCCGGGGAACCCGCTTGTCAAGTTTCAACTTAAAAGCTTGAAGTCACGTGTTAAATATAAAAATGGTTAGATTAAAAAGACCGATCGCGCAGTATCATCAGGGGAAAAATTTCAATGGGTTGATGGGGACGGACGCGGTTTCGATTGCGATTGGGCACGTAGTTTCGATTGCGATTAGGCCCGCATTTTTTATTGCGGTCGACCGCGAGTTTTCGATTGCGATTGGGCCCGCAGTTTCGATTGCGGCACCAGGCCCGCGGTTTCGATTGCGATTGGGCCGCAGTTTCGATTGCGATTAGGCCGCCGATTTCGATTGTGATTAGGCCGTAGTTTTGATTGCGATTAGGCCCGCGGTTTCGATTGCGATTGGGCATATGGGTTTTGATTCACGATCCTTCGATTGAATGCAGATGATCACATGTCCGGATCGGACGGTCCCAAAACTACTCCTCCTTATTCCTGCTCACTATCCTTTTTGCCTTTTTATACGAGATCTCCATAGTTGGTTGCCTTCATCCAGACGGCTTTGCTCCTCCCGCCATGCGAAGTAGTTTAAACCTATTTTACGCCGAGTTTCTTACTTATTTTTGTCTTTTTGGGCGTTTTAATGGTTTTCCGTTGTTTAATGAAAAGCCGGAGTTTGGAAAGAACAGTTTCACTGCTTGTTTATTAAAGGGGCATATCTGGGGTTTAGCTCATTGTTTTCTCAATGCTTCACGTGGGCATTGATGCCTTTAAAAAAAATCCCCGGTCACATTTGCACATTGACAAGACAACATTTTAATTCAAAAACGGTTAAAAAGTGTCCGGTTGAAAATGACTTTATGAGATGAAGATTGAAGACGTTTTTATAGGATTACGGCTAAGACCGTTATCAAAAGCTAATCCCCAATCTAAAACCCGGTTTAAGGAAAAACCTAAAGTGTTTCACGCCAGAGACGAGCCTCCACATACATCGAGGCAAATTGATTCTCGGCTACCATGAGAGCCACACAGCAGCCTCAAACCTTTCAAAACAGAGACGAAGTTATTGAAAGAAAATCGGATAATGACACCTCCAGGCGCAGCGAGATTGTTGCAGAAATAAATGCAAAAATATACTATGAAATTCTCAAACATTACACATAAAGCCCCTACAAAGTCAAATAAAAGCTCCCAAGACTTAATCCATAAATGTAAGAAAACGGTTAATACGGTGTTCCACTGTGAACTTCTTCATCGAGCCCCTCAAGGGCCGAAGTCTTGACTGTATTAATTATCACGAGAGATATTTTCTTAGATCACCTCCTCATTCTTACTATAAACCTCGAAGAGATGAAAGAAATTGTTAGTTGGGCGCACAGAGCACTTGAGCTCGAGACTTCTATTTGTACATAGTGTTCTTGGCCCTTGAGCCTACTGTTTGTTACTGAAGTGGTTGCGGTTGAATGAAGATGATTGTTGAGCGAAACATTGGACTTGAAGATTATATTTGGTTTGACATCAATATAAAAGCTATTTCTTGGGATCTGAGTATTTTATCCTTTTGGTGAAGTGCTTCTTTCTTTTGTTAATGTTCCTTCTATGTATGCCATATTATTTCATTTTCCCTCTGTAAAGAACGGTTCATGAGGGTTAGGGATTTTATATGTATGTGAGTAACCTTCTCGGTAAGAAATATTTATCTTAATGTTTTCTTTAGATTTATTTTATTTAAGAATGATTCAATACGGTTTAAACGAGTTAGGAATGTTGGCGTTCCCTCGTCCTTCATTTGTCAAACATTGTTCTCGAATGTTATTTCCATTATTTGCTATTAAAGTTAGACTAGAGAAGATATGGTTTGCCCTGATTCTAGATTCTTTTCTCCAAGGCGAGATTAAGTTTCCCTTGGTGGTAGTGGCGAAGACTAGGTTTAAAGTACTTTGTACGATCTTAAGTTACTCTGTTTTTTCTTATGTGTTTTCATACTTTACGAAAGTGATATGTGGATTGCGGATTGTTTGTCAATTAAGCTGCTTTAATGAAATTGCCCAAGAAGTCTATGGTTAACCCTGTCCTTCGTTGGTTTAAAACGGTTACTTAGAGCTTTTCAGCATTTTGGGCCGACTATAAATCCTGGAAATTATTATGATTCCACCTCCAACATTTTAATGTTTCCATTTCATCATTTTAATCTCAATAATCTTGTGGTATAGATAACTTGCCCCTTGATTACGCTGATGTTGTTGTTCAGTCAAAGCCCAGATATGACTCCATAGCCCAATGGACTAAAAACTCAGCATTATATCTATCTATACGCCAAATCTTGTTCCTATTTTCTTGCAACTTCTCACTTTTGGAAAACTTTTTGCACTTAGGACTTTCCCCCTCGAAGTAACATTTCATGCTCAACCATAAAAAAAAAAACAAAACCCTTGGCCTTCATAACTAGCCTAATATCATTACCTTTAAACTTTCAAAGACAATATCCATCTTTGTACATATTGGAGAGATCCCTCTCCCGGATTCGAGAGGGCTGGGTCTCTTAGAATCAGTGGTTAGTGATGTTAACTGTGTTGGACTCTCCCAATCTTGCCTAATAAATTAGAGGACCTAGGCATAAGAAAATGTGCTGGACATGGAATTCATCTCATCGGTGCCCATCCTTACTTCTCATCAAGCAAATCAACCATGCCTCTTCTTAGCATTCACTTCCTTGAAATACAAGGCATGAGACAAGAAAATCAAAAACTTTGGGTGGTACCCACACTCACCCAATAGAAACAGTATAAGTCATCTCCTTCACCTTTAAATCTGGATGTGGTAAGTGGTTTACATGCCACTTATACTCACCATCCCACCATGGTTGAAGGTGAAATGTGTATTTGGTGCTTTAAGGAAGCACCCATCATGTTACCAGACCTCCCTTATTCCACATCGAGGAGTGGCATATTTGAGAATAGTTCGGCCCATAGTTGGCCATGGAGTTTATAAGGTAAGGACACTCCTTTTGGGAGTCATAGCTTCTACATGTAAATAAAAGTCATGCAATCATAAAGTAAAATTTGATTGGCTTGTAAGCATGCTTCTTACCCAAAATCTCCAACGTTGCTGATAATCTCTCTTGGCCAATTGTATCATCGTGCTTGCAGGGTTGAGAGAACACTTTTTCATCGAGGGTTTCCTTGGTGGGTTTCTTCCAAGTAAGGAGACATCAAGGCATGAATCTGCTGATAGAAATATACAGATTGATGTGTGTAGTTGTCTATGTAGATCTTCATGCCTTATTAGGACATCACTCCTTTAAATAAAGAGGGGTAAATGTTTCTTATCCTATTAAGCTTGCCCTCCCCTTTATCTCTTGCAGTATTCAAGATCTCACCATCGATAATGATAGCACATATAACTCATAGATGGTGCCATAATATCTATGTGAGACTCCTTGGAACTCCTTGTAAGAATGTAAGAGCTTCTCTTCTTGGAGCATTGCCCCACACTCTTCTTCTTGCAGAATACTATAGATGCCTTTGTCATGGTAACACTTTGTCACCCCTAGCCCTTTCTTCAATAGTGGAAAATTCCTCATCATCAATAGGAGACCTTAGATCTTGGTCTACTGCATTTTGAAAGGGAATCTTCATGTATTATTTTTAGAAGAGGACTCTTCATCTAATGAGGATCTTGCACTTGGGAAGGTATCAAACAATTTCACCTTCCTCTCAACGGTCTTCATAGGTGGATTTGGATTTTGTAGATCCTTCCTTTTGCTTTATCTCCTCTCCTCCTCACGAAGAGATTCTTTGATGGAACATGGTAGCTTTGATGATACGGCTGAGTGCCCATACCCATAATATGAGGATGTAGAATTAACTTCATGCATAGATCTTGTAGATTAAGTGGAAACTTCATGGTCTATCCCCTCTATTTCTTTGTTTTTCTCACCAGGGCTTCAACGGAGTTTGGAACGAGTTCTTGAAACTCTTTCCTTCCCATTCTTCAAGAAAAGGGTTTTGACCCTTAATTTATGTCTTCAATGAATTCATTCTCCTTCTTCTACGTCTCTTCCTAAAAAGACGACTTGGCTTGATGCTCACGGTGAGCCAAGGATCAAGCTTTGATACCAGCATATTCCAAATGCGGAACTGACTAGCAAGGCATGATTGGAAAACGCATTTTCCGAGGGAATGGATGATACATAAATGAAAACTAACCAGCACTTGGATCCCTTATATGCGGAGATAAGTCCTAAAATCAGAGGGTATAAAAAATAAATCCTTGAGTGGGTTAAACATATCTCCCACACCTAGTTTTCATGAAAAGGAGTACACAAGGGGGCTGACAATAATAAACAATTCTTCTCGAAATAACGCGGTTTATACGAGAGAAGTGATAAGAGGCTCATGAAATTCCCTTTAATAGTATTTACATCAGCAATTAAGTGATACGATTGAGTTTATCAAATGTACATAGCTGAAAATACGAAGTCATAGACGAGAAAAAATACCTCGAAAAGAGGGGTTGCAACAACATAAATGACTAAAGCTACCTAGACAACATTATTTTATTAAGATACAAGCTTTGCTTTTGATTACATGTTAGATCTAGCATATCTTTGCATAAAGAGTTAGATCTATATTGGTCCATGCACTAAGAGGTCTCTTGCAGATCCCCTTGGAATTTGGGGTTACCAAGCATAAGCGATAGATGCGAGGATCTAAGAAAGAAGATGCGAAACATTGACATTTATGAAGTATTCAGAATATCGAGATCAGATCTGAAAAGTACATTTTGTATATATTCTACAGTGGATATCAAGTGAAGGGTAGAATCCCCAACACTAAAGTATTTCGCCAAATGGTGCACCCAAACTCCACCCACAGCACCACCTACAATAATAACACGGTCTGAAAGTGCGTTGGGGATAGATAGCTAATGGCCACATGCCAAGATTAGAAACTGACTCCGCCCACTCCAATATACTCCCTCCAATAGAGAAGAGGCCTTCTCCACGAAAAAGAGCAACGCTGAATGACTTAGATGCGAAGAGATCTAATCTCCGTGAAAATAACGCAAGTCCCTCAAGGAGGCCAATATTGTAGAAACGAATATTTGGGTTGGCCTGATGCCAAGATGCAAAATTGAAGCTCAAACAATGGATACACTCTTCCGGGAGATTAAAAGAAGTCACTCAGCGAGAAGAGGCTCCAATGCAAAGCTAGATACGAACGGTCTAGAGTTCCACTAATATGACTTACAAAAGTAAGAAAACCCTCACTAGATGCGTATTCTAGGTGGTAAATTTTGGTCTCCAACTAGATAGTGGACTAAGCAATACAAGCTCTCTCGGAAGCTCTCCTCGATAGGAAAGAGATGGAACTCCTAAATAGGAAATTCCAATGCTAAACAACATATGCGATAGGCTAACCAGGCAAGAAAGGCGTATTGTCTAAACGGAGACCACAAATTAGAAATCAAATCATGAACAACCTCCATACATTGCATTCCCCTTCCTTTTATAAGATGAGAGCTTGCCAAAACCACAAACCACCTTCATCAACTTGTCTCTTTCACACGAGAGACCTCCTTCTAAAATTACGTTGTGCCTCATCGATGAGCACTCCTCCAATACTATGTTGTAGATATGGTCAAGATTGACCTAGTCAAGTGGATTTGTTCTTTTCACATCAAGTGTGTTTATTAAAGTAGCCCCGGTTACCCTTTTTCACATTGGGCATGGATTTATTCTTCCATTAGGAGTTTAATGACCCTCCTTTTCATAATTATTATTTGAACAAAGAAAACAAAATGAAATTGAATATTCCTATTAAAATAGGAATATTACACGAGTTGTCACAGGTCACCCCGCCTTTACTCTATCCTTTGTTCTACGATTTGGGGGCACCTTTCTCCTTGCTTCAGATTTTAGATCCAAAGTTTCGCTTCTTCTTGCTCAAATTTTTCTCGATATTGACGGCATATCGATAAGCCACTCCAAGCGAGAAGATGTCCAAGAACTCCATCTCATCACGGATTTGCATGTGTAGAAATTCACGGTAATTGATTACCAAATGTCCTCAGAATCCTTGATACTAAACTTTGTGTGAAGGGTATGAAAATATTTGTGAACTTTGGCATGTCTTGGTCCCTTCTGCATTTGTCGTGTCTTCCACTTTACAAGGTAATATTGCTCCTTGATGGCTTCCTAGAAATAATTCCAAGTGGGTGAGGCTGAAAATAGTGATGGTTCATTCTCATCCCTCTTCTCACGGTATGTTTCACACCGGAGTCCTTGATGCGGGGGATGGATTTAAGGAGTGCAAAGTAATATTTTCCAGGTTAGAGAAATCATGAGCTGAAAAATATCCTTCTAGAAGATTTTAACCATTTATCTACGACATATGCATCTATCTAACCTTCAAATATGTGGATATCAAAGTTAAATTGTACCTTAAAGGATGTAATATTTCCAATTATCCCAATTTAATGGGAATATTATACAATTTTGTTTCAATTTTATGTTTCATGAATAAAATTGTAAAGGAGGATACGGTAAAACTCCCAATCAGCAAAATAAAAAACAGTGCCACACCTTGCGGTATAGCTAAATCTGGGCTATTTACATAAGCACACTTAAGTGTGAAAGAGGCTGGAGCACTTGACCAAGGTCAACCAAGACCAAATCAACATCGATGTCTAAGATACGGTGAATCTCCTAGATGCACAACATAGGTTTAGTTGGAGGCTACTCACGTGAATAGAGCTAAATCATTGAGATGGTTTAGGGTTTGACAAGACTTTCATCCTATAAAGGAAGAGAGGATAGCAAAGAAGGGTTTTTGATTAGTGTATTTACAGATATATTGTATGTTTAGACATATATCATTCTATGATGTTTAGGCGAGGATAGTGTTGTTTAGCACTAGGGTGTTCCTATTCGGGAATTCCACCTCTTCATTAATTATCTCTTGGAAGAGTATTGCAAATCTCATCCACTATAAGGCATTTGAATAGGACTCATCTTCCAACTATAATGCGGATCTTGTTGAGGTTTGGTTGTGCTTGTAAGTTGCGACAAGTGGGCTTCGATCTTCTCAAATCTAGACCATTCTAGGACCTATTTTCACTAGGAAAGTCTTCTATCCCATTGGAAAGAGAGTTATAGACCTTTGGAGTTGCATTTTCAAATATTGGCATTAGGCCAATCCGGTGCTAGAGCCTACAACGCAAGTTTCCTTCCGGGGCTGCGTATTTGCAAGAAGGAAGTTTCACGGTATTTTGACACACATTTGGAGGAGAGATCTGGTGTTGGGGTTTTGCACTTCACTATGGTGATCCATGGATTGGACTTCGATCCATATTTTGTCTGATCTGATCTAATTCTATTGTATTCTTGAAATTTGTGAATCTTGTACGGATGCATACTTTAGATCTCATATCTACTCTTTATGTTTCATGTTTGAGTCAAAACCCCAAGGGGAATTTGTAAAGGAGCTCTTCTAGTGGATATGGAAATGGATCTAATATTTTATAAAAATGTCTTCTATAGATCGGGAGTGTAATATACGAGCTGCTGCGGCTCTTAAAAATAACGACATCCAAGCTATTTTTGATCAATACATGTGTTGCAACCCCTCTTTTGAGGAATTTTTTCTATTGTCTTCTACATTTTGTCATACATTGTATGGGCCTCATTATGGATCTGATTTATTGTTGTATATATGAATTTTGAGCCTTCTTATTTTTCTCACATTGTTCTCTCAAAAACATGTTATTTTCTGCTAGGTATTTTTGCATATTGTTGTGGCCCCATTCTTGGGTGTTTTTCAACCATACTAGGCGTGGGAGGTCTATTTACCTCACCTAGTTTGATTTTTTTTCTCCCATTTTGGATTTAGATGCTAGATCTATAGATCTAAGGGATCCAGTGCAAACTCATTTTAAGTCCACATACTTGAAAAGTGCATTATTTCTAGTAGGTATTGTTAGATCTTCCTTTTGGGAATATTACGTTGGTATCAGAGAAATCATCTTGGTATAGCATGTGATTTTATTTGTTAAGAGAACGATATGTCTTGAGGAAGAATATGAGCCTCAGCGAGAGAGAAAGTACGATAATAAGACGAGAATAAATTTGATTACACCAATGATGATAAAGACAAGGGAAGAGGCCCACGAATGCGGAAGTGATAAAGATGGGAAGGAGTTTGCAAAAACCCTTACGAAATCCATGCAAGATCTTGCTAGAGAGATCAAAGATATGAGATTGAATGAGGATCAAGGAATGTCCTAGGATATTTCATCCTGGAGAAAGCTGCGGCATGTCTCACCTTTGGAATGATCAGCAGTGAACCAGCCACGAGCTCCACAATGCTCTACCATGCCTACTTTTTCTTTGTGGAGAATGAAGGGCCTCAAGAGCGAAGCATCCTTGAGGCTACTTTGGAAAAGAATATGAGTCTTAGAATCATAGATTCAAGGACCACTTGAGTTTTCAAGAGTTTTCACCTCAAGGACAAAAGAAGACCAAGGCATCATCATAAAGATGGTGGATTCACTCGGAATCATGATCGACATAACCCTATAGGTAGATTCTTTTTACCCAATTTTGATGGGTCATCCAATTTTTTTCAAAAGCATGGGTAGAAAAATTGGATATCTACTTCGATTGAACAAAGTCCTGAGATGGAAGCTATCAATATTGCGGCGGCACTTTGAAGGTGAAGCACACAATTGGTGGTTACGTAGGTTGTATGCATTGGTCATGCCAATGTGACCCTATTAAGTTCACTGAAGGCTGGTGGAGAGGTTTGAAAGGATCCAAAAGCACCTTTCATGAGCCTTAGTTGAAACGGTCGGGTAATACGGAGTCTTATATCTACTGAATTTTTTGAGATTATTTGTTATGGTTCACAGTTGTCCCCGGCAAGGATGGTGTATATGTTCCATGGTAAACCGGAATGGGCAACTGAATGAGTTAGTTAAATCTACCAAACCAACTACCTTACATGATTCCATTGATAGGGCTAGAGACCTTAGGATGTCTTGCCAAAGAAGCGAAAGGAAAATTTTTTTATAACAAGCCCTCTTTTCCTTCTAAAGAAAAGGAAGAGAAAGTTGCTCCTTCAAAGGAGAGCTCATACGAAGCCTCTTGATGAAGTCGGAGGATCTGAAAGAGGAAGCTATGATTCACTTGCCAAGAACCATGGGTACCTGGACATAGATGTGTTGCTAGTAAGCACATTATATAGAGGTCTTCTCAAATCTTTAAGAAGATGAAGATGATGAGCCAAGGAGGGCTCATGACGACAATGTTGAAGGAGATCCAACACCATCAAGAGATGGGAATGGAGCATTTGCTCCTATTGGAGAAATCTTACATCCTTGAGGAAGGAGTACCCAAGTACTTGACCTTAGAGTTCAAGTTTCAATCATGAATCGAGGAGGGTTTCGTATTGATTGGCAGTGGGGCCACCCACAATTTCATTGATGCCCATATTGTGCAAAGGAGGAAATACCCACGTACTTTTGAGGGATTCTCTGTTTTGGTTGAAGATAGAAAAATATGACGCATTATTTCCCATCACTTTGAGTTACCATGGTATCGTACACTTTGGTGGATCAATTCTTTGTAGTTGACATACTAAATACCAATTTTATTTTGTGTGTTCAATGGTTGATTACATTGGGGAAAGTCACCATTGATTGGGAGGCTTTGAAAATGGAATGGGTGGACAGAAAAAGAGTAATTGCACCTCAAATGATCAAAGGCATGCATACTTACCCCTCTCATGAAACACTTCCACACAAATAATAGAGATGGATTTTCATGGTGGAAGCAAGGACCTCATGTCCTTCTGTCATGTTCATGAGGTTTACGCAAGGGACACTCCTATCTAGTGGAAAATCACACAGGAGGCCACTTGATTCAGTTTTAGTGAAGATCTCTCACTACTTTATGCTCCAAAATCAGATCCATGAGGGATGGGAGAATTAGAAGACACAACTACAACGCTAGAAGGCTTGGGCAAGCACAGAAAGTGCTACTATCTCATCATCATCACCCACCTTCATTTACGATTATGTGTTATTGCGGGAGAATAAGGGAAGGTATGTCTTCTCCTACTTATACCCTTTGGCATAAGAAATGTGAAATATGATATCAGCAACATGGCAGGCATTCTATTGATGCATCATGTGTGTCATTGTTGAGGAGTGTAGATCTATATTGAAGTCCAGGTTGTTGGTGGATTATTCCAAAGATCTTCACACTTGTATGATGCTTGATGACCCGGTACATGAAGAGGGATATTTATTCCATGAGGTAATATCATCATGGTATGATCTTCTTACTTAGAGCCTCAAGCTCAAGGAGAAGATGCTACAAAGTTCCTCTGAGGGATTACCATTTCAGCCCTACCTATTGTATGAAGATCTACAACACTATCATGAGATGCTTTGAAAGGGAAGGATTTGGAGAGAACTACATCAGAATTTTTCAGAATGCAGGCTACTTGCTAGTTTGGGGCAGCCAAAGGACTCTATGCGTCATTTCAGCCATTTCTTCCTTCTCTTGAAGCAGAGAAAAATATATGCACAATTCCATGTATAGGAGAGAATTATTGGTGAAAAATCGATCATGTAATGCAAGTTTCATTTTAT
Source organism: Pinus albicaulis (assembly GCA_034641835.2). Classification (NCBI taxonomy): domain Eukaryota; kingdom Viridiplantae; phylum Streptophyta; class Pinopsida; order Pinales; family Pinaceae; genus Pinus; species Pinus albicaulis. The sequence goes on from CM076581.1 coordinate 192,275,366, forward strand.
GATTTGACATATTATTTCACCATGTTTATATGAGTCCTTGAATCCCAAGAGGAGTGTTGTATCATGTAAATCTCATGGAAAATATTGGGCTACTAAAATTTGAATTTGGCCACTCCCTTGTAGTGCAAGGAGATTTTCTTTCATGATGGGTGCTTCCCAAGGCGCCAAACATATCTCACATTTTCAACCATGGTGAGATAACTTGTGAAACAAGTAAGTGGTGGGGAAACCACTTACCATACCTTGATCTGATGCGGGCAAGAGAGATGCCTTGTCTTGGTACCATATGTGTGGGACTATGACCTACCTCCTCATGCTCAAATTTATGTTTGTGTATATGTAATTATGCTTCCATACTTGGATGGTATAATTGTGTTATTTATAGGATTGTATGGAGGGAGGTTGGGAAGTTTGTATGTACCACATGGGATGGAAACTCTCTATGTACCTCATGCTACATGTTTTAGAGAGAGAATTTCTCCAACCATGTTTGTTTTTGTTGAGTTTTCACTCCTTGTGGGATGGATTATATACATCATGATGAATTTGGAGGAAAAATTCATGGAGGGCTTGGATTGGTGAACACCTAGCTTGTGAGAGAGATTGATCTTTGATGGTGTCACCAATGGAGGAGGATAAGTGTTGCAACACTCACACCCTATCAGTTTCTTGAGGACAAGCAACATTTTGGAGGAGGATTGTAATATTCCCAATTGGCTAGCTAATGGGAATATACAATACAATTTCAATTTTCAAATTTGTTTCATGAATAAATTGTAAAAGATAAATAAAACTCCCAATCAACAAAATAAATCAATGCCACATGTATGAACATAGCTAAATATGGGCTATTTACATAATCACACTTAGGTGTGAAAGTAGACACTTGACCAAGTCAACGAGGACCAAATCAACATCGTTGTCTAGATACGATGAATCTCCTAGATGCCTGATGCAATTTTAGTTGGAGGCTACTCATGTGAATAGAGCTAAATCGTTGAGATGGTTTAGGGTTTGACAAGACTTTCATCCTATAAAAGGAAGAGGACTAGCATGAAGAGGGTTGTTGATTGAGTATATTACGAATATATTGTATGTATAGACATATATCATTCTGTTGTTTAGTTTGAGGATATTGTTTACCACTAGGGTGTTCCTATTCGGGAATCCCACCTCTTCCATTGAGTAGCTATTGGAAGAGTCTTGCTGATCTCACCCACTATCGGGAATTTGGCCAAGTTCATATTCTAACTACAACGTAGATCTGTTGAGGTTTGGTTGTCCTTGTAATTTGCGACAAGTGGAGGCTAGATCTCACAACGGGATCTAGACCGTGCAGGACACTCTTTTCCTTTGGGAAAGTCTTCTATCCCATTGGCAAAAGAGTTCCGAGTCCTTTGGAGTTGCATTTCAGATCTTGGGATCCCGCTGCAATCAGTTATAGAGCCTACGAGCGCAGTTTTCCTTCCACGGCGCGTTATTTGCAAGAAGGAAGTTACTATGATTGTTTTGTTACATTTGGAGGAGAGATGCGAGTGTTGGGTTCTGCCTTCACTATGGTGATTCATGGATTAGACTTATAATCCATGTTCTGCACGTATAATTTAGTCTGCTTCTATTGTATTCACCTTCAGAAATTTACGGAATACTACGTAGATACTGCTACTTTAGATCTCATATCTACTCTTTGTGTTTCATGTTTTAATCAAAACCCCAAGGAGTTTGTAAGGCTCTTCTAGTGTAAAGATTTGAAATGGATCTAATACTTTTGTACAGATATGATGTAGATCTGGATTTTAATATAAAGCTATTTGTAGCTCTTAAAAATAACATTGTCAAGCTATTTTTCGGTCAATACATGTGTTGCGGCCCCTCTTTTAGAGGAATTTCTTATTCTTGTCTTCTACATTCTGTCATACATTGTATGGGCCTCATTGAGGATCTGATTTATTGTTGTATATGAATGTTGAGCCTTCTTATTGGTCTCCTTCTCTTGCTCTCAAAAAATCGTTATTTTCCTACGGTATTGTTGCATATTGTTGTAGCCCCATTCTTGGGTGTTTTTTGACCATACTAGGTGTGGGAGGTACATTTTACCTCACCTAGTTTGATTTGATTTTCTCCCCTTTTGGATTTAGATGCTAGATCTCAGGAGCTAAGGGATCCAAAGTGTTGCAAGCTCATTCCGGTAAATTATTGTTTAATCTTCCCTTTTGGGAATATTACAAAGTGGTGCTTCTGAGTAGCTCTTTGGAAGAATATATATTTCACTGTGGGTAGTTGTGAAGGATATGGGGAAAATTTTTCCATCATCGCATTGCTTTGTCACTCTAGGTCTTCTTCGAGAAAAATTTCAAAGGATCTCTCGCTCCCTTGACTTTCTTTCCTTCCACCATGGGAGGCCATCGGGGTTGCGATGTGTTCTTGCAAAGGTTCAACCGAGTTTGAGCCCTAAATCCTCATACCTTAACCTTGTTGGGGACATACAAAGAAAAATAGAGAAAGAGTATACCACTGCGATACACGCTTGATGAACTTAAAAAGAAACACAACGAATACAAATATAACCATAAATACAAAGATGCATAATAAATAACACTTCATTTTCATTAATATACAAGAACTAAAATATGCTTACATATAGAATGGAAATAAACTAGCTTGGGTGATGGTAGCTTATCTCTCTCGAAGGGAATGTGGTAGCTACATGCCTGCGAACTATGTTACGATGAGGCTCAAGGGCCTTTTATTAAATGGAACAGCAGGGGAAAACCATAAACAACTAAAGCCTAACCCCACATGAATGGAACTCCAAGAGTTTGTGGGGCCCATTGGGAATTGGTGGGTATATGACTTCAGTGCAATAACTTGGTCATATTATCTCCCTTTCGCTCATTACCTCATTGGAAATATCTCTGCGAATACTACAATATTTTCCTCGGGCCTTTGCTTACAACTACGAGCCTCTGCAGGACACTCAAAAAATACCATTTACGGGGTCAAAACTACTCAGTCGGGACTTGAAAAATTGCTAAAAATAGTAATCACATTTTATAAACAAGGGCGATGAAAGCGGCCAGATACAGGTGCAATAGGCATGTGGCCACCAATATCAGTTTGGATCACTTGGGAATAAATTTTTCTTCGGTGGCAAAGTTGATAATGTTGGATATATGAAGGAATTATCTATCCCATTGACATATGAGTTTGACATTTTCGAATTCATATGATAGTTTTCATCTAACCTCATTAAAAATAACGCTTGAATTTTTTGAATTTTTTTTAGAGGTTAAATAAAAAATTAATGTCGTAAAATATACACAACGAAAAAGTTCCAAAAAATACCACTATCTTCGTTTATGAGTCCTCTTCCAAAGATAATCTTGGTTTTCAATTTATTTAAATATTTGAAAAAACCCTTACGTGGACACATGTGTACATGAAAATGCAATTTAATATTATTCACAACTTTTAAAATAAAAAAATTTAATGTTTTTCATAATTTCATTTTAATACACAAAAAACAAAACAATCATCATAAATCATGCTCATATATATATATATATATATATATATATATATATATATATATATATAAATTATGCTAAGTGAACACACACATACACTCTTAAGATGTGTTAAAATTTATAAAGAAGAAAAAATTTAAATTTCAATGAGAAAAATTGACTTATTATACGACACTAACGTTTTTTGCAAAAAAAATAGTAGGACAATGACATAATTCTCCACAATTTCTCCTTTTACTCCGGAATCAAAATTAACAATGATTATGTGAATTATGAGGGCTTCAATTTGATAAAGGAGTAAATTTTTGAAATTCTAATAGCCACATTTGGCCCAAAAGTGTAAACCATCTTCGGCCAAGTCACCCTAGGGTCTACTATCCACATATTATAGTGAAAGTAAAAATAAATTAAAAAAATTTTCGAGGTCCCTCATTTTTTAACTTGCCCAAAGTATTTCCAATACCCTCTAGAACATGATGATGTCAAAAGAGAAGGGAGGTTTCATAGTCTCAACCATGTTGTGGTGAGACTATATTATACGTTGCATGAAAATCAAAAAGCCATGGAGTAAATAAAGAGTCACTCTACCATAAAACCATGGCCCTTCATTTAGAGAAAAATCCAAATATTTATACATGTCAAATTGTACAATGAAAAAACCTTTGAACACAAATAAACGTTAGAGTTGGGTTTCCAAGATGGAAAAACCCACTAGTGTGCTTTTGAATTAGGGCCCTTTAAACCTACATATAACTTCCCTGGATTGAAATGTTGTGAAGAGACAATTTACATGCGGGGAGATTAACTTCTGTGTGGTTGATGGTTGCTCCATTTGATCTACAATGTATGGGTTTGGATTTCTTTGAATTTGATTTCTTTGGGGTAGGAGACTTTCCTTTTACAACATCTTTGAAAGAGGCAAATGTTCCATTTTGATTCCTGCATCCTAGAGCACTAGGTCACGGAGCTCTCCCCATAGCCTTGAGTTTAGGATTAAGGTTGAGTTCCTTTTGATATTATAGTCCTTGATGTGAAGAATCTTCTTGAGAACCTTAAGATTCATATTGTAGACTACGGAAAATTGCAAGGAAATCCCATTTATCCTCAATGATGTGATTTAAAAAAAAACACAAAGGAAAAGCTTCTAGTCAGGAGCGAACATGACTTTCCACTCATATTCTTTATAAAAATATGATTTTCATTTGCTCCATTGCTTCCGGAAGTGCATAATCCGTGTCCTCCAAGAGAAAATTAGAAGAACTCTAAGATGGGGAATACATCCACATTGGGCATAGGAAATGAAATTCATCGACAACTTCGCCACCCATGAGACGGGGCATGATTTATAAATTAGAGAAGAGGCTAAAACCCTTATAGAATGCACCCATCACATTGTTCTTAGAAAAAATAGATCCCAAACTTTGTGGAACCCAACATTTGTAATCTTGGAGAGTTTTCATATCCTAATGTAACAAGGGGTAAGCCAATCACTCACATACCTATCACAAAGCCCCCTTCTCATGAATCCATAGAAGAAGTGATAAGCATCATCTTCGCCATGTGACCCATCCTCTAATGCAAAAGTAAATCCCGACCAAGTGGCGGCGACCAAGAAACATACACAAGATGAGCAAACCCTAGAAACCAAAGCAAAGTCCACATTTTCTCCATTTCATAAGTTATAAAGTAACTTTCAACATTTCTTGGATAAACTTATGATGCCATTTTTTTGAATTATTTCAACTTTTAAGTATCTTAATACTTTTATGTTATTTATAATAAATGGTAATAGCTTAAATGATTTCATTTAACTAAATTTTTATAGATTTAAATAATATATAGGAGATGTGTGGTATTAAATTATCCTCTTTATTTTTTTTTTTTTTAAATTTAATTGAAATGGTATTAAAAATATAGATTTCATTTTTATGAAAGGTTTTTAACTTAAAATTATTTAGAATTGCATGAAACATGTGCTTCTGCTAGGGTTTTCTTATCTTACGCATCGGCTGAAACCTAACAACCTCATAGATTCGCTCAACCATGTTACGTCTCCCAATCCGCGCAGAGGATTAGCCTTAGCCATGGCTACGGATTCGGGGAGGAGTCGGCCTCCCTACAAATGGGGAAGGTTTCAAAGAGATCCACGGCCAGGCAAAGATTCCCGCGGCGAGGAGCCGGGGAGGGAAGCTCCTCAAATGCCGGCTATGGAGAAACGACCGGATGCATGCCGCCACATATTCCACATGCAAACCTATTGCACGGGGAAATACCCAAAATTGATCTTCCAATCCATCGGTATAAGCGGCTACTGAATCCAATACATAGGGACCATATCATCGGGAAATTCGACTGTCTGACAGCCAGAAAGGCACTACAAGGGTGGATTGCTTCCAAATGGAAGCCCAAGGGACATGTCACTCTCTCCAAATTGGACCAAAGAGCTTCTTTACGGCCATTTTTAGCGCATTGAGGATCGAAACACGGTCTGGACGGAGGACCTTACTTCTTTAACTCGGCGGGGCTATATCTCGAAGCTGGGTGGAGAGAGATTCAACCCGGACAAAGAAAACTTCAACTAGGCTCCTGTGGATTCGCCTATACTGCGCTCGAGTATTGGGATGAAGACTCACTCCAAGAAATTGGCGAAATTTGGGGAGAGTTTATCAAAATAACCGAAGAAACCAAGCTTCAAAGATATACCTCATATGCGAGAATACGTGTATACATGCACTTGGAAAAATCCCTACCGGATACGGTAAGTACGTTTCATGATGATTTTGAATGGGTGCAACCTTTAGACTATGAACATGTTCCATTCGGATGTCACCCGAGATGTCATGCTCATAGGCACCTATTCGGAGAGATTTCCCACTCAACACTCAATCTCTAAGTAAAGAAGCGAGAAGATAAGGCGGAACCGGATGGATTCACCAAATTTCCCTCACGGGAAGCACGGCAAGAAATCCTCGACGACGGGGAAGAAACCCAGCCCTTCTTCCAACACCCCTTCTACCATTAATAGCACCGTTCTCTCCAACTTTGACCCGTCCAACTAAAACCACCCCCGTTTCTCTGATCCCACCCTCAAGCCCTCCGCTCCCTCGGGCGTACCCAACCTCTCCAACCTCAAGCGAGCCGACTCGGAGTGAAACACTTTGCTGATTCTTCCAAGCCCAAATCCCCCCATGCAACTAAGCTCCTAACCTAGAACCCTATCATCATGGACATTGATGGTCCTTCTCCCCAACCCTACCAATGCCGGCAAGGAGAATCACCGAAAGTGGCCGGCCAAGTCTCATGGAAGAAGACTCGGGAAGGCATTGACTTTGGAGCTTGACATTATAGGGCTAGAGGATGCTTTTAGAAAGAAAGGAGTTTGATAAAATCAATCCTCGGCAAATTTACACGCTCGAAGTAGTCCTAACCAAAGTTTAACGGCAAAAGAATTTGGGCATTCGGTAGGGCGAGTCATTGGGATAGCCCTAGGAAAGTCATAAAAGAATCAAGAAACGAGGTCGAAACTAGATTGGAAGTGCACCATCACTTTAGGGGAGATGTTGGTGGAGTCTGAATGATACCCCAAGTTAACTCGGTTCTTCAAGCCACTTGCAAAAGGATTCTCCATGAAGCTCATTTCATGGAGATGTTAGAGGGCTCAACAACCCGGGGAAATACGGAATGATCAAGAACATGATTAAGAAAGAAAGACCACAAATCCTCTTTCTTCAAGAAACCAAATGTAATAGTATTTCTTAGGCTCAGTCTTGTCTAAAACTGGCCCGAGTTGTCATTTAGTTGCGGTGGACGCCTTAGGCTCTTCGGGGTGGACTCGCGATCGCTTGGGATAATTAGTCCATAATGCTTGCAAATTTCCATGCGGCGCACAACCTCATTCAAGCTACTTTCCATCTTATTGGAACAAATATACATGGGCATCTTTCAAATTTCTATTTTCCCCGGGACCATCCTAGAAAAATAGCGCTTCGAACACTATGGAAGTCCTAAACCACAATAGAACTCATCCTCTTTGGGTCCAACGGAGGGGACTTCAATATGATTATAGATTGGAAGAAAGACGAGGAGGAAGAACTGAGGCTGGAGCAGAAGCTCCCATTTCAAGGATTTTATCAACAATAGTTGGCTCATTGAGCCTTCCGTTCTCCAAATAGATCTTTACATGGAACAATAGAAGAATGAGAAGTCGACAAATTGCACGAAATTTGGATCGTTTTCTTATCTCGGACAATGCCATTCACTTGGGGGGGGGACCTCTCGGCCTGCATATTACCCCTTGCGGGCTCGAACATTGGCCCATTTCACTCCGGTGGCGAGCATTGGCACACATCTAAAAAGGCCCTTCAAATTTGAAGCCTTTGGATATCTCTACCCCTTCCTTCAAATCTATGGTCCACTACTGCTTGGATAGGTTTTCTCCACCAAAAGGTGTGTTCAATTTCGGTAAAAGCTAAAGCACACTCAAACTCCCAAAATCAAGAATGGAACCTTTCGGTATTTGGGAATATTTTTTTAAGGAAAAAGGCTCTCGAGCACGGAAATGGCCAGAAATACAACAAAAAATTATCAAGGAAGGCCTATACGAGGTACGGCTTCCAAAGAACGGGACCTACAAAAAGCGACTAGAGCTCGACACAAGCAAGAGGAAATACTTTGGAAAGGCAAAAATCGAAATAGATGGCTAAAGGAAGGCAAACGAAATACAAAATTCTTCCATGACTCAGCAGTTCAAAGAAAAGAATGCAAAATCACATTAATCATATTACCTACCGGCAAGGAGAACAAGTTGAGCAACATGAATAAATTGAGCAAGTATACGGAACACTTCAAAGGCATACAACAAGAGCTCCCTATAGATAGCCAACTTTGCCATTGACAAAATAGCTGGAAAGTTGATCCCAAAGTGGTAATGGAAAAGCATAATCATATGCTGTGTTGCCGATCACCCTTCGGAGGTCGAAACGGCAATGGCACAATCTAAGGAAGGCAAAGCTCACGGACACGATGGCTTCACTTCTAATTTTTTCCCTACATTTTACGAGATCTAATCAAAACGGAAATGCAGGAAGCTTGTGGACGAATCGAGCCACTCAGCAGCTTCTCCCGGCCTCAGCTCTTTTACTTTCATCATGTTGGTTCCAAAGAAGAGCAACCAAGGCACATTTAGCCCCTTATAAAAATTTTGACAAAGCAAAACAGGGGACTAAAATTGTTCCTGAGCCCTCAAGGAATGCATCTCCCCGAAGACACATCATCCTTGAGGTCTCCTATGCCTTTGCCTTTGATATTTTTCCCTCTGTAGAACTCACCATGTTGCCCCTCTTTCCCCTCAGCAAAGTCCCCTTTCTATCCCAATTTCCCCCCAAATCTCTCTTTAAATCCTACCTTCACCCTTCGTTGTGCCATTTTCCCCTTCTGCCCTCCATCGTTACCCTTTTTATGGCTTTAAAATGCATTAAAATGGTTTAAAACCCCATTTTCCACATTATAATAGGCCATAGCCCCTCTTCTGCTAGCCCCGACACCTTTTCCCTCCAAGTAACCCAGTGCTGGAACCACCCGCCAGCACTGAAAGCACCTATCTCCAAAGTGTATCGGGTGCAAGGTCGACCGTTGATCTTATTGATCGGACGGTGATCGTTGACCCCACAGCCCTTCGCGTTTCCCCGTTATAACCTCGACAAGGTGATCACCGTTCATTTAAATTTTGATCTGACGGTCCGGAGCACGCCTGTTCCCGTGGTCCCCACCCGCACACTGTACAAAAAACAGCCCGGTTTTCATCGCACCACCATCCGAGAGCTGGTGGTATTTTCCCATCGGCCAGCGATTCCATACGGTGATTGACGCATGGCTCCTGTACGGTTTCAAAACCGCTTGTTCATCGCACATTAAATTTCGACTCAGGACGCCTAGTGATATTCCTATCAGCCGTTAGATTTTGGGCGCCTCATCCAACAGTCATCAATCAACGAAGCTGCGCGGAGTTTAAACCATGGCCATCGTACCCCTGGTCCACCATTCGTCGTCCTCCGCTGGTTTCTCACCGTCGATCTCCTTTGAGATATGACGGTCCAGATTAGTCTTCCCCCCAACATTGACCATTCTGCTGTCAACCGGTTCCGCCACTTCACCTCCACGTGTCCTCCGTACGGTCTCCCTCCAGTTTCGTATATTCATTCAAAGGTCGGAAGTTCAAAGGTTTTTCGTCCATTTTTTCTGCCGCGCCACCTCCCGACTGTAATCTATGTTGTTGTCACCACACTGTAGGTCATTCACGATAGTTCCGCCATCAAACCAGTCCGCATCGTCAGTCTAGCCATCCCGTTGCATCCACCATCCCCATTGTCTTCTTAACATGTTTTCGTATTGTGTAGGGTTTCCAGAGAGGCGAAAAATCACCATAATTCATAAGAATCATTGTGAGCGGCGCATTGAGTAGGCAGAATTAAAACTGAAGCTGGTACTGCAGAGAAATGTCAAGAAAGGTGGCGGCAGTATAAATTCCTTCAAAGGACGAATTTTGAAACTTCGCAATCTCTATCCCGCACCATTAAAGCCCAGATATTGCAGGATCGAGACATTTATGAAGCCGTGAAGAAAAAATAGCTTCATGATCATGGATTCCAGCATTCGGTGTGCCTGTGGGATTGACGCGAGAGGGCAGAGATTCTTGAAATCGGGGTTCAAATCAGTAGAATGTTTCCTCCAGAGCAAGGACACAGTACACATTATGGTTTCAGTTTATATGGTGTCCTAGCAGGTTTCTCCCCCTTCGCAGCAATCCTACGCTATCATAAGCATTTGTTTCACCAGCATGGCAGTCCATTCAGTCATTTTGTTTATACACCAAAGTACTGCATAGTACTGCAGTCTGAGTCATATTGGAGTAACTCCCAGTCTGAAGAAGATCGTTCATGCACTCCAAGAACACCAGAGATTAATGCACAAGATCTATACAGAATGGGCTTCGGCCATCTTTCTTTTCAGAAGTTTAATACTGCATTTATTTCTCCACCTACCTCCTCTACTCCTCCCGAGCTATAAATTCATGAAGAACTCATTGTAATGGTTGTTGATCAGTTATCAGAGAACTGCGAGTAGTTTCTTTGAGACACAGTCTTTATGTAAAGATTGTAAGATAGGTTGAAGGATATGATTTCAGACTGAGTATTCAGCTATTGGTAATATTGTACTTGATTGGTATTGTTACTTAATATGACATGCACATTTCTTTGGATCCTGATCTGAAGCAACAGTGATGTTTTCCTATCTCTGTGTTTACATTCATTTCATTTCGTTTCTACTGGCTTGCATCAGAAGTTTGGCATAGGATTTACCCTTGTTAGGTACCCTATGTTGCTGCTCTCCTTGCCATTTATGTTTCTCTTCTGAATGTATTATCTAAGGAATGTTTTCAGTTGATTTAACCAGTGCAGTGGATGATATTTCCTGCTCTCTGATGTATGAATTAAATGAATTCAGTTCTTAGATGCTTCTTGTTATAGATTTCAGTTGGAATATTTGGGAACACTGGGGATTAGTGTGAGCCCTGTCCACTAGGATCCTTGTGCGACCTACTGATCTGTAACATTGTGCTCTTAAATCTGTGTTATCTCTCCTCCTCTCACCCTCCCATCACATATTCATCTATAAAGATCCTAAGTTTCAGATGACTAGCCCAATTGAAAGCCTGCCTATTGATTAGCAAGCAAATCCTTTCTTTACTCCATTTCCCAATGGTTTTGAGTATTTCCTAGATCACTTCACCTCTGCCTTATTCCACTTTTCTCACCCTGGTCTTACATTGAATTATTCTTTCCTGATAACCTGGAACCAAACAAACAATAAAAAAAACAAACCCCGAGCTTTATAACTAGCCTAAAATCATAACATTTCAGCCTCATAGACATAAAACCTTGCTCACCTAGAGAGATCCCTCTCCAGACCGAGGAGGGCTAGATCCTGAGGTTTGAAAGTGGTTCTGATGTTGTCTCATCTTTTGGTCTTGCCAATCTGGCCAAAACATGGGAACCCCAACATAATGGCGACTCCGCTGGGGAATTTCTGAATGCCTGCAATTGCTAAACATTAAAACGGTCTCCCAGTCTCGTCACCAACATAATGGTGACTCCACTGGGGAACTGAGTGCATTACACCTTAAACATCCTTAAGCATTCAAAGACCTATAATCTCTGGTTAGGTTGGCAGTTAAACACTCATATTCTCACATCAACCTCTACACCATTTGTTGTGTTTCCCATACTCTAGGACAGAGTCTGGAAAGGGCCACGTAGCCTCCGGATCTCACACTCTTTCAGAGGTGACATATTTGGTAAAAGCCCTCCCAGTCAATCTCTGGGTAGAGTTTGCTGTCTTTTGAAGATATCCTTGAAAAGGGACATCTCAAGAGCACTGTGGTGGATAGTGTACCCTCTAAAAAACTTCCTAAATCCTCCACCTGGCGACTCCATAGTTCCTTAAACGCTCAAAGACTCCACTGGTGGTCAGTAGGCCTGCTGATTATCTCGGTTCACATTAGACTCCACTGGGAGACCTACCTTCATAACAACATCAACCACAGTAGAAGTAACAAGTAGGGTTAAGCTGCTTGGTCAGAAAACAACATTCTGGCTCCTAGAACCATTTATACAAGAGCTTACCCCAAACCAGACCCACCTGAAGTAGTTGATAACCCCGAAAGCATCCTCAAGGGAGCTCATACACCTAAAATATCAACCATTTCCAAACACATCCGTAGAGCTAATTCTGCACCAGAAGATCTTGCAGATTTGTCACACTTTCACCTTGACCTAGACCTACCAAACAGCTTATCTAGAACTAGGTCATTCAGTAGCTTAGACCAGCCAACCCCTGAGCTTCTTGATTCACCACAGCAAGGTGGTAGACACCTTGGGAATAGACAGACCCCTCCATCTACACCTCCTGATTTACATTTCATACAAAACTTGGGGCTCAGTCACCCTAGGTCTGCTCATCAGTCCTCTGCTGGCCATAACATCCCTGTCATCCATATACCAACTACCCACGTTAACCCTTTACCTCAGAAAAACATCATCATGGCAGCCTGGTATGCACCTCTGGTTTTACCCCAGCCTCTAGTACCCTTACCAAAAGATTATTAGTCTAAGATTCCACACTTCACTGCAAATGAGTCCATCACAGCCCAAAAACATGTAGATAAAATGGAAGATTCCTTTGACTACATGGAAATTTATGATGATACAGTCAAAATGAGGATCTTTGCCCAAATTTTAGGGGGTGATGTGAAGAAATGGTTTAAGGGCCTGCCTCCAGGTAGCATCAATGATCTTCCAGGCTTATATTAGACTTTCATAAACAAATGGGAAACTAGGGTGAATCCTCACCAACTCCTGGCAGAATACATGACCCTTAAGAGAAACGTAGGAGAGAGTGTCCATGATTACACAACAAGGTTCAACAGCATTTATAATGCTCTCCCTCCACATATGAAACCTCCACAAGGCATGGCCCTAGCGAAATACCCTGAGGGTTTTGACGCTGACATGGCCTACGAGCTTAGAGATAAAGAATACAACACATTGGAGGACATGCAGAAAAGAGCAGTGAACATAGAGGAAAACCTGATTGAGAAAAGAGCAAGACTAAAATCTGAGAGAAGGGTAACATATAGGGATGACAACGTAGCTTCCACATCTGACCAAAATTATGATAAGCTGTCTAAAAATGTGGAGAGGCTACAAAAAATGATGGAAAAAATGGTTGTCACAGTCAGTAACCAGAATAGAAACCAAAACCAGAACCAAAAATTTAGAAGAAACAATAACACTCCCAACAGACAAAGAGAATCAGATCAACAAGTCATTCCCCCATTCCAAGAGAAATTTCTTGATGAAGATGAGGGAATCATAGAAGAGTCTGAGGGAAACATAATTAATATGTTTGAAACAGAAGATTCAATCCATAACTATTATTTAGAAGAAGACCTGTCTTCACCCTCTGGTTGGGAGGAGGAATGGTTGGAATCTGAATATTACAAGTTAGGGTTTGAAAATGCCATGATGCAGGTCAGAGAGCAATATGAACTTAGAAGAAAAAAGAGTCAAGAAACTGCTAAACCCAAAGCTTCTGAGACTACCATCAAGAAGAGACCTGAGAAAACTTCTAAAGAAACTGCTAAAACCAACAAATCAGCAGCTGAGAGTTCTGGAAAGAGTAAAGAAAAGGACAACCAAAACACTAATGCACAAGGTAAACCAGCTAGCCGCACTAGTACTGCGGTTAGTGCTCCTGACAAAAATGTCACAAACACTGTACATAATGAAAATCGGCCCACTGAATCAGTCACTAAGGCAGTGGAAAATAAAACAGAGATGAGCATTCCTAAGAGTCAGTCCACCTTCAATTTGGAAAGTGAGATTGCAAGAATTAAAATCTTTGTCCCACTTTCTGAGCTGGCCACTCAAGATGTATATAAAGGCCAGATTTTGAGAGCTTTAAACTTAGGTGAGAATGGTGACTTTGTCAATTTTAATGATGATCAACCTGCCCTCTTGTTTGGTCCTAAGATAGAGGGGAAGTTTCAGTAAGGGGTAGTTCCACCTTTCTATATCAGTCTCAACATTCATGACAAAATCCTGCATAATGCAATGCACGATTCTGGAGCATCTCACAACCTAATGCCTAAGGTAGTCATGGAAAGGCTAGGTCTAGAGATAACCAGACCCTACAAAGATTTATACTCTTTCGACTCTAGCAGGGTAAAATGCCTAGGCCTGATCAAAGAATTGTGTGTGAGCTTAACTCAAATCCCAGCTAAATGCATGGTCATGGATGTTGTGGTGGCAGATGTGCCACCTAAGTATGGTATGCTACTATCAAGATCATGGGGAGCCAAGCTGCAGGGTACAATGCAGATGGATGGCTCATATGCCACAATCTCAATCTTTGGCCAACTTAGAAAACTGTATAGGGAGACTCAGATGAAATTCCTAGTCCGTAGTCCCGAAAAACCAGAAAATTCACCTGTCTATTCTGTGCACACAGACCTTGAATCCTTCATCTTTTGTAATGATGGATCTTTAGAAGCGTTAGAGTCCCAAGACAGAAATACAAACAGATAGGGAGAAGCTGTTGATTTTAACATAATGGCTGCTCTGGGTTTAGAGGACAACGAAGAAGAAAACCACGATGAAACCTGTAGGATATGTGGTGGAGACCTAACCCCGAGTGAACAAGAAACAGAGCATGAACAACCATCCGAACAGATCCCTGAAACTCATACGTTTCACGAGGAACAAAGCAATCCAAAGCCTATTATAGACCCTACAACGCAACATAATGACGAAACCAGCTATAGGGAAAGGAGTGATAATGAAAACAAAAATGAACCCCTGTGGGTGATGAACTTCGACGGGTCATGCACTAGAAGAACTACTGGGGCAAGAGTGTGGATTCATAATACAGAAAATGACTACGCTGAGAGCCACGCCTGTAGTCTGCATTTCAAATGAACCAATAATGTCGTTGAATACGAGGCTCTAATTTTGGGTCTAAATCTATTGAGAAATTGGGAGCCTGTAGGATTAATGTGCGTGGAGACTCCGAGCTGATTATTAAATAGAAAAACGGGGAATACACGAAGAAACACCCCAGGTTGAGAGCATATAGGAATGACATTATGGATCTGCTGAAAACGTTTTTTGAATACAAATTAGTGTTCGTTCCTAGAAGTCAAAATGTCATTGCAAATGGATTAGCTTGCCTGGCCAGTTCACACCCCAAAACTCCCAGTGACCAACAGATCATCATTGAAACCAAATTTAGACCTGCTATCCTAGACAACAAAAAATATTGGCAAGTTTTCAAAGGTGACAAACAAATTGAAGATTTTCTAGTAGGCATAAACGAGTTTGAATTTTCCGATTCGGGCTCTAAATCTGACCATAGTTGCCTAAGTGATGAGTCCTCAGATGAGGAAGAAACACCATGTAACATAGAAATAAACTCTTTAGATGAACAGACTGGAAACTTAGACCACAAATGTGAAAATGCAGGTAGTGAGGAAATGGAGGTGTTACAGGCCAGAGACAAGAATATACCCAGAGGCCTGGCACCCTTAGAGAACCTTTTTGACTTTGATGATGTGGCAAAAAATCCCACTATAGAACATGCAGGCTCTGATGTGGAAGGATGCAAATTAGGCACTGAAGATAAGCCCAAAATGATTAAACTGGCTAAATATTTACCTGCAGACATGAAGAAGAGATACATTGACCTTTTCAAGGAATTCATTGATGTGTTTTCATGGAGCTATGAAGACTTAAAGGCCTATGACACAAATATCATTCAGCATAAGATACCCTTGAAATAAAATCAGAAGCCCTTTAGGCAAAAACTTCGCAGAATCAATCCTAAACAATTGCCTGCAGTAGAGAAAGAGATCAAGAAGATGTATGAAGCAGGTATAATTGTGCCTGTGAGGTTCTCTGATTGGGTATCAAACTTAGTGGCTGTGAGGAAGAAAACAGGAGAAATCAGATTGTGCATAGACTTCAGGAATATTAATAGAGCCTCACTCAAGGACAATTACCCTTTGCCTAAAATGGAACATATTCTTCAGAAGGTAGTAGGTTCTAAGAGGATTTCCCTACTAGATGGTTTCTCCGGATATAACCAAGTCTTAGTAATCCCATAAGACCAACTCAAAACAACCCTTACCACTCCATGGGGTACCTTCATGTATGTGAAGATGCCTTTTGGATTGATGAACGCTGGAGCCACCTTCCAAAGAGCAATGGACATAGCATTTTCAGATGAGATAGGGCACTTCATTATTATCTACTTAGATGACATAACAGTATTTTCCAAGACTGAGGAAGGATGCCTGAAACATCTAAGAAAAGTATTCGAAAAATGTAGAAGGTTTGGCCTATCCCTGAACCCTAAAAAGACTGTCTTTGGGCTACAGGAGGGTAAACTCCTTGGCCACATTATATCCGAAAAGGGAATCAGGATAGACCCACAACGAGTTGAGGGAATACTACAGATCACACACCCCAGAAACATCAAGGAGTTACAGTCTTTCATTGGGAAGATTAACTTCCTTAGGAGGTTTATTCCAAATATGGCTGAACACCTTAAGAACATAACTAACATGCTGCAGAAAGGTGCAGGAGTTAAATGGACCGTAGGAGCTAAAAATTCCTTTGAATCAGTGAAACTAGCACTTACCTAGGCTCCCGTCCTCATCAGCCCAGATTTCTCCAAATAATTTCTGATCTTTTCATTCGCTGCAGTCTTGCTGCAGAAAAACACAGAGGGAATGGAACAGTCAATTGCCTTCTTTAGCAAAGCACTCAAAGATGCACCCTTGAAACACAATATCATGGAGAAACAAGCCTATGCTCTGATTAAGGCCTTGAAAGACTTCAGGGTGTACATATTTCATTCCCACACTATAGCTTATGTGCCCAACATCATAGTCAAAGATATACTGTCCCAAGACCCATATGGGAAAAGAGGCAAGTGGATAGCAGTGATCCTAGAATATGACCTCGAGATAAAACCCACCAAACTGATTAAAGGTCAGGGCTTAGCTAAGTTAATGGATGAATCAAACCTACAAGCCCTAGACATTAACTTGATAAGTACCTTGGATGAGTAACAGGAATCGCCTGATCTCACTGTTGAGGAAAATTTTTAGAGCTCTCCTTGGTATTCTGACATTCTGTATGTGCTTACACACCTCAATGCCCCTCCCGGATTATCAAAGACCAAGGCCAGATTCTTAAAACTAAAAGCCGGAAATTACTGCATCTTAGATGAAAACTTATACTGGAAGAATCCTAATGGCCTATTACTAAAATGGTTGCCTGAAAATGAGGCAGAGGGGGTTAAACAAGAATTCCACACTGGAGAATGTGGAGGCCACCTGAGTTGGAAAGCCACTGCAAACAAAATACTCAGGGCTGGTTATTATTGGCCCACACTCTTCAATGGTGTTCGTAAAATGATAGTTGCTTGCCACAAGTGTCAGATCTTTGAGGGCAAAAGAAAACTCCTCCCTTTACCCCTACAACCCATCACTGTTGAAGGTCCCTTTCTATAATGGGGCTTATATTTCATAGGGGAGATTCACCCTGCTTCTTCTGCTCTGCATAAATGGATCCTAACAGCCACAGACTATTTCACTAAATGGATAGAGGTCATGACCACTAGGAATGCCACAGATTCAGTCATCATTAGTTTCCTAGAAGGTCACATCCTCTCTCGGTTTGGCTGCCCAAGGAAAATAATCACTGACAATGCTACTACTTTCGGATCCAAAAAGATGGTTGATTTTCGTCACAGGTACCAAATAGCACTTGGTCATTCAACTGCCTATTACCCCCAAGGTAATGGATTAGCTGAATCATCAAACAAGAGCCTGGTGATCATCATCAAAAAAATATTGGAAGAGAACAAAAAATTATGGCATAACAAGCTAGTACATGCTTTGTGGGCTGGCAGGCTTACAACCAAGAAGTCCATTGGCATGTCACCATTTCAGCTCATCTATGGAACAGAAGCAGTATTCCCTACCAGCCTGGGGATACCAGTGATCAAGCTGGTCCAGGAGATCCAAACAGAAGAAGACAACATGGTGAGGAGAATAAACCAAACAATCCATCTTCAGCAAATAAGGGAAGAGGTCTACAACAGAGCAGTGAAAGTTCAGGAGAACATAAAGAAATTTTTTGACAGAAGAACCAAGGCTGTTGATTTCAAAGCTGGAGATAAGGTTTTGAAGTGGGATTCGAGAAGAGAGGATAAAGGGAAACACAACAAATTTGACAGTTTGTGGCAGGGTCCATACCTCATCCAGGCCACTGTGGGTCCCAACGCTTTCTTCTTACAAGAATTATATGGCACTGAACTGTTTGGGGGTCCTGTCAATGGCAGGATGCTCAAACATTACTTCTGCTAATTTATAGTTTCCAGTTTCCATTTCCATTGTACATACCATTGCAGTTTTTATTTTCGAGAAAAAGAAAAATGTTTCAAAAAATAAGGGAAGAAGAGAGGTTCAGACATGCTTAAAACATGGACCTCTGTGATGCAAAAGAGTGGCTCTAATAAACTCAAAACCTGAGCCAAAGCAAGCAAAGCAGCTGGTCCTAACATGCTCAAAATCTGGGCCAGCAAAGAAGAAAGAAGAAGCAACTCTTACATTCCCAAAACCAGAGCTGAGATGAAAAAAGAAGTGACTCTAACATGCTCAAATCTTGAGTCACAAAGGGAAAGAAGGATGTTTCAAATTTCAGATCTCAAGCCTTCATAGTTTTGCTTTCAGTTTTCTGCAAATTGGTCCATGTGCAACTGTCTTTAAGCCTTGGACCCACAGCAAGTCAGACAGTCTAATCCTGGCTTGATTGTTTTTCAATTTCTATTGTAGAATGTAGAGAAGAAATCTGCTGGACAGTTTAATCCCAGCAGATATTAAATTAGGTAGAGAAACATATGAGACCAACAGTCTAATCTGGTCTCATGGAACAATAAGGGTAGATTTAGAATAGGTTTATTTTCTGTTTGAAAAATTAAAAAAAAGGTAAAGGGTCTGCTAGCTCAGATGCACCCAAGAAGAAGAAAAAATGCTAGGATTGTTGTATGGGTAGGTAGATTGTTGGAGTAAGTTTCTGCTGATGTAGTGTCTTCATATTGTGGCAGCTTATCAAAGGGAGAAGGGATGTGTGAAGCAGCAGGCATCTGGCCTACTTCAAATATTTATCCTCTGAATTCTTGACTCCTTCAAGAAGAAGCCATCCCCATGTGGAGCCACTGTTAGCCCCCTATAAAATTTTGACAAAGAAAAATAGGGGACTAAAATTGTTCCTGAGCCCTCAAGGAATGCATCTCCCCAAAGACACATTATCCTTGAGGTCTCCTATGCCTTTTCCTTTGATAATTTTCCCTCTACAGAACTCACCATGTTGCCCCTCTTTCCCCTCAGCAAAGTCCCCTTTCTATCCCAATTTCCCCCCAAATCTCTCTTTAAATCCTACCTTCACCCTTCGTTGTGGCATTTTCCCCTTCTACCCTCCATCGTTACCCTCTTTATGGCTTTAAAATGCATTAAAATGGTTTAAAAACCCATTTTCCACATTATAACAGGCCATAGCCCCTCTTCTGCTAGCCCCCGCACCTTTTCTCTCCAAGTAACCCAGCGCCGGAACCACCCGCCGGCACTGAAAGCGCCTATCTCCGAAGTGTATCGGGTGTAAGGTCGACCATTGATCTTATTGATCAGACGGTGATCATTAACCCCACAGCCCTTCGCGTTTCCCCGTTATAACCCCGACAGGGCGATTGCCGTTCATTTAAATTTTGATCTGACGGTCCGGAGCCTGCCTGTTCCCGTGGTCCCCACCCGCGCACTGTACAGAAAACAGCCTGGTTTTCATCGCACCACCATCCGAGAGCTGGCGGTATTTTCCCATCGGCCAGCGATTACATACAGTGATTGACGCGTGGCTCCTATACGGTTTCAAAACCGCTTGTTCATCACGCATTAACTTTCGACTCAGGACGCCCAGCGATATTCCTATCAGCCGTTAGATTTTGGGCGCCTCATCCAACGGTCATCGATCAATGAAGCTACGCGGAGTTTAAACCATGGCCATCGTACCCCTGGTCCACCATTCGTCGTCCTCTACTGGTTTCTCACCGTCGATCTCCTTTAAGAACTGACGGTCCAGATTAGTTATCCCCCCAACATTGACCATTCCGCTGTCAACCGGTTCCGCCACGTCACCTCCACGTGTCCTCTGTACGGTCTCCCTCCAGTTTCGTATATTCATTCAAAGGTCAGAAGTTCAAAGGTTTTTTGTTCATTTTTTCCGTCGCGCCACCTCCCGACTGTAATCTATGTTGTTGTCACCACACTATAGGTCATTCACGATAGTTACGACATCAAACTAGTCCGCATCGTCAGTCTATCCATCCCGTTGCGTCCACCATCCCCATTGTCTTCTTAACATGTTTTCGTATTGTGCAGGGTTTCCAGAGAGGCGGAAAATAGCCATAATTCATAAGAATCATTGTGAGCGGCGCATTGAGTAGGCAGAATTAAAACTGAAGCTAGTACTGCAGAGAAATGTCAAGAAAGGTGGCGGCAGTATAAATTCCGTCAAAGGACGAAGTTTGAAACTTCGCAAACTCTATCCCACGCCATTAAAGCCCAGGTATTGCAGGATCGAGACATTTATGAAGCCGTGAAGAAAAAACAGCTTCATGATCATGGATTCCAGCATTCAGAATTGAGGTTTGAGCGTAATACAATAGTTTAGAGACAAAGAAACAGATCAGTGAACCCAAAAATCATGCAGAAGGTACAGCACGCAGAGATTCTTGAAATCAGGGTTCAAATCAGCAGAATGTTTCCTCCAGAGCAAGGACATAGTACACATTATGGTTTCAGTTTGTATGGTGTCCTAGAAGGTTTCTCCCCCTTCGCAGCAATCCTACGCTATCAGAAGCATTTGTTTCACCAGCATGGCAGTCCATTCAGTCATTTTGTTTATACACCAAAGTACTGCACAGTACTGCAGTCTGAGTCATATCGGAGTAACTCCCAGTCTGAAGAAGATCGTTCATGCACTCCAAGAACACCAGAGATTAATGCACAAGATCTATACAGAATGGGCTTCGGCCCTCTTTCTTTTTAGAAGTTTAATACTTCATTTAGTTCTCCACCTACCTCCTCTGCTCCCCCCGAGCTATAAATTCACGAAGAACTCATTGTAATGGTTGTTGATCAGTTATCAGAGAACTGCGAGTAGTTTCTTTGAGACACAGTCTCTGTGTAAAGATTGTAAGATAGGTTAAAGGATATGATTTTAGACTGAGTATTCAGCTATTGGCAATATTGTACTTGATTGGTATTGTTACTTAATATGACAAGCACATTTCTTTGGATCCTGATCTGAAGCAGCGGTGATGTTTTCCTATCTTTGTGTTTACATTCATTTCATTTCGTTTCTACTGGCTTGCATCAGAAGTTTGGCATAGGATTTACCATTGTTAGGTACCCTATGTTGTTGCTCTCCTTGCCATTTATGTTTCTCTTCTGAATGTATTATCTAAGGAATGTTTTCAGTTGATTTAACTAATGTAGTGGATGATATTGCCTGCTCTCTGATGTATGAATTAAATGAATTCAGTTCTTAGATGCTTCTTGTTATAGATTTCAGTTGGAATATTTGGGAACACTGGGGATTAGTGTGAGCCCTGTCCACTAGGATCCTTGTGCGACCTACTGATCTGTAACATTGTTCTCTTAAATCTGTGTTATCTCTCCTCCTCTCACCCTCCCATCACATAATCATCTATAAAGATCCTAAGTTTCAGATGACTAGCCCAATTGAAAGCCTGCCTATTGATTAGCAAGCAAATGCTTTCCTGACTCCATTGCCCAATGGTTTTCAGTATTTCCTGGAACACTTCACCTCTGCCTTACCCCAATTTTCTCACCCTGGTCTTACATTGAATCCT